>OX104064.1:82028880-82399055 GCA_944474145.2 Dicrocoelium dendriticum
TCACTTTGACTGTGGTGCATGTTTTTTGGGCTGTGGAAGGGTTGTCATTAATGAACTGAAAGGATACCTGTAACGACGTTTCACAGATGCGTCGTAGTACGAAGGCTGTACGTTTGAGGAGATGCAGTGGCAGCGGTAAGTAGGATGATGAAGGGTGGCGCATATCACTGTGGCTCTGAAAGAGAAGCGATCACCCAAATCCAATGGTACCCGTGGCTAAGAATCAATGATGTATCACTGGCCGGTGGAAATGTGTGAGTAGAGGCCCAGTGCCGCAGATACATGATAAGGTGCTAGCGGATATGCACCGGCGGATGTAAATAATTCCGGGCATTGGGAAACCGGATGCGCTAAAGGTGATGGACATATGAACGATTCAGAAATATTCACCACTAGTTGAGTGAGCGTGTATACACCTCAGAACCTATCAAGAGTGAACGCTGAGTAATGGTTTCGCCAACCTTATAAAAGGCCTTCGTGACATGTCAAAATCAATGTAAACCGGGCATGGAAAAAGAACTTCTTAGGCGGTACAGACATGTAGTATTGTTGAAAAGCTGTTATCTGCAAACCTCTTGTGTAGAATACGCGGTGGTGTTTATACGCATGGCACTCCGCGTCAGTCTGCAAGCGACGTGACGGTCAGAGCAGCATGTATTCGAAGGGAATATGCGCAAGTTCTAAAAGTCTCATGTGCACGCATAATACACAAACCGGAAGTGCGACGAATTAAGTATACTGTGTCCCATGTTACGTGGAGGCGAACCGCTGAAGTAGGCATCACAAATAGACAGGGGTTCTGAATGAAAAGTTTAGTGGAGGCTGAGCAACAGTGTCATAACACCCGTATAGGTGGCACGCCTACACAGCAGTTCAAAAAGCCACGTGCGAACAGCCGATACGCTTACTGGAGGTGCAACAGAGTATATATGCGTCGGCAACGGTTTCGTGGAAGCTGAACAGGCAGCACAGATAGACATCAGCTCTAAAAGCTACTTGTTAAGAGCCGATATACTTACCGGAGGCGCAATGGAGTATATTGGCGGGGCTAACGTATCGTGGAGGCTGAGTAATAGTGTCGTATCACTCATATAGGTGGCAAGCATACACAGCAGTTCTAAAAGCCACTTGTTAAGAACCAGTAGACTAACAGAAGGTGCAATGGAGTAGATAGAGGCGGCAAAGGTTACGTGGAGGCGGCCCAGTAGTGTCGGATCAATCATGTACACAACCCGGAGGAACAGCAATTCTCAAAGCCACACGTGGACAGAAAATACATATACCGGAGGTGCAACGGATTAGATAGCGGAGGCAAAGGTTACGTGGAGGCGGACAACAATTCCCGGAACAAATTTAGACACAAGCATTTCAAACGAAATGCATACATCGACAGAGTGGAACACAAATGGCTGTTAACAGGAACCCAGTGAACCGACACCCACGGTCTTGAATGATTCCCACTACAGCCTCACCAGTTATTTCCGCAGCGGAGTATCCGGAGGTGCGCAACCAATAACGAGGACAAACCTGGCACCATTAAATCAATAACACAGTGAGTCATTGAGCTTAGTTTCGGAGACACAGTGTGCGCCGAAGTAACGCTTGGCATCCTCCTGTAGATGGCCACCGATGGACCCATTCGAGGCAAAACCCGATGTGAGTGTTTTCATTACTCTCAATAAGTCATCGCTGGGCCACCCCTCATCTTGGTCAATCCACACGCCATGTGAACAAACAAGGCAAGTCGCTGAAGTCCGTAAGCTGGCGTGTGCAACACGCGGCCAAGCCATCGCAGCATGTTGCGTGAAATGATGGTGCAGAGTGGTTCAGTTCCTTTTCCTGTGCCAGAAACAAGGCGAAATGTGATAAAACAACTTCTAGCTTTCGTTATACGGTGCATGAACTCGTATTCGATCCCCAGGGCGCCGTGTTTCGATTCTTCAGGCAGGAGCCCGTGCGCACCGGCACACTTAAGATTCGCAGAAGAGCAGTTGTGTTCTCTGCGTTCCATTCCGTCTCGGCGTGTATGCCAGACTACCCTTCACAAGGTGCTGCTTGAGACCTTTCAAGGTAGGCCAGTCGATCTCGGAACGGGTGTTTCAAGAGACAGTACATGTGTTTAAGCCTTATCCGCATGACGTCTGCAATCTGTGTACAGATTGCGCGGTAAGTACAATACCTCTGCGCCCTCAACTGCTCCAACCTCTGTCCATATACCGCCAACATAGAGTCGGGGTCACAGGCCATCTACTTCGCCTTGCCCTTTCGCAGCGAAATTGCCATGAGACGGAGCGGATTATTCATTGGCCGGCGATTTCTGCGAAATGGACTCCTTTTCCCCAAGTCTCTGGAGTCTGCGAAGAATGCAGCAAATGACACATCCTTTGCACAAACCAATGCCCCCACGGTAGCATCGTTCGCTTCAAACCAATAAATAAATAAAAAAGTAGTTTATTCTCGAACTTGTCGAGACACACCAAGCAAGGTACGATCAATATTTACATGCTATATCGCTTCGCAACAAACACGTTGCTGTGAGTGTAGTCGACAGTAAGCCGAAGGTTGTACAGGCTGCGGAAATTATGTGAGTAGTCATGAGGGATAGAGTCTACAGTGAATGACGAAACGTTGAATTCGAGCGTGCGTAGTGTAAACAGTCACGGCACTACATGTGTAATGAAGAAGATACATATAGGCATGGTGTAACTTATTATTGAAAGTGGCAGGGCAATATTGAATAATGATTCTGGTTGACGTGCCAGTAAGTTGTTCTGGGCAGTGACTTTATTCGGTGGCGAGTCACATCCGCCACATCGCAGTGTTGTTACACGGACATTTGTGGCTTTTTATAGGGAGAACGCTTGCCAGGCGAAAACCCACCACGTCCTGGAACACTGTCAGAAATTTGTCGGTGCACTAATATACAACTGGCAGACAAGGTTGTCGACTGATTTCACACTCAGATATCCGCAATCAAATGACCTTCACTTTCCTCTGTTATTTGATCAGGTATCTTGGGCCGCCATAATGGCTGAGGCGAATCGAGGATGGGGGCTTCACGAAGAATCGTCTTTGTGGGTATTCAGGTGGGCGAAACGTCAGTTTCTTGCGTCTGGATTTTTCAGGAGTATGTATTCTTTTCAGGAGTGTGATGTTATCGAATCCAGCTGTCATCACTGGAAAACGGTCATGGTATTGAGTGCAGTTGTATCCATTTGTTGTACAGCCATGTGCTTCATAGGTCCTTATTGGTTGTCCTGTCCCGGACAAAAACGGTTTCTCGGTCCAATCCCAGATCCCCAAGAAGTTCCGGACCTCGGAGAAAAGGGAAGGTGAGAGACAACCAAGGCCGCAACGAACAGGCGTGGAGACAAGCATTGTTAAAGTCCTATGTTATAACATTTAGAGTGGAGACAAATGATGTACAAGTTGCAGCAATGATTGTGCTGAAGGTGTTTTTTGAATGTTTTTCGAGGGCAATGGCCCTGTAAGTTGGTTGCCACTATCGACATGGAATACATAGCGTTGCGCCATTAAGCAGAAACGCTGTATCAGTTTACTATGATGCGACTATTGCGTGGAAAGACAGAAAGCAGAGTTCAGGGACCGGCGGCGTTTGAACGGTGGATGGACGGCTGGTGGCCAGCCTAAATCGAAAGAGATTCATAGGTCAATTGGTGGTAAGTCAGCGGATAGATGGGACTCAAGCGCTGAGTAAAATTTATCGGGTGATCAAGACAGAAAGACGACACGAGGGTACTAGGAGTATAGGGCAATGGCCTATTGAAATAGGAAAAGCCTATGAGAGCTAACCTCCTACAAAGGCAAGTGTTGAAACCTTTGCTGCAAGAACGGACCCAGATTACTAGGTGAGAAAGGATTGATCGATAGAAGTGAAGTATTACAGATCAGTTACAGGAAAGTGAACGTGCTGAACAAATGTATACGTAGCGACGCGCAGAGAAACAAGTCATACTATGGTGCTAAGAAAATGGTGAGAAATGAACACTTAGAAATGTGAAGCTAACGGGCGTCTGTGTGCTGACGAAGTGAGAGGAGGGAAGAACTAAGCGGCTAAGAAACATTAATTGACGGAAGGGCAGGGAATGGCCGAAATGCAAGCGTAGAGTAAGGTTGCTTAGAGTATCAGAGCAGTGAGGCCTAACCGCAGCAGCTAAGGTGCTAAGATAAAATTACCAAGCTGGATAGTGCCAGAGAATGCTAGCCCGAGAGTTGGATGATTGCAGGTAATAAGGTCTAAGACAATACATCAAGTGAGGTATAAATGGTCAGTAAGAAGGGTGAGGCAGAACAGCGGTTTGCGCTGAATACCTGGATATGCATGCAAGAGAGAAGAGAGCAAAGAAAGGCTTCATGAAAAATGCACAACGAACGGGTGAATACCAGGCATACGTTAAGGCTCTTAAATAGTTTATAGCTAAAATAGGCGAAGACGCAGCAATGCGCATATAATAAGATTATGCTGTGGTGCTAAAGGAATAAAACTAGGGAAAACTGAGCCAGAAGAAGCCAGTGAGAATGCTGAACTACTATTAATTAGGTGTCATAAAAGAGTGACAGCTGTACAGCGGGCAATTAGCAGCTGCGCACTGACCGGATGAGGTAAAGAAGGTCGCCAGACGAGAGCTAAGAAGGTCGAATAAAGGAAGGACAACAGACAAGAAGAATGCAAGCATACAGTGAGTTGATTGAGGGAGTCATATCATATAATGCTGAACCACGGCAGTGTATAAGTTCACGATTCATGCTATGGTGCTGAGATACTACTACGTTGGAAAGAGCCTGGGAAAGCTAGTCCAATAGCTGGTCGCTTACAGGTGAAAAAGTCGAAGACGTTACAACAATTAAGAGATTTGAGAACGTCTAGAATAGAGAGGCTAAGGAGCGGCTGAGCACCGACTTGAAGAGTTGGAAGGAGTACTAGCGAAAACTTACACTTTGTGCGCCCTATGGTTTCCTCTGCAGCAGTTGCCACCTAGTGGCGAAGGTGTTCCACACAAGTAGGCCACTGTTGCTGCGCATACCACATCAAAGAGGCGTGTAATCGCCGAGCAGCAGTTTCGCGTAAATAATCCTACAAAGACAACCGCGGCATAAAATGTACTCACACGGGATGCTATCGCTAGTATAAAGGATGGCCTACACATGGCAACAGAAGGCCTTGTAAGTCCGTTGGTACTAGAACTTTCATACATTGCCCTGCATGAATACGGACTCCTCAACCACAACCTTTATGCATCTCACGCTGCTGCCTATGACATTAGGTTGGTTGATCGAAGCAGCGGAGAACGCTTTGCCACGGGTATTCAGTGATTACCACGACTCTATTTCAAAGAGTGTCAAGGAAGTATAACATGGCGAAACCGGCAAGCAGTTACCTGAAGCACAACGCATAGACAGATCGGGTCAGGTTTTACTAAGATACAGCATGAGAGCCCTCACTGGGGCCTTTTAAACACGAACTTTCGCATGGCAAGCACCCACTTCTGTCGCCACAGAATCCACCAGTTCAAGGAGGCAACTGTAACGTGCGCCATGCGTCAGTTGACGTCAGTATCTATGCGCCATTGTCCGTCTGCAGTATGCACGGCGCTGCTTAGCAGTAATGCGCACAGCGCTTAACCTAAAAACCACAGGAACCTGCGAAGTGTAATGATTGTAGAATGAAAATGCATACAAACTTGTAAAGCAATATAGCTGTTCGGTGAAGCGAACGTGTAACTTTAACACTTATGGATTGTAAGGGAAATCCCAGGGGAAAGGTTTACGAAGCAACACTTAATTTGCCGTCATTAGAAGCTTTAAAGAAACGCAACGTTATGCACCTCAAATTTAAATTACCTGCAGCAGTGCATACATGTGTATGCCGGCTCACCATGGCATCCTGCACAACTTTGATGAAACCGTCGTCCGCATACGTCGCAACTTGTTCAATCCACTTGCTCGCAGCTCCCGGAGTCATCATCCTCTTGCTGACACAGAGTGCAAACAGCGCTGTCCGCGTCTTCACCAGCCCTCGCCCGCCTTGTACGCCATGAGTTTGTGCGGTGACGAGCGGAATTTCTGGTTTTCAGTGTAAGAAATTTTCATTGCAGTGATATCATGCCGGGACCCGCAACTTCAACCACACGGGGTATCCAAGGTGACTTCCGTCTGTGATGCCAACAGCCACTGTCAATACCCCTCGAAATACCAGCACTGGAAAGATAGGAATATCCTTTGGGTGTTCCAGCTTGAGCGGATCGTGGAGCCAGGAAATGATAAGGTGTTAGTTCTTGATAGATCTAAAACGAAACACCCGAAACACACCCTGATCAACAAATTACTGACGACGTTCCCTGCACTAGCAGACCGCGCTGTGTAGGTTACGTGAAGTAAGAAAGCAGTAGAAAGTAAATGGAAGATAAAGGGGAATAAAAGTCATTAAAATGAAGGATGACACCAAAGAGTGAAGAGAATGACAGAATAAGAACTAAACTTTTGAAGATGGATATGGTCAGGAGAAGGGAAAGGTTTCCTGTTGCCAACAAACAGCGTCTAACTGACGCTCGAAACTTTTAACCCTAGGCGCACTGACTACACTTTCTGGAAGCGAGTTCTAGCGCTCGATAACTCTATGCGGTAACCGAATTTCCGCCCTGATCCGCTCAGAACGCGGCTTGTGTAGGTGCATGGGTTGACCGCAAAGACTAGGCAACCTAGCCGGGCTAAATAGCCAGCTCAAGTTCGGGCCAACCTTTGCCTACCGAAGCCGTCGGTAGTGCATTGAATACATACCCAAACTAAGTAGACTCTGGGGGTAGGATTGCCCCCGGAACCCCTCGACCAATTTGTTACCTACTCCCAAAACCCTCTCGAGATTTGTTTTGTCCCGAACAAAGCAGGGCGGGCAAGCGTGGACGCGATATTCCAGATGCGGCCGGACGAAAGCTGAGAACAGCTTCACAAATTTGTCGGCACATAAGACCCCTGAGAGCACGGCGTATTAACCACAGCATTCCAAAACCCCTACTTGCGACTTGTTTCCAGTTGATAGCATAACGCAAATACGAGGAATGCACTACGCCTAGGTCTACCTGGTTGGGGAAGGGGTTAGGCCCCCACCGAATACGTAGCTCGAAGGCGGGAAGTTTGCTCCTATACGAAGGACGGAACACTTAGCCTGAGTAATGGGCAGTAGCCACAAAGTAGACCAGTCCCAAGGTGTCCAGGGCATGCTGTATTGCCTCAGAACCCCAGGAACATCACAACATTCCACAGCTTAAGGTCATCAGCAAACAATAGGGATGAGGCTCAAAGCTCTAAAGGGAGATCGTTTACGTAGATAGAGAAGAGCATCAGTCCAAGGACCGAGCCCTGTGGGACACCGCTAAGGACCGCTTGCCTAAAGAATAAGCTGCGACCCACACGTACACATTGCTCTCTTCCCTGCAAGAGCGCAGGTACCCAGTGAAGGGCGCGGCCAGATACGCCGTAGGAGCTCAGTTTTGTGATAGCCTCACTTGCGGTTCCTTATCAAGTACTTTCGAAAAGTCTACGAAAAGGACATCTACTACGTGGCCATTGTTCATTGCCTCGGCTCAAGCTTCACGAGCAACCAACAAATTCGTAAGACATGAAAACCCTTCCGAAATCCGTGTTGTGCACTACTGTGTAGATTAAATCTATGCAGCTGACATTCCAACGAATCTCTCTCTAGGTTTTCAAGCAGTTTGACCACGACGCTAGTCAGACTAGCAGGCCTAAAATAGGCTGACAGACTCCTGTCGCCATTTTTGAAGATAGAACAGATGACAGCCTTCTTACATTCGGAAGGTAATGTACAGCTGTCAAGTGATTTCTGAAACACCATCGTCAGCGGTCCACTCAGTTCCACCGCCAACTAATGCAAAGGCTTCGGGTGAATTGAATCAGATCCAGCTGCTCTGGAAGAGTCCAGTTCTTGCAGCAGTTTGGGGACTTGCGTTTCCACCGCAGTAAGCTCAGCTAAATAAGATCTCTCAGGTACTCTGGGGACAAGTTTAATGCCAGTCAACGCGGCCTCACGTACAAAAGCCCCTGCATACTGTTCCCCAAGTACACGAGCCTTATCTGAGTCCGCATACGCACGAGTTCCATCGGCCCGCATCAAAGTTGGAATTACCGAAGTTGAACCACAGCGTCTCTTAACATAAACGAAGAACTTCTTCGGATTTTCCGAAGCTCCATCAGTCAGCTCCTTTTCGTACACCAGCCGAGCTTTCCTTAAGTGTTGTTAACACCTATTTCAAGCCTCGCAGTATCTATCATAGGTGCTGGTTGATGGAGACGCACGGTAGGTCCTTCAGCACCTAGAACGCTTCTGGAGCAGGTAGTTGCCAGTGATATCTATCCACGGCGGCCGCGCTCGTGCCTCCTTTCTCCTCACAAGCGGGATGTAGGGAGTAGACACTTCCGTGAGTTAAGATTTAAATTTTTCCCAGGCCGCCTGAACCGTTTCAACCACCGCGATGTCGCAACGCATCCCAGAAGCCTTGACACGCATTGCCTGACAGTTAGCACGCCATATGTTTGGAAATGGCTTAGCGATGCTCTGGTGACGCTTGGTCAGAGTACACCTGAGCTATAAACAAACATGATCACTGACACCTAAGGGAGAGCTGTAAGTTGTCACCTACAAAGTCTAGTGACTTGGAAAAAACTAAATCCAAACTATACGGTAGTTGGGCATTCCTGTACCTAGTGGGGAGGTTCACGAACTGATGCAACGGTACTTGTAGCGTAATCTTAATAAGATCTGCACCGAAAGTACCTTCCACGGAGTTGAAAGAAGGATCTGCCCAGCAATCTTCTGGTAGATTGAAGTCCCCGAGTATCAAACACCTGTTTGCGGATTGGGGGGGAATAAAGTACAGCAACTCTTTGGACGCACTTCCAGGGCTTCTATACACAAGTACAACTGTAAGTTGAGCCGAGAAAGTGCTAATCACTACCGACAGCGCTTCGACAGTTTTATTTGCCGACTGAAACATGTAGGTGCGTGAAACGTCAAGTTCACGCCTAACGTAAATAGCAACGCCCCCGCCTTGTCGGCCAAGGAATCGACCACATCTAAATAGTGCATAGTCAGACAGATGTACATAGCCGTCCTTGTTAACTCGAGACAGCCACGTCTCAGTGAATGCAAGTATATCAGGATGGGACCTAGCTACAAGTAGATCTATCTCGCACATCCTATTCCTCAGGCTGCGCATATTGCTTAGCAATATCTGAAGGTACTCGTAATGTCCAGCCCTGGGGCGTGCGCTGCTAGTACTGGCACTGGTAGAGAGGAAACATACCGCCGGCTGACCACCCGAAAACCCAACAACCGGAGACCTTGTTTACCAGCCGCTCGCCTGGTTTTGAGGTCCTTAATGGCCTCTTTTAGCTTCAGCCTATCAGCTAATGGGAGGTCTCGCTGAACGCTAACTTTAGTACCCTACGATTAGAAGGAGAACGCAACAGAGCGTTGCGTTCCTCCGGGGTGGATAGGACTACACGAAGTAAGCGCGGTCGAGGGTTTTGGGCGTTAACTTGGACGTTACCCAAGCCAGTCCGTTTCCTGACCAGTTCTCTCAGTTCATGTTCAAGTTCAAGTGGGACTGGAACAGTAGGATAAATCCCAGTGAATGTTCCTTCCGTGGCGCGTTGTTGATCCAGGGTATTATTCGCCCGCGATAACTGCAATCCAGAAGAGTCAGATCAGCGCGCGCGAATCACACCACGGTCAACCAATTAATACCCACGCGACCTGCATTGGCAGTCCCCGCCGCACCGATCACGTGAAATAAGAAAAAGAAGTACGAAAGTAATAAGAGCTTCAAGGAAAAAGTACTAGATCTAATAAAACAATAAGACGAATAAGCTAGGATGTGAAGGGATATGTTAAGAGTTGAAGGCCAAGAGCGTCGAGTCGGTATGCGAACACTTTCACTGTTAGTGCCAATACGACGTTCTCGGGCAGTGCATTCCAGGAATCCACCACACGGCGTGATAAACGAAAGTCCGCCCGGACTCTATCCGATCGAGGTTTTTGTAGCTTCATCGAGTGACCACGGAGCGCTGGAAGCCGAGCCGGTAGGAAAAGCCTGGACAAATCGGGTCCGATTTTACCGGTAAGTATGCGATAGGTCAAGACTAGGTCGTCTCGATGGTGACGATAATGCATTGAGAACATTCCCAGCGCAAGTAGTAATTTGGGTAAGAGTAGTTCCGTAGTCCATGAACTAGTTTGGTTCCAACTCTCAACCCTCTCTCCACTGACATCCTGTCCCTGACTAAGCAAGGTGGACAAGCCTGGATGCAGTATTCCAAGTGTGGCCTGAAAATGCTGAGAATAACCTAACAAACATAGTGCCCTTGATTGTCCTGAATGCCATGCGGATCATCCACAACATTCTGATACCCTTACACGTAACTTTCCTCGAGTTCTCTCTGGATTTAAGTTCTGAAGACAACGTGACCCCTAGGCCTACCGATTGGAAAAATGTGGTGTAGTTCATTTCCGCCAAGCAGATAACGCGTTTGGGGACCAGTTGGCCCTATTCACAAGATGGACCACTTTGCATAATTTATGGGCAACTGCCACAGAGCAGCCCAGTCCCAAAGTTTATCGAGGGCCCGTTGCAGATTCTGGGGTCCAACGAAGTCAGACACTGTGTCAAAACTTTAGGTCATCGGTAAACATGATATATAGTACCTCAAGCAGTTCGTGCAGCCCATTGACATACAAAGAAAATAACAACGGGCCAAGCATCAAACCTTGAGGGACCCCATTGAGGACTGACATACGGAAGTACATGCTTGACAAGTTATTGGTGGATAGTCCATTAGGTCTCAGAGACCACGTAGTAATAACTTTTGACTATGTGTGTTATGCAGAGTATCCATCTGAACACTCGGAACTAACTCATACAATCACACGCTACCACGTATTGAAAGAACTCGCCGACGCAGCTTCTTGGGAATTCTCAAACAAATGTCCCCTTGACAACGTTTTGGCAGAGTTCGTTAATAAGCTCAGCGACATCGTCAACAAAGCAACAGAGACCAAACCCCGTCGTCCCGCGAAAATGCCTTCAGTTATAAGGAGTAGGACTCGCAAATGCTTGGCGATAAGGGATGCATCATGGCGTGCCTACAAGATTAACCCCGACTCAGAGACTTGGGAAAATTTCCTGGCCCATTGAAACCATTGCACCGCACTTGTCCGTGAGGACAAAATAACTTATCAACAGTGCCTAGCCTAAAAGTTCGTGGCAAACAACAAACTGCTGTATAAGCATGTCAATAAGCTTCGTAAAGTGAAGCATGGAATATCCCCACTATTCACGGCAGGCGGTAGAGTACAAAGCGCCGAAGAAGCAGCTAATGCCCTGCGGCTGCAATACGCCCCAATTTTTGAACTCGCAATCTCTACCTATCCCATAATATCAAGCTCATTACCGACACCTTTGTTTACAAATGTCATTTTCAACCCATCAATTGTGCTAAGGAAGTTACTCTCACTGCGTGAACATACTTCTCCGGGAGCAGACAAAATCCGCCCGAAGGCACTGAAGGCTATGACCACCAAGCTAGCTGAACCACTGTCACAGTTCTTCCAAAGGTGCTTTGATGAACAACGAGTCCCCACTATGCGGAAGTGTGGCATTATAACCCCTATTTTTAAAGGCGGTAACCGTTCCGATCCTGCTAACTATCGTCCAGTGACTCCCCTTCCTGTGCTCGCGAAGGTGATGGAAGCAGTCGTCGCTGAGGCTTTAATGGACTACCTGGAAAAATGCAACATCTAGGTACCAGAACAGCATGGCTTCCGTCAACACCGGTCATGCACCACCAACCTACTTATTGCACGAGGTAGTTGGACGGAAGTGGCTGATGATGGGGTCGGAGTCGACGTCATCTATCTGGACTTCTCCAAAGCTTTCGACCGCCTTGATCACTGCATCCTACCTCAAAGACTACAAAGTTACGGAATCGGAGATCCAGTACTTGGTTGGATTGGCAACTTTCTTTACCAACGAAAACTCCAAGTACGTATTAGGGGATCACTTGCCAATCCAATTGAGGTGGAATGTGGTGTCCCACAAGGCTCAGTGCTGGGACTGCGTTTTTTCCTGGTGTTTATCAACGACCTGGCAAGAGTCATCTCCTCAAACTTCCTGCTTTTCGCCGATGACGTCAAGTTATGGCGGGCGATTAGTAACAAGACAGATCAGGATCTGCTCCAACATGACCTAGATTGCATTTACGAATGGTCAAGGCGGAACAAGCTTCAATTGAACATGGCTAAATGTAAAGTGATGCATCTGCGTCACCAGCCGGTGAGCGCTCACAAGATTGGAGACCACACCTTAGAGAAGGTTTCTCAGGAGCGTGACCTGGGTGTATTGGTACAGGAAGATCTCGGGTGTTCAAAACAAGCACAGAAGGCGAGGAGAACCGGAAATCAACACTTCGGCCTTCTTCGCAGAGCCTTTGGCCTGTTTGAACCCTCAATATTTCCCCAAATGCTTAACGTCTACGTGCGACCTCACGTGGAATATGCCATTCAGGCGTGGCAGCCGTGGCAGAAGCAGGATCTTGTTACTCTCGAGACTACTCAACGAAGGGCAACCAAGAATGTCAAGGGCCTCTTTCATCTGCCCCATCAGCTTAGACTGAAATCTCCAAGAATATACGGTAGTCGATATTGGCTTTTGCGAGGGGATCTCATAATGGTTTACCAGATTCTGAAGAACCCAAACCACATTTGCCGTCCGCTGCTGGAATTGAACCACAATACTAAACTAAGAGGTCACCCTCTGAAACTGACAATTCATTATAGCCGGCTTGAATGCCGTAGAAATTTCTTTTCTCACCGCGTGTGTGAGCCTTGGAACGCCCTTCCTAATTATGTCGTCTCTGCTCCCAATCTGGCGATGTTTAAAAAACGTGTTGACGATGCATTGTCTCACTTATATTTCATTTTATGACTTGTTAGCCAGGGGCTACAAAACGCAATCAAACGGTTTCTTGTCAAACGCCTAACCAATGGATTTATGGATTTATACGTTTGATATGCGAACGTCTCCGCTATTCCACATAAGTCTATGGTGAGTCCACCACAACGCTTTTTACTTTATTATGCAATTTATTTTCGCAATAATTTCCATCCCACGGGACTTGCTAAGCGATGCATTTTTACACGTAATAAACCATTGTCCATTGCCCATTGTCCATTGTGCAGACTAGACCCTACACGAATACACCTCTCTCCCTTCCAGAAACGTGGTGAGCCATTTTAGTGCACGCCCTGATGTTCCATAGGACCGGAGTTACAAAGAGAGGCGAGAATGTGATACATTGTGGAACGCCTTGGAGAAGTCAGTAAATACTCCATCTACTGCATGACCCCGATCCAAAGCATCCGCCCAACCTTCGCGCGCAACTAGCAAATTATCCTTGTAGGAATGACTCTTGCGAATGCCGTGTTGAAGTGTACTGCGCAGACCAAACTCCCGCAACCAAACTCCCGCAACCAAACTCGCAACAGCTGCGTAACCTTCTCCACTTCCATGACACAAGCTTTATGATGACGCCGTCGTATGTCGTACGAATCGCGCCTTGTTAAACGAATGTTACACTGAAGACGCACAAATGCACGCAACTCCTGCGTGCGACGTAATGTCTTCATTAAGTTAAGCACTATGCTTTCCTGATCCTCTGTTAGCCGCCGATGTTTGCCCTACAGCCAAGGCTTCGCCACGTAAAAACTGTGCGAATGCCAAAGATAGGTGTTTCCAAGCTCGTAACAATCCTTTTAAAAACCGCTGAGAAAGCGCAGTGCAATTGGAACATCGCTACCTGTTAAAATAAATTCTTCAGGCGGACACGCAACACTTATCGCTTTACAGCAACATTCGATTGCTTATTATGCACACACAAGCTGAGTATATAAGTATTGGCATCTTTCCAGTAGCACCTGGCCAGTCTCCCATTGGTAAGCTTTCGCAGTTTGAACGCTCAGACGAATGAACGATGTCGCCGTTTCCATCTGAAAATGTTTCAGATGCTCATTCCTCGATGAAAAGTCCACATATGGACCTTTGAAGATACGTCGGAATGCACAAGAGTCATCCACCATGGCTACCTTCGCCAGAAGCGGGAAAATGATTAGCCACCGTAACCCATTTAAACCGGTCACTTTATTGATTTCTAATCCTCCTCTTAGCATATTAACAACGACCTTAACATACTAATAAACACACAAACGCGTCGGAAGGCCCAAAACTTTCATTTATCAACATACAACCCCGCAAAACCTAGTGCGCAATAAATAGTTTCCTGTCATTTTATGTCATGATTCCCGGCTCTCTCTGGCTTTGCAATTTTATTCAATTCTGTGCAAATGTTATATTGCAGTTGTTTAAATGTGTAAAAAGCCAGACACGCACCGATACCCCGCAATACCTAGCGCGCGATAAATAGTTTATGGTCATTTTATGGCATTATTCCCGATTATCTTTCTGCCTTTGCGGTTTAATTTACATCCGTGCAAATGTGATATTGTATTTTTTTGAATGTGTCGGAAACCAGATACGCGGTAGAAACAGTAGTTTCGAATCCGTACGCCATGTATTCTGATTTCCGGCGAATCTTCCTTGGGCGATCTTTTGACAGTTTTGACGAGTTTAATAGTTTGTTTTCAGACTTTATGCTTCTTCATTACGTCAATTTCGTATGCTACAGCAGCAGAAAGTGTAACCTTTCACGAGTGAAGTACGACAGGGACATTTATCGATGTGCCCGCTGCGCACGTCGGAAGTCAAAAAGTACAGGAGTGAGACGTGTTTAGTAGGATTTCGCTTCTATTATTCTAAATCTTTCAGCTCACGTGATACTAACTGCCAAGCTCGCGTTAACCTCATTAGAAAGGGACGGAAGCTGAAAGTCAATACGTTCGATCTGTCTCACAATCACCCCGTTAATCGCCTTCTTTTTGAGCGACACCCCATCAATCGCCTTCTGACTGACGATGAGTTCACTCAGTCCATGAACCTTTTCCGCTACAACACCCCAACAAGCGACATCAAGCAGTTCGTCGAGGTTCGATTCGGAAAGCATATTACTAGTGATGATGTCCGCAATGTTCGTCGTAAACTGAGACCTGGCGCTGAGTGTAAGTTTATTTTGATAGTTTTTACTTCCTGCAGTAAAATTGCATCAGGTTATCAAGTCTATGGAAGAAGACGGAGTTGCGCGAATAATTTCTGAGGAAAGCTTGTGCAAGCACGTATTATTCGCGCGGCACCAACAAATAGAACTTCTCCGCCAATTCTCGCATGTCGTTTGTGTAGCCGCTACTCATGGTACTAACCGTTTGAAGTAAGAATTGATAGCGGCCTTACTTGTTGCTTGCAGCTTCAAACTATACCAGTTTTTAATAACTGACGGCATAGGGTACGGCCGGAAAATATTTTATGCGTTTCTGCGTCGGGATGCTTACGCATCATCGCTTACGTTGTTTGAAGCTTTTCGGGATATCATGGGTCGTGATATTCCCGTCTGCACAATAATGATGGACAAAATGGCAGCTCAAATACTTGCGGCTCGCGCGGTTTTCAATGCGACATTTTGTTGTGTCACTTCCACATCCGCCAGGCCATCAGGCAGCATGTAAGTGATAAATCTTCGTTAGACAAACAGTAACCGGTCGCGTTATCTGTTTCATCGCATGGCAACTTATGGCACAGAGACTGAGTATAATCTCTTTCTATATGTAATATTCTTGTTTTAGATTGCAACAAGATTTGAAGCTCCTTCAAAGACCGGACCCCCGGTTTGTGCGCTACCTTACGTTGTACTGGTTGTACATAAAACGCTCGTGGGTGAAACACGCCCAAGCTGGACTGGTGCATTTTGGCAATACAACGAACAACCGAGTTGAGAATGCCAACTCTCGCTTGAAGAAAGTTACCAATGCATCGGATGGCCTTGTTGCAGCCGTTCGCAAAGTCTGGGCGCATTCGGAAGTTCTTCTGAAAAAGTCCCAGCTGCATGCCGCGTTTTTCTGTGACAGGCGTCAGCTACTAGAGGGCAGCGCATATGTTCAGAGCGTAGTTTGCCTCTTAACTACGTACGCGTGCAACTTAGTGATGCGCCATTTAGCACAACCCATATTACAAACATTTTACTCGGACCTTGGAGGTGGAGTGGTATGTGAATAAAAATTTCTGACGCTTACATAGTTTGAGATATCACACCAGGGAAACCGCTTCACCATCGATTGCTCCTTGGGAACATATACCTGTCCTTTTTATGAAACCATGTGGCTTCCGTTTGTGCATTTAATGACGGCATACAAGCAGCACACGGACCCGACAAGTAAGCCGTTTCTGATATGTGCATCCATTTACAGGCCAAATGCCTATTTGCATCCGCTGGCTGGTGGACTACCACCTACCCACAGAGTCCATGCCGTTGCGGAGATTAAAAGTCATCGTTACGAAACCATCCATGTCTAAAATTGCACATCTTGTACAACATCTGAGAAGTGCTGAAGAGGTTAATCCATCCGGATTTTCGAAACTGTATCAAGAGCTATTGCAAAGGACTAACGAAGTAATTGGTGATTCATCAGACTTTCAACGTGCAAAAACAACCGCATTGGCCGAAAATTATGGCGCCCACAGGTTTGTGTTTCACATGCAACAAGCCTGTTGTGGTTGACGCAGTTCACTGTGCCCACATCCGGTTACTTTACCATCGAAAGTGTTTGCGTGTGCAATCCGGAGCCCGTTGTACAATTTGTGTCAGCACTTCACAAATGGTATCTGTGCCCATGATGACAGTGCAATGCTGTACTACCGGTAAGCAAGCAACTTTTTACTTCGATATTTAGCTGTTGACCGTTCACCCTCACCGGATTTCACAGTTGCCTCTACCCCATCAACTTGCCCCGCTTACGAAGGTAAGCAACAGTTTAGTATAACTATTTCTTGCGCAGGCAGTCAGGATGAGACTACCGCCGATCCGAGTATAAGTCAACAAACCGTAACCCATGTTGCGCATGCACTTGGTACTGGTGATCGATTTCCTTACCTTTCATCGTTATGTTGTCAAAAGGGAGCCGTGGAGTTCCCCACAATCAGAGGTATTGTGCAGAATAGAGTGCCAAAGTAAGCTATTTGGTGCAATTTAAACTCCCATGTTCACTTCATTTTAGCGTGGACATTTATGCCAGCCCAGTAAAGAAAACGCAAAGAACGAAAAAGCTTGTTCAGATAAAACTCTCATTCAATTACCCGACAGTAGGCTGTATGTTCGCACTACTATTATATTTTAACCGATGAATACGACTTTGTGTAATGATACCCTGCATGGGACATGCGCGACCAAGACACGAATATAGTGAACAACGCTGAACCTTCTCGCGCTGCCTTTTGTTAAATACAATGCACAGTTTTTATATCGGTTTCTGCGCTCATTTGGGATTACAGTATTTTAAACAATGAACTGGACTAGCTTACCGTTTGCTGTCAGTGTAATAGGACCCAGGTGGGTTGGCATAGCACACGGCTGGAGGTCTCGTCGTCGTTGTATATGGGCTCCATCAGTGGCACATTTGGTGTAAACGTAATAGGACCCAGTTGAGTTGTAATAGCATACGGCTCGAGGTCTCGTGGTCGTTGTATATAGGCTCCATCAGTGGCATATTTGGTGCCGATGTACTAGGAAGCAAGTGCGTTGTAATAGCATTTGCTTCCGAAGGTTGTGCTTGTAGTATACAGGCTCCGACAGTAGTGCACTCACGATAATGCTGTGGTAGCATCAGAAAATGCACACTGTCGGCCGAAAATCATCCTAATTAAGTTTCGTTTGGACAAGATTTGGTGATCCAAAATCAATTTATGGTTTGGGTTTGAGGCTACTGCATTCCGTAATTATAAATAATATGTGGCTTTCCGCTTCATGTTTACGATATTTTTACCATGAAGCTTTCGGTGCTGAAGTTCAAGGAGCGTTGGAAGATATACTGGGTGACCAAAAGGCCGTCCATATGGCGTAAATTTGCACTGCTGAGAGCCAAAAGTCTGGTCATTTAGGGAGTTACAACGCTCACACGACGGCACACGATTTCGCTGCTCGCGCTGAAGGGATGCATATTCCGTCAACGTTACGCGGTAATCGATTACAGACTGGTAAGTACATACTACCACAGTGACGAATTATTCGTCACCCATGGCGCGCTAAAAGTCACTTACGCTGACAGAAAGTACGATAAAAAAGGATATAGCGCACTAAACAGCGCCGATAATTATTAAGAACCTTAGTTAACAATATCCATTGAAATAAAAGACGTTTATCTTCATCTCCTTTTGCTTCTCCGCTAGTGGCCAAAAGCACGATTCAGTGGGAGCGCTCGATGTACATATGTTTGGATAAAATGATAATTCCTAGGTAAAATAATGCTGCATAAAATTCCTATGATTTTACAAAATTTCCCCTGTTAAAGTAATCACTTAATTATGTCTGCTATGATGTATCCACTGCTATGAATCTTACAAACCCCAAGTGTTACTTATTTCATTATATTAATAATGCGTTTCCCATTAAAATTCTGAGGCTAAAAATATAGGCACAATAGGAGACTAATTAAATAGTCCAGGAGGAAACTAAAAGTGGACGGCACGAATTTTTGATAAATGGGCTCAGAAACGGTATGCTTATCTTTTATACCTTGTAGTGAATAATTTCTACTTTAGTTAACAATATTGCTTTAGGGTTACGCATATTTAAGGCAAATGTAGCTGCATGCAATACACACTTCGATGTTTCCCCATCGATACGTAGAAGCATAGTAACGCCAGTTAGATATTAGCAATTTTGCCACATAGCGGGCCCAGCTGCTTGAGTGGACCCCAGTTAGCATTTATTTCAAAACCGTTTTGCTGCACATCTCGTCGGTGTTCAGTTTTGCGTCTAACAAAATCTAGACAGGACGCCGAGAAGACGCGTAAAAGACAACCCACGGACTATTAACGGACGCTCGTGCCAACAAGCTTGTCACAAAAGAAAGCTTTTACGATATACATTGCGGAAATCCAATGTTTTTGACGGACTTTTAAGGTTGTGAATTAGTTAAATAGAGCATCCATGAAAATAGGCTACCTATTGAGTTCATTGAGGGGTAGAGAGCAGAAGGGGGGTCCCGTGTCAGCTCCTTCGCTTCCCGATCTTCCAAAGATTGCAGGCGAGTTGGCTGTCATGGCTCAGGATGTAATATCAGCCCAGCAGGATCCTGGAGTACTCAGTAGGAAGATGTCTAGCAAACGTTTGAAACTCGCTCTGATTGCGAATTGACAATCGGGTCCGGCAGTCGGTTTCAATCATTAAGCACTCGAGTAGAGAGAGCAACGTCTGAGCGGACTTTGAGCCTCCTCGGTTTAAAAAGCTTCCAGCTGTGACCTCGAGTCGAGCTGCCAAGTCTTAGCTGAAAGAATTGTCATAGCTCGTTTCCCAGTTCTCCTCGTAGGATGCGCCTGCTATAGATGAGGTCCCCGCGACGTCGGCGATAGTCTAAGGAATAAAGGTTCATCCTCTGTAGTCGGGTGGGTACGGGAGGTTGCGTAGCCCAAGGACAAATTTCGAGGCTCGTCGCTGAATTTTTTCTATCTTGTCACTTTCATGTTTAGATAATGGGGCTATGGCCGGATGTCCGAATTCAAAAATGGGACGGAGATGGGAGGTGAAGAGAAGTCTAAATATCTGCGGCCTCATTTTAAAGAATGATATCCTTATGGCGCCCCACATCCTGTTCGCCGCAGCAGTTTTCTTTAACGTGTCAAGGGTCGTTTTGAGATCAGAGGAGATTATTGTCCCCAGGTCGTTTTCCTGTGTGGCAATCTTGAGTATGTGCCTGCCAATGTGATAGATGCTCATTGGATCAGCAGCACCTATAGAAAGGACTGAGCATTTATCTTTGTTGACCGGCAAACCCCACTTGATAGACCCAGATTGTGGTAGATCAAGTGTTTCCTGTAATTGGCCGGCGTCTTCGAGGCTGGACACTTCCGACCATAGCTTGAGATCGACTGCATAGATCAGACAGTCCGTTTGTAGCATACTTGGTAGGTCATTGATATATATCTTGAACAATTCCGGTCCGAGAACGCAGCCTTGTGGTACGCCACTATACATAGGCACGGGGAATGAAAGGGTATCGTTTACTTGGACTTGCATATTCCGGCCTTGCAAGAAGTCACTGATCCATAGTAAGGGGGTTCCCTGTTAAGCCAATTCCGCAGAGCTTAGAGAGTAGTTCCTGATGTGGGACTCTGTCAAAAGCTTTGCTGAAGTCGATGAAGACCACATCTAAACGTTTTCCAGCGTCCACTGATTTAGCCCACTTCTCTCTAGCGACCAGCAGGTTAGTGATGCAGGAGTGCCCCTTTCGGAAGCCATGCTGAGTGACTGAGGTGAAGTTCAGATCTTCGCACTGTCGGTGGAGAGCAGATTTAATGAGCTTTTCCATGACCTTGCAGGCGACCGACGTCAAGCAAATTGGCCGATGGTTCGCAGGGTCCTGGCGGTTTCCACCTTTGTATTTCGGCGTAATCACACCCGTATTCCAATCGACAGGTAGTCGACCAGCTTTAAGAGAGAGCTGAAAGATTTGACAAAGTGGGACGGCAATGAATTCTGCAACCATCTTGAGAAAAGGTGGATGTAACCCGTCTGGGCTTGGTGAGGAAGAGGAGTTCAGTTCTAGTAGTAGCTTCAAGGTAGCACCTGCATCGATATCGATATGTTCCAGAGGTACTGTATGTGCAACTACATGAGGGTTTGCGAATCTGTCTCCCTTCGTATATACTGAGAAGAACTGTAGAGCCTAGAGGTCAGCTTTGGCGTCATCATCATAGTGTACCTAATTTTGTCTTTTAGCATTACGATGCGCTCACTGTGCAATGTTGGACATAACAGTATGGAAATTTCTTTGTCTAATTAATTTACCAAATTTACAGCCTTTTGTTAACCGTTTTGCCAGGCATTCGAATCGGCGACAAACGGTTAATAGATATTTAGCACACTAAAACACAGTTTCATGGGTACACCAGATTAGAATGTCAGAGTCTTCAGATCAATTGTTTGACTCCTGTCCGACCAATCAACAAACGTCTCCATCTTTAAAGTACCCTGCTAGGTCTGCGACTACCGGGCAGCCGATTGGCGGATCCGACGCTCCGCAGTCCCAATTGTGTCATGTCTTGTTTCTCGGACAGTTAGATCGGCCTCGTAAAGGATTTGCGTACACAGTTCTGTGGGTCCGTTGCCAGTTACGTTCGGTTTTTGCTTGATTACTAAGTATTATATTTCCTTAACATTTTGCCCACAGTTTGGCAAGGTACCTAGGTACCTTATCTGCACAATGGACAAAGACAAATACGAAATTGTTTTTGTGAATGATTTCGCAACGCCTTTATTGTCAGCTGCATATGATGCTGTTTCCGCCTTCGAGAATCTTACAGCAAAACGGTTAGACGGATTGGAAGTTATTCGCCACTTTTCCTCTAAGCCACATAAACGGACATCTTTTGTTCTTTGTCGTTTTGAAGGGGAGTGTTTCGAGCACTTAAGATCCTTAGGTGCTGCCATTTACGGACCGCAGATTATATTGCATTACGTTAGGGAGAACAAAGCCTTGCCGAAGGTGTCCTACCCACTCTTTTCAACAGCATTGATGGGTGCAATCGCCACTGTTACTTCTGTTACAGGATCCGAAAGGGAGTATTTGTTGAAGTCCATTGAAATGCTCCATGGTCATGCGTCTCGGGATTTATTTGATGGCGTTAATGTAGTGATAACACCGAAAGTCGGTTCCAAAAAATATTTGGTTGGTGCTAGTCGTGGTTTGCATATACTGCTTCCTAGTTGGATCAAAGAAGCTTGGAGGCTTTCTGCGATACAAGACCCAATAGATATGATGCTTCCAGTGTACACTGAACGCTTTCGTGTTCCAATTTTCTCTCAGCTAGTCATCTGCGTGTCCGGTCTTTCTGCTGAAGAACGGAAGGAGGTATCCGATCTGGTTTTAAAGCACGGCGGTCGGTATTCTGGTATGATGAAAATCGGTGAAACTACTCATTTAATCGTCAAACAAGCCGCTGGCTTGAAGTACTCTCATGCAAAAAAGTGGAAGATCCAGATTG
Source organism: Dicrocoelium dendriticum (assembly GCA_944474145.2). Lineage (NCBI taxonomy): Eukaryota > Metazoa > Platyhelminthes > Trematoda > Plagiorchiida > Dicrocoeliidae > Dicrocoelium > Dicrocoelium dendriticum. The sequence goes on from OX104064.1 coordinate 82,051,116, forward strand.
TGAGTGTGCGTTGGCTTGTCGACTCTGTTAGCAAGGGTTACGCAATGGATGAGGAGGAATATCGTGTGCCTGAAAACAAGGAAAATTGCTCTACCCCTACGTACAAGGTGAATGGGTGCTCACTTTCCTTCGATAATATCTCGGTTATAAGTCACGCAAACAACACTACCGCTCGTGTAGATGAAACAACCACTGAGTACCTCCATGCTGAAAGCTTCATCAAGCCAAAACCTCCAATCAGCTTGCTATCGATACTTTCTGACTGCATAGTTGCATTCAAGGACTGTTCCGTGAACGAAGTCGTGACATATTCTAAATTGGTTTCTGAGTTAGGCGGACGCTTGTGTACAAAACTCCATGACCAAGTTTCCGAGTCACTCACTCATGTTGTCGTCGGATCGTTAAACACATCGGCAGTTGCAAATATGGAGCAGGGGATATATTATGTCCGAGGTTCCTGGCTTATCAGCTGTAAACAAGCATGTCGCCATGTTGACGAAGCAGCTCACCTCGTATTTACTTCGGAGTGCTCGGGCACAAATTCCGTCTCAACGCGTTCAGAGGAAATAACAAAGCAGACACTGGACACTGAAGATATGGGGTTGATTAACCAGTACTTCGGCGCAGGCGGTCTCGCTGATTTGGATGATTTTACCTCTGGTGCGGGAGACACTACTGCAGTCCCCGCTCCTGCACATGGTCCCGAAAACAACCCGTCGTTTTCTTCACTTGTCAACACTATTTCCCCCTTATGCACTAGCGGCATTTTTTCTGGTCTCCGTTTCTTTCTTCATGAAGAGTTTTCTGTTGACACAAAGCAAAGTCTCAGTAAATCCATTTCTTCTTCTGGTGGTCGTGTGCTTTTCAGTTCCATGGAAGTGGATTATATTGTGGCTCCGTTTTTTGTCATGTCCTTGCCAACTGCGGCGTCAAGCTGCAGATTTGTCACGCAGCATTGGATTGAGCACTGCATTTCCGTGTCATCTATTCAGCTGAATGATTTGACCACGGAGCGAGCATTCACTCCTTGCATACGATCGGGACCACCCCCTCTACTCGGCTGTGTTATTTCCTTGAGTGGTTTTGTTGGAAGAGACCGAAGTCTTTTAACTTCTTATTCACAAGCTCTCGGTGCCGTAACACAAGAATGCTTTTTACGGAAAGCTATCCCATCTCGTGACCTGGCAGCTAGCACCCATTTGATTGCCGCTAAACCAGATGGTCGTAAATGGCCTGCTGCTTTGCAATGGGGCATTCCAGCTGTAAACAGGAGCTGGCTGTATGCTTGCGCCGAAAGTTGGAGCCGGTTGGACGAATCCCAGTTTCCTGTCCGGAGTGTTCCCGAAGGTTGCTTCTCCTTATCAATAAGCAAGGCAGATTCTTTAGGTGGCTCGAATGTTACTCCTGTTGCAAAACCACCGCAGAAAATCCTACCTACGCCATCAAACTCAGACCCACAAAAATGTGTAGTTAAGTCGTTGGATGATGCCCTACACACTCCCGATTGGGTTTGTGCCAAGAACTGCGAAAACATTCTCGGTGACACTTATTGTGATTCTGTGGCTAGAATCCTGGAACCTTCTCCTCCCTTGTCTGAACAAGTAGCACGATGCCTTAAAAAGGCCGTACATAAAACAGCGTCCTTGCCGAAGCGAAAACTGGATCTATCAGGTGAGTTCGGTTTACGCTTCTTGGTTTTTTGTGTAAATCATTTGAACCTCGTTACTTCATTCTTGCTCCCCTTTAAAAGCATTTTATCACTGCTGGTTAATTTTTGCCCAGGTGGACTGCATATGTTGGAGAAGCTGCCGCTCTGCTACTTTACGTTTCTAAGAAGTAGACTAAGGGGGAGGGTGATAGGTACGATTGCCATTAAGAAATAATTAATCATCTATCTTTTTATTGCTTTGATTTCTTTTTTTGCCATTTTCAAGGGTTGTGGCATTTAACACTTGAATCCAAACAACTGTGCATAAGTATCTTTGTTGTGGTGCAGCTGAATATACGGCTAACCTGCTGCTACCGTGTAGCTGACCGTTGCCAGAAATGTGTTTGGTTTCCGCTGACTTTACGGATAACCTGCCTCAATTAGCTGTGCCGCTCCAAACCAGTTCAACCCGCCACGAAATTAGAACACCAAGAAAACAGCCGGACCGAACGATTCCGATTTTGATTCTGATTTTATTCTGCGAGAGCATGGCACAATAAATAGGTTGTAGGAAACCACTAACAACAAGATTAGAGTGCTAATTACTATTAATTAACACAAATCAAACCGTTCAAGTTCATGGTCCGACTTACCGTCGATTCTACATGGATTCGCATTTTGTCTTTACTCGCATTTAATCTCTAATTGCAGCTCGATCCACTGTTGCGCCACTGTTCTCGACCTGAACGCTGACTCTCCGTAACAATCTTCACTGATTTCGGTAGTGCGCCGCATTTTTTTACAGTTACCGACATTTATCCTCTTTGGGTCCCTTACCACGCAGGCGCATGAATTGAGCCGGCGGCTAAACTTAAATCTCATGTGTTGTCGCAACTTGGAAGCTTGGCAGTCCTGCATGTACAAATGGGGCACCGTGGGGGTTAAGCGCTTCGAGGACAACAGGACGTAAACTAGTGATCCCATTTGGCACAACAAAATCAGCTTGCATTCGGGTAGGTTTCTAGTGGCTTCATTGATGGTGAGCACCTGCGTCTGTTATCTGCACCAGTGTGCACCACGCCTGCAGCCTACTCAAAATTCTTGCTTTTTTGCTCCGGGCTTTTTGTGGATCATCGTGGGATATATGAGAGTTTACTACTATATTGCCGCAATAGACCTGGAATGTAAACGGGCCCGTAGCTTTAAGCATCACAAGCCCGCCTTGTAATCCGATGGCGCGGGTTCGAGCCTGCGCAGGAACCGGGTGACCCTCGCTGTGTCCTTAGCCCACCTGCCACTGGTGATAGTTGCGCAGCAGCGAAGAGTCGATATTGCGTACCGGTGTACTGATTATACTTTTTCTTTGCCTTATTTCAACTCAAACAGATCCCAGTCAATGAAGCTAGACCTTATCGTGGTGCGATGGTTCCCGTGCCTCAGTGGTCCATGGAGTTGTGTTGGGTGGTGCTTTTCGCATCTTTTGAGTAACTCGTACCAAATTGGTCAACAGTTAGAGGCCAGACAAACTCAGCTTCCTGGTCCTCCAGGTTGGGGGGTTGGACTGAGGGTGGCTCCTTATTCCTTAAAGCGGACTCCTTGTAGCCCACTGCCAAACACGCTGCCTTGCGGTCTGGTTTTTGAACCAAAGGCTTTGGCTGAGAACCCTAATCGTTCGGTCTGGGCCTGGGCAATCTGACAGTATCCTGTCCGCGCAATACAACTACGCATTTTTCTCCACCTGACTCCTGGATGCTGTGGCTGTCGCAGAGGATAGTAAACGGCGTCCTATCTGCTGTTTCGAGTAGAGTGAATAGGGGCAAGGATTCCACTGCTCAAGCCCTCCCGTCTTCATGTTCCCCCTCTTAAGATTTTTCATCCTTATCGTCCCATTCCATTGGAACATTGGAACATTGTATTTAATGGGAATAAAAGCTTGAGCTTTACATGACCAATAGGGTAAACAGAGTACGGGTCGGGTCTAATGAAAGGCCAAGCAACCTTATAGCGGGTTGGACTCGCGTGTTAGCCGTATCTTCATCGGGCTTATGTGGCATTTAAACAGAATGCACGCCGGCTCAAAGCGAGACATCCCACCACGCCCTCCGAAACGGCTTTGGAAAGGAAGTAGGTAGAAGAAAAAAAGAAAAGAAATTCCATCCAGTAGGATGTAGTTAAATTAGGGAATATCGCGGTGTAGCTCGGCCAGATGACAGTCCAAGCGGGTCTTAAAGTCCGCCACAGTGGGTGCCAAGACTAAATCGGCAGGCAGAGCATTCCACGGTCGGCAGGTTCGCAAAGCGAAGTAGTGTCGTCTACAGTTCAGCCGACTGTGCTGATGTGTGAGCCTCAGTGGGTGGCCACGTAGGTGGGAGCCCGATTGGTGCAGTGTGAGTAGGTGGTGACAGGGATGTCCAGGGTTGGATAAGATCATGAATACGAGGATCAGGTCGCCCCGTAGACGTCGGTACTTAAGCGAGTAGAGGCCCAGGCACTGAAGTCGTTGTGGATAATCTAGGTGCTTGAGACCTCGGACCAGTTTGGTTGCTCGACGTTGTGGGGCTTCGAGTATGCGTTGGTCCTTCAACAACCAAGGGCTCCAAGCCTGAATAGCGAACTCCAAGTGGGGTCGAAGAAAAGCGTTAAGGAGGAGGCGGAAATTGCTGGGGTCAATTTGACCGAAGGCTCGTTTCAGCAATCCCACCATGCGGTTAGCAGCAGCAGCTGCTTTCCGGCAGGAAGCGGATACGGAAAGACTCGTCTGGGTAATGATACCCACGTCTCTTTCGGCTGAAGAGATCTGGAGGATAGACGCTCCCAGGTAATATACAGGAGAAAAAGCGGAAGGGCGGGTAGAAAGGACGCGACATTTCGAAGCGTTAAATGGAAGGTTATTTTCTATGGACCACTGATGTAGACGGTCGAGGTCCGTCTGAAGTGCGTGGGCATCGTCCGACAGGTTCATTGTGCGCCACAGCTTCGCGTCATCCGCGTATAGTAGCAGCGAAGACTCCACTTGCGGTGTGACGTCGTCAGTGAAGGCTAGGAAGAGGTGCGGTCCGAGAACAGACCCCTGTGGAACTCCGCTTGCGGCAAGGATGCGGGGAGACAACGCTCCGTCGACGCGGACTTGGAAAGTACGGTATTGGAGGTAGTTCCGGATCCAGTCCATCAAGTCCCCTGAAACGCCGTAAGATGACAGTTTCCGCAGCAGAATCTTGTGATCGACCTTGTCGAAGGCTTTGGCGAAATCCAGGAAGATAACATGCGTTTCTTGGCCAGAGTCGGCTGCAGTCGTCCAGCTGTCCCTGGCAAGTAGCAGGTTACTCAGGCAAGACCGTTGACGCCGGAAACCGTGCTGACAATCAGAGAGCAGTTTCTGGGCCTCCATGTGGTCCATTAAAGCGTCTGCGACAATCGATTCTATCACTTTGGAAATCGTAGATAGGAGAGTTATCGGTCGGTAATTGGCCGGATCTTTGCGAGTACCGCCTTTGTAGATTGGTGTAATAGTCCTACATTTCCAATCATTGGAAACTGCCTTGCAAGAAGAAGTGGGTGAACAGCTCCGCTAGGGCTAAAGCTAGAGCTGCAGCGCACGCTCGTAAGAGCCGTGGGTGGACACCATCAGCGCCAGGAGAGGCCGTTAGCCGCAGGGATTTGAGTTTCGCCAGGACCTTCTCCGGAGTGAAATGAACAGTCGTCAGGGAAGTTGAGAGTGAAACCGAAGAAGGTACCGTCGTTGTGTGCATTGATGGAACGGAAAATGTGGGTGCGTACTGCTGGCACAGGACTTCTGCTGCCTCGTTAGCTGATTTCGTGAGCCCTGTGGGGGTCGTCAATGCGGTGACACCGTGCTTGACTTGTCGAAGACTACTGACGTGACTATACAAGGCTTTGGGATTGGATGAAAATTTACGCATAAGTTGACGCTGGTGCTCACTCTTATCTTCTCGTACAAGATGGACGCATTGGTTACGGATGGATCGGTAATACTCCCACTGAGTGGCCGTTGGATGGGAGCGATAGTTTCTCCATGCCGTGTTCCTGGAGGCAATCCATTTCCGTGTACGACTTCGGATGAGTGCTGGGCGTCTCTTCCCTATGGAAACTTCTTTGCACTTCGTCGTAGTGGAGCAGAGTTCACGTAGGGTAAGGCAAAAGCTTGACCACACGCTGTCGGCACTCGATTGGGGCTCGGTTGACCAGTTGTTAGCGGAAATGAGAAGGTTCAACTTTCCGTAATCAGTCCAGCGTTTGGTATAAGTTGGCGTGCTGACGAGTTTTTCGGCGAAGCATGGAAAATCGAAACGGAGGACGCAGTGGTCGCTAAGCCCCAAAGGGGCATCATACTCAACGTGCTCAACCATCAGTTCTTCGTTAGTGAGGACGAGATCTAGCAGGGACGGTTGGTTGTTGGATCGGAATCTGGTCGGCTGATACGTGTGGTTGTACAACGGGGCCGTGTGAAGAAGATCAATGAGGCCTGATGCAAAGGAGTTAGTAGACGAGACAGAGTGAAATAGACGGGGCAGGTTGGAATCACCCATGATAAGAAAATGTGTGCGCTTATGGGATAACATAAGGTGGACGTCGTGCAGTAGTCGTGCATCCTTTTCGGGAGTGTTGTTTGGGGGGCGGTAAATGATACCAAGACAGCTGGAGTGTTTGGCGGTTAGTACGACCTCGCACCACATGGTGTCTGGAGACTGGAGGGCAGTGTTTGTTAACATGCTGCAGCTGAGGGAGATGTCATAGTACAGTGCGACACCGCCACCAGGGGTTGCACGGTCAGAGCGGAGAACTGACATGTGAGGAAGTTGGATTTCACCGTCGGTTATGTCGCCGGAGAGCCACGTTTCCGTTATGGCTATTAGGTCCACTGGTGTTGATAGAAGTCGGGATTGGAGCTCCAGAAGTTTGGACATGAGGCCCTGTGCGTTCGTGTAGATACAGGTGAGGCCCGTTTGGGTGATGAGCGCGGGAGTAACTAGGGTGCTGCCGGTCAGCAGATGACCGGCAGTGACCGTTTTTTTGGTTAAGAGGGGTGGAGCCGCTAAAGTTTGTAGTTGGGGAAACAAGGTGTGGGTTGTCGGAGCACAGATGGGTGCTGGCGGCTGGGTCGTTGAAAGTCTGAAGGTTGGAATGTGTAGGTGAGTAAATTACTCCAGGCAGTGAGACAGGTGGTTCGGTGGTAGACCGTCTGAGGACGATCTGGTCAGAGTGTGTCGGTACCGAGTTTGCTGCTGCTGCTACCAGGGGTCTGTGGGAAGCTGTGCGCCTCGGCACCGGGTGCTCATCTGGACGCAGACGGATATCTGGTGGTGCTCGTCTTTTAGCATACCAGATGGTGAGTGCATCGGTTGCCATGCTAGCGGTGAGGAATGTCACTTTCAGGAGACGGGGAGCTGTTCCTGTATAAATTGCTGGACGAGGTAGGCGGTGAACGTCCGTTGTGATTACGTTGACAATATTTAGTGTCTGCTGAAGGAACCGCCATTGATTACAGTCATGCTGTTGTCGTTGTTGTAAAGTTGCGTCAAGGGCATGCAGTTCTGGGACGCCATGCACAATGATGGAGCATGGTTGAGTGGGTGGCGTCAGTTGCTGTCTGCGCACAGCGCGCTTAGTCCAAGGGATGTCGGGGAAGATACGAATTTGGTAAATGCCGAGAGACGCATTGTTTCGGAGTAGGTGTGCTGACAACAGGACATCCTCCATAGCCGGGCCTGGCTGCAAGTCAACACGCAGAAGTCTTGGCTTACCGGCGTTCGGAGATGAAGTGTGGCGAGTCAGTCTTGTGAGACTAATGGGTTTTGTTTCAGGGAGGTTTAACGCGTTACAGATTGAGCTCCACATAGTGGAATCATGAGAATGTCGATTCTGAAGTTGCGGGTCGTTGGACTCGGGCACGTTTGTACATATGACAGAATTAGGAGCAGGGCTACTCATTCGCTGAGACTAACGCGGATGTGGACCGATAGCAAGTTTACTTGGTGGGAGGGCCTCCGTCGGAAGCGTTGGTCGTCGGCAAGTCTTGGACAGACCAGTAGTTGGTAACGGTGAGACGGTACGTGATTCAGGACGGTTGAGAGGTTGTTGTCGTCGTTTGGTTAGACCGTCGACTTTCCGCAATAGATTCTGTAGCTGTTCTTCCAGATTAAGCAAGCGCACTTTTGAGCGAGCATTGTTGCTAGGCGGCTCAACGAATCGTGGTGACCGGGGCGACTGCGTCTGCGACTGCTTGTTACGCGGTGTGGAGGGCGGGTTAGTGGGAGACGAGATTACAGAACCAAGCATAGAGCAAGTCGTGGAGGAAAGGTCGCAAGAAATATCCCGCACGTAATTCGCAATTCTGGGAATGCAAACCAGGCAAATGTACCGCAGGACCGTCTGTGAATGCGAGCGACAGAATTCGATGTCAGCTGCATGGAGCGAATTGTCACAAGGAGCGTGAACACGGTGAAGACAGATCGAGCAGGTGATGGCTTTGGAACGAGGTCCTACACGCTGAGTGCAGATAGAGCAGGTGTTCATTGGCCGCATTGGCGTGGTGGGCGAGACCGAAATGATCGGCATGGTCAAACAGATGACCTACAGATGACACAAATATCTGCAAATAAACGTAGGGGACTACCTAACAGAATGCGCAGGAGGTCGCTATCCGCTAGGCCATCCCATCATTCAAAACCCTCAATTCTTGGCCCTCTCCCACCTTGCTTTGTTGGGCGTTTAGCTTCTAGTTTCAACTCATATGCAACCGCGGAGCGTCACTCCTGTCTTATCGTCAAGTCCATGTTTAACCAAGTGCTCAAACCCAGATCATCTGCCTCTATTTGGAACCCTCCATCCTTCTTCAGATTGGCGTACCTCAACTTATGAAGGTTGTTACAGGTCGGTCAACAGACAGCACTTGCCTGGACATCAGGGACCCTCTCGATCGATGTCTGCTGCTTATCGGAAACCCGCCTGCAAGACTTGAGCTCTGTGCTCACTTTACCATCCCTTTCAGGTGACACTAGCAGTACGTTTTAATTGCGCCTATTCGGAGACGATGCAGCTTCAAGTACCGGCCAAGCGGTGTTGGTATTTCTGTGGGTCCCTGGGCTGAATCTGCTCCGGTTAATTGGATCCCAGTTAGCAGCTGGATGTGTGTGCCGACTGGCTGGCTCGTTTAAAGCTTGAAGTCGCGCGGAATCAATAAGTGTCTGTTCGTCATTGCTGCCTACCCGCCCACAAACTGTAGCGATGACTCGGTAAAAGATGATTCCTATCACCAATTGCACAAGCTCCTTCGTTGCAGATGTAGCACGGACACTGTAGTGCTGGTTGGGGATCTGAACGCTCAAGTTGGAAAATTGTCCGCTGATGAGATACACCCATCCTCATCATCATCACCATACACGTTAGCTAGAGGTGGGGAACACCTCAGCTACTGTGCCGCAATACACAGAAAAAAGGAGAAAAAATGCAACTGGTGCAAGCTGGCTGATCTACCGGTAACGGATGAGCATCGTTCCGGTAAGCTACCTGCCGGATGCTTTGCACCAAAAAAATTACTATGCAAATTATAAAAGGCTAAATAATGAGATCGTGGTTGGAGGGGGTGGCTAAGAGGGATGGGGTGGGACAAAGAAACTCACAGCACGGACGCCACTGAGGTTGGCTCCTAGCCATATCAGCAAGTGTGTCCAACCAAACGTGTTCATCGTCTTTCTGACCCCAACCAGGAAGCCGAGACGTTCCAACCGAGGCCAGCTCAGAAGTCAGGGCCTTCATTCCTTTGGACCAAGTCATCGCTTAGCCACCCCTCCTCTTCCATCCACACCCCCGGCGCGCAAACAACACACGTCGCGGGAGTCGGTGGGCTGGCATGCGTAACACATGACCGAACCATCGGAGCCTGATGCGTGAAATAACGGTGTTGAGCGGTTCATTTCCTTTTCCTGTGCTGTAAACGAGGCGTCGAACACGTGAGCTAAATTACGAAGGCACCGGTGGTCGAACGTAACTAGCCTCTTCAGGTCCGCTGCTTTAAGCGGTCAGGTTTCACAACCGTACAGTAGGGTCGAACGTACTGCTGCATTGTACACTCTACCCTTCAGGGCAAGAGTGATGTCGCGCCGGCGCCATAAGTAGCGATGATTAGCAAAAGCGCCCCGAGCTTTTGCTATACGATTCGTGATCTCATCTTCAATCCCACGGGCGCTGATACAACTTCCCAGGTAGTTGAATTTTTGAACGACTTCTAACTGATCCCCACCAAGGGTCAGCGCAGGAGGCGGTCCAGACCAATCTTGGAGGAACGCTTCGATGATGCGAAGCAAAGCCCGAAGTGACGGACAGCTAGTGCTAATATGTCCAGTGCCGCTTGGCAACTGTGTGAGCTGTCACAGATTAGGGCAATATCATCAGCATACTCTAAGTCAAGAAGTCGTTCTCCTGGAAGTAGCTCCACACCTTCTAAGTCGTGTTCTGTGAATGCGATTTCCATGACTTCGTCAACAGCGAAGTTGAAGAGGAAAGGTGACAGCGGGCATCCTTGTCTCGCGCCGCTGGAGATATTAAAGGGCGACGACAACTTGCCGTAAGCCCTCACTCTGCCCGAGCTACGCGCATATAATGCTCGGATAATATTCACATATTTCTCAGGTACACCTTTCCTGAGTAGACAGTCCCAAAGTGCATGTCTATCCACCGAGTCGAATGCACCTTTGATATCGAGGGACACGACAACGGTGGGCCGCCAATATATGTGGCGGTGCTCCAACAACTGACGCAAGGTGAAGATGTGGTCAATACAGCCACGACCTCGACGAAATCCATCTTGCTCTTCACGAATCTGGCTTTCATGAGTGCCAGTCAGTCTGTGAAGGATGACAGAGGCAAGCAATTTGGAGGCGATGGAGATCAGACTGATTCCTCAATGGCTGCCGCATTCCGATCGTGAGCCTCCTTTGAAAATTGGAACTATGACGGAGCGGCTCTAATCGGTTGGGACAGTTTCCTGCTCCCACAGTTTGACTAGTAACTCGTATAAATCATCCACAAGAGCAGGTCCCCCGAATTTGAAGAGGGCTGTAGGAAGATCATCAGGTCCCGCAGCTTTATTTAACTTCAACAGTTTGATCTCACGTTCGACTTCTGAGCGAGAGGGTGGATCCAAAGGGACAGCCCAGGGAGTGGGGCGATCAGTGGCCGGTGAGAAATTTAACCATTCCGACCGATTAAATTGCCTTTTAAAGTGCTCAGCCCAACGCTCTAAGCGTTTTGACAAGTTGTGGATAAGCTGCCCACTCTCGTCACGTATAGTTTTACTAACACCAGGTCTCCTGCTGCCCGTTTCCGGTAGCAGACAGAATAACTTACGATGGTTACCAAGGGCAGCGGCCATTTCCATCTCTGATGCACGATGAGACCACCAGGATTCGCGGTCTCTCTTCAGGCTAGCACAGAGTTTTGCCCGGAGCTCTTTGCGAGTTTCATTGTGTTCGCTTCCAGCCGGAATATGCCGGCGAGCATCTATAAGTTCCAGAGACTGTGAAGAGACCCAATGTCCATGTTGGCGATTAGACAGACCACATGAGGATTTTCCTGCTGCTAATAAGGTCTGATGAATATGAGACCAGTGAGCTTCAATTGCATCCAGTGAGAGTTTATCCAACTCGCATGACAGCGTACTTTGATAGGCATTCAGAACAGCTAGCTTCGCCAGTTGGCCGGTGTCAATGCGCTCACATCGTCGTGGGCGTCCGCCAAAGCGCATCCGCAGGTCAGCACACACAAGTGCATGGTCGGTGTCCACACCTGTGCTCCAAATCGGGCGACAGTTCTGGACGCAGCCTCTCCATCGGTAACTTATCGCAATGTGGTCGATTTGCGTCCATAGCTGGTTCGAGGCTGGTGGGCGCCAAGTCACCCTCCGGCGGGTGCTGTGTCGGAAATTAGTGCTCGCAAGAAATAAGCGAGCATCCTCACACAAATGAAGTAACCGCTCACCGTTATCATTACGGGAGCCTATACCATGTTGGCCGCTCAGATGCAGCTCATCTGTGGATAATTTTCCAACTTGAGCGTTCAGATCCCCGGCCAGCACTACAGTGTCCGAGCTGCTTCTGTGGCGAAGGAGCTGGTGCAGTTGGTGGTAGAAGTCGTCTTTTACCGAGTCATCGCTACAGTTTGTCGGTGCATAGGCAGCGATAACGAATAGATATCTGTTAGTCCCACGCGACTTCGAAGCTTTGAACGAGCCAGCCAGTCGGACCGCACACATCCGGCTACTGATTGGAATATAGTCAACCAGAGTAGCTTCAGCCCGGAGACTCAGGGCGATACCAACACCGGCTTGGCCGGTGCTCGAAGCTGTATCGTCACCGGATAGGCGCAATGAGAAAGTGCTGCTAATGTCACCTGAAGGGGATCGCAGAGTGAGTACAGAGCTCGAGTCTTGCAGGCGGGTCTCCGATATGTAGCAGATATCGATCGGGAGGGTCTCCAATGTTCGGGAAAGTGCTGTCTGTTGACCGATCTGAAGCAATGTGCGAACATTGAGGCATGCTAATCTGAAGGAGGATCGAGGGCTCCAAATGGAAGGCGATGAACTAGAATGGGCCGCTTGCTTGGACATGGGTCTGTTGATAGTGCAGGAATGATGCTCCGCGTTCACCTGAGTTGAAACTAAAAGACAAGCGACTATTGAAGCAAGGTGGGGGAAGGCCGAGAATTGGGGGGTTGAAAACAAGGGGGGATAAAAGTGAAGCTGGAACGGGACGATAAGGGTGAAAAAGCGCAAGAAGGGGAATAAGAAGACGGGAAGGCTTGAGCAGTAGCATGCAAACCCCTATCCACCCTGCACAATGCACCAGATATGGCACCGTTGATTATCCTCTGCGGTGGCCAGAACAACTTAAATTTGTTTGAAGTGCGATTCATTGTATTAGATGCACCCACGCGACCAGCATAGTGTAAGCCTCCGTAATGGTAGCGGTGAACGGTTGCTTAATTTGTGTGACGTAGCTCGCTTATTTTTTTGAGCACTAACTTCCGACACATCACCCGCCGGAGGGTGACTTAACGTCCACCGGGCATGGACGTAAATCGATCACATCGAGATCAGTTACCGCTGGAGGGGCTGCTTCCAAAGCTGTCGCTCGATTTGGAGCTCGTGTGAACACTGACCAAACACATGTATGCGCTGATCTGTGCGTACGATTTGGCAGACGCTCACGACGGCGCTATGAGCGCACTGCACTAGCCAACTAGCGAAGCCAGAAGTTCTGAATACGTATCGAAGTACGTTGACATCCGGACCGAGTAGGCGCGCACTGAATACAGTTGGTCACTGGTCGTATGTTCACCAGACCAGCAGGCAAATACTCAGGTGCTGAGTCTAAAAGTCAACATGGACATTGCGTATTTTCGTGGCTTCTAGAACTTATAGATGCTCGCCAGCACATTCCAGCTGGAAGCGAACGTAATGGGACCCGCAAAATTCGCAGGACAAAACTGCGTGCTAGCGAGAAGAGAGACCACGAATTCTGGTGGTCTCGTCGTGCGTCAGAAATGGAAATGGCCACTGCTCTTGGCAACTATCAGAAGTTATTCCTTTTGATACGGAAAACGAGCAGCAGGAGACCTGATGTTTGTAAAACTATATGTGACGAGAGTGGACAGTCTATCCACAGGTTATCAAAACGCTTAAAATGTTGGGCTGCCCACTTTGAAAGGCTATTTAATCGTCCGAAATTGTCAGATTTCTCGCCGGTCATTGATCCCTCTGCTCCATGGACTGTCCCATTGGATCCGCCATCTCGCCCATAAATCTAACGTGAGATCGGACTGCTGACGTTGGATAAGGTCGCAGGACCAGATGATCCTCATCCAGGCCTCTTCAAATTCGAGAGACCTACTCTTGTGGATAATCTACACCGGTTAGTAGTGAAACTGGGAGTAGGAAACTGTCCCAACCGATTGGGGCCGCTCCGTTATCTCACCTTCGGAATGCGGCAACCATAGAGGAATCAGTCTGATCTCCATCACCTCAGAATTGCTTGCCCGTCATCCTTCACAGATTGACTGGCATTCGTGAAAGCCAGATTCTTGAGGAGAAAGCCGGGTTTCATCGAGGTCGGAGATACGTTAATCACTTATTCACCTTGCGTCAATTGTTGGAGCACCGTCACATATATTAACGGCCCACCGTTGTCATGTTCCACGGCATCAAAGGTGTCTTCGATTCGGTGAATCGATGTGCCTTTTGGTCTGTCAACTGAGGAAAAGTGTGTCCGAGAAATATATAAGTATTATCTGAGCCTTATACGCGTGTGGCTTGGGCAGAGTATTGACTTATGGCAAGCTGTCACCTTCCTACAATATTCACAACGGTGTAAGATAAGGATGCCCGCTGTCACCTTTCTTCAACTTCGCTATGGACGAAGTCATGGAGATCGCGTTCACAGGACACGACTTAGAAGGTGTGGAGCTGCTCCCAGTTTAATGACTTCCTGACCTGGAAAATGCTGGTAATATTGCCCTTTTCTGTGACAGCTTAAACCTGCCAGGCGGCACTGGACAGATTAGTACTGGCTGTCAGTCGTTTGGGGTTACGCTTTACACTCTCAAAATGCAAAACTTTCCTTCAACTTTGAAAGGGACCGCCTCTTGCGCTGACCTTTGTAGGGGATCAGCTGGAAATCGTTTAAAAAGTCAACTAGGTAGTTGTATCAGCGCCTGTGGAATCGAAGAGGAGGTCACGAACCATGTAGTAAAAGATCGAGGCACTTTTGCTAATCTTCGCCGCCTATGGCACAGGCGCAACATCACTCTCTGCGTGTAGATTAGAGTGTACAATGCAGCCGTACGTTCGACCCTGCTGTACTTGTATGGAACCTTACCCATTAGATCGGCAGACAAAGTGCCTAATAACGTTCGACCACCGGTGCCTTTGCAGTTTGGCTCACATCTGGTGATAACACTAGGTGAGCAGTCAGCGTGTTCGACGCTTTGTTTTTGACGCAGGAAGAGGAAATAAAATGCACCGTTATTTCACCAACCAGACTCTGGCGGCTAGGCCACGTGTGGCGCATACCAGCTCACCGGTTCCCGCGACGCGTTTTTGCTCAGGGGTGTGGAGGGGAGAAGTGGAGAGGTAGTCAAACGATGACTTAGTCAAAAGGAATGAAAGCCATTACTTCGAAGTTGGCGTCGGTTGAAGCCTCGGCTCCTTGGTTGAGGTCCGAAAGACGAGGAGCACGCTTGGCTGGATACACTTGCTGATATGGCTAGGACCTGATTTCAGGGCGTTTGTTTGGCTTTTCTTTGTCAACCCCTCGCGCTTAACCTCCCCTTCCAACAATGATCTCATTTCTTGGTATATTATACATTTTACATAATATAATTTTGCAGCACGATACCGGCTGGGCGCTTTCTGGAACGGTGCCCATCCGTTACTGATTTCTCAGCTGGCGTGCCTCGGTTGCAGGTTTTTTTTCTTTTCTTACGTATTGCGGTACACTAGCTGTTTTCCACCTCCAGTTAACGTGTATAATAAATGTATGGTCAGCTTGGTGCAGGCTTGTTGAAACCCACCTGCGGTTAACCCTATCCGTTGCTGGTAGCTCAGCTGGCATTCAACTGTCGTATTTATTTTTCCTTTATGTATTGTATGTATGTATTTCCTTTATGTATTGCGGTACAATAGCGGAGGTGTTTTACCATCTCTAGCTGACATGTATAATGATGATGATGATGCCTACTGATTATTCTCAGTATGCTGGGACCACATATGCCTGGTCCAAATAGATTCGTCCATATTTATGCAGTCCCGCGCGGAAGGTGTATATAAGACGGACGCGTTATTACCTATCTGCATTTATCTGACCCGGGTTCAAATTACTCAGCTTACGCCCTTCACTACTGCAGCAACTCCAACTCAGTAGCCTGCGACATCTACGGCACCGGAACCATTCTCAGCAGATAAGCAAAGATGTTGTGCATGATTTAACTACAACGAATAACCCTACACCTGCTGTCTGACTTCTGAGCTCGTTTGTCCGTGGTCGTATTTGTGGCCTCTTTCAATATTCGTTTCCTTTTCCTGTGCTTCTAGGGTTATAAAAGGGAAATTCTCCTTGACTCATCACTTTAATTTGAAATTTGCGGATGCACTTATTTTCTGGGGTTATAAGTATTCAGGCTGATCAGCCGTAATAGTATGTTCACTGTCCCCTTGACCCTTTCTGACCAGCGCTTACTGCACAAAATTGCATACTACCTACACACTGAAGACCCTTACTAGTGGCGCAGCTTTCTGGCACAAGCAGGTACCTACATGTCATTTTGATTTGGTTGAATAACTGTGCTCCGAACACAAAAGTACAGTGGACCAAGTTGTCATAACTCTTTCCACCGGAGTAAATAACGTTGGTGAGCAACCGAGGTGGAACGTAACTACAACAAAAAAGGAGCTAATGGTGAAATGAAAATTAACAGCCGGGTGCAGGAGACCAAATGTAGGATCACTGCCAACTGCGTGACTGCGCCATGTTATATGGAGACTCCAGCCACTGATGTGAACCATCCAGGGGCCTTCATCTTCGAAAACGACGCACACCAGCCTGACCAAGTGTCTCTGTAATTTTCATACATTTATACTGCATCCTCCATTGGCCACATCGTGATTTTACCCAACTTAGTGCAGCGACAGTATTTTGTGTACCTCGAAGAAGGCGGTCAGTGGGCATACGGAAGACGACATAGCCAGTGTACGCGGTTATCACTGACCACTCCAGGAAGGCACCAGAGGGCTTCAGACCAAACAGCAACTGGCGGACTTAAACAGTGCTCAACCGGTGTTCCCATCAGAGACGAGCGATACACCGAAATCACTGCTACTCAAAGATGGATAATCGTTCACTGTCTTCAGTGCGAGCTGACCAGCCTTTTGATTCATATAGTAGCATCGGCCTTATCTCAGCCTCATACACTACCTTTCACTGGTAGGCCGATATTCTGTGACGTCTATAAATGGTTGAGCTTCTGAAAACCACACGGGCTTGCTGATACGCGAGGTATCCTTCTCAGTGATGTGACTACGAGAGGTGATACACTAATCATCTCTATGCAGACGTGCCACACTGCTGAGGATATAAGTTTCTTTACTTAGTTATCATAGAGAGTAGGTCGATTCACCACTTCCAGGGGCTGTTCGGTGATAGAAAGAACTGCTGATATGTCGGCCCAGTGCTGAGATAATGTATGTATGTAATCTCAGCAGGCTATCAACTAGACACAGAGCCAACATAGAACCATGGAGATCAGCGGATTAGGGACTCTTATCGCGTAATAATCATCGTGGCATGGTAGTTGAAGGTGAGCAGCACACTTCAGCTAATATGCCGCAAGATAAATGGAACATTTTGACAAAAAGTAGAACAAAACATTTTTAGTTTATTTTCCACACGCCGATTTTCTCTCTTTTTGTTATTTTCAATGTTTGTAGTATTCAACATGTGTATCAATACAATACTATACACAATTCTTCCACTGTCTTCAAGAGTGCTAAGCCATTGGCACTCCTCATCTTTGGGTCCCCATCCTGGAAGACGTAGGGATCCAACAGCGGCTAGACACGATGTCAGCTATTTCATGTGCTGCCGCCAAGTGGAAGGCTGACCACCACGCGGTCGCCTCCAGCCAGGTCTTTGACGAGCGAATAGAGCGCGACGCGGCAGACGCTCAGGTGCCATGCGTAGGACGTGACCGAGCCATCTTAACTGGCGCAACAAAACCAGTTTGTTGAGGGGAATACTCGTATTCCCCAAGATGCGACGTCGAACGTCATTACTATTAGCTCGATGTTGTCACCAAACACGAGCGATCCTCCTTAAGCAACCGTTATCGAAAGCAGTAAAACGACGGATGTCTTCCACGCGAATCGGCCAGGACTCGCTCCCAGACAACAATACTGAGAGAACTGATGCGCTGTAAACGCGGCCCTTTAGTGAGAATGAGACGTCGTGACGACGTCACAAATGCTAATCGAGCTTTAGCGATACGAAGAGAAACTTCTTTGTTGACAATGCCGTCAGCAGAAACACAGCTCCCAAGGTAGACGAAACTATCTACCTGTTCAAGTTGTGCGCCTTCGACAGTGAGCAGGGGGGGCAGGTGAAAACCAATCCTTGAGCAGTACTTTACACTTCGATGGGGCGAAGCTCATGCCATACTTAGATGCTTCAACCGCCAAACGATCCAGAATGAGTTGCATACCCTGAGGATCGTCACCAAGTAAGGCGATATCATCAGCATAATCTAAATCGGTCGCGCACTAACCCGGTAAAAGCTCTAAGCCAAAATGTTGGAAACCTTCTAGAGCATTCGACAGAACGTCTTCGATTGCGAAGTTGAAGCGGAATGGGGACATAGGGCAGCCCTGTCGCACACCGCTATTGACAGCGAATTGCGAGGAAAGCTTGCCATAGACCCTCACTTTGCCATATGTATGAAGGTAAAATGCTTGTAAGATGACGATATATTTCTCTGGCACTCCGTTCTTTAGCAATCAATGCCATAAAGCAGGTCGATCAACAGAGTCAAAAGCGGCACGTATGTCTAGGAATGCAATGATAGTGGGCCTGTGATAAATGTGGCGATGTTCGAGGAGCTGGCGGAGCGTGAAGATTTGATCCTCACATCCGCGGTCAGGACGGAAACCAGCTTGTTCTTCGCGGTAGTATGATTCACGTATTGGGGATAGTCTGCGAAGCAGAATGGGTGCCAATAGCTTGGAGGCAACCGAAATAAGACTAATCCCGCGATAATTTGTACATGAAGTGCGAGCGCCTTTCTTGAAAATCGGGACAAGAGGAAGGCACTTTCTCTTCATGCCAAATTTTTGCGGACAGCGCGGTCAGTTGGTTAATGATCGCCACACCTCCGTACTTGAATAGCTCCGGAGGAAGTCCGTCTAAGCCGGCAGACTTGAAGTGCTTCAAGCGTCGAATCTCGAGGCAGACTTCCGCTTCGCTGGGTGGATTCAGTGGGACGAGCCAGGGTGGACAACAAGGTATACTGCATATACTGATGGATGGTGGAGGCCAGTTGAACTGCGAGTGAAAGTGCTCGGCCCAGCGGTCCATACGCCTCTGTTGGTTGGTGATCGGAGACTCATCCACCTCACAAATGACTTCACTGACACCAGGCTTCCTGAGGCCAATGGACCAAATGAGTTGGAAAAGCCTGTCAGTGTTGCCAGAGGGCAGCTGTCTCTATCTCTAAAGCACGCTCAGACCACCATGTCTCGCGATCCTTACGTAGACTTTACTTGAGCAGCCGGTTGGCAGCACGGCGCTGCTCGTTGCAATCTTATTCCGCGGGGATATCTTTGCGGCGTTCGAACAGCTCCAGAGAACGAGCAGAGATCCAAGCCTTCAAGGGGCGTCGAGTTAGGCCGCAGCATGACTGTCCGGGAATGGTCATCGCTTTCCGTATACACGTCTAGTGTTGTTCCACTTCTTGCGGTGGATTGCAACTGAGTGCATATGCCAGTGAATACTGATAGCTCGCCTGGACAGAGGAATCAGTTAATCTGTTTACATCAATCTTGCGGTGCTTCGTGTTTCGGGATCCTCCAAAATACATACAGATTTTCGCGCAGACCAGAGCATGATCTGAGTCAACGAAGGTGGACCAAAAGGACCTGCAGTCCAGTACGCTGCCGCGCCATCTGAAGCTAATTGCAATGTGATCAATTTGGGACCACGGTTGTGTTGAAGAAGGGGGACGCCACGTTGCGGAACGCTTCTTCGTACGCCTGAAGTTAGTGCTCGAAAGAAACAGACGGTTGTCTTCGCACAATGTGAGAAGTCTCTCTCTGTTATCAGAGCGGTTCTCATCGAGCGCGTGATGACCACCAAGGTGGCGTTCGTATGGTAACAGGCGGCCAACCCGTGCATTAAAATCCCCAGCAAGGATAACGACATCGGACTTTTTAGCATTAGTCAAGTGCTGTTGGAGATCCCGGCAGAATTCGTCCTTGACCGAGTCGCCGCTGCAGTCAGTTGGAGCGTACACGGAGATCACAAACAAGTTGTGTCTTTCTTCGCGGTGCCTGTTGATTCTACATGAACCCCGAAGCCGAACTGCACACAGTCGGCTCTTAATCGGGAACCAGTCCAGTAATGCCGCCTCAGCCTTGCCACTTAGTGTTATACCTACACCAGCCAGACCCGCTGAGACTGCTTCTGGATCTCCAGAAAGACACAGGTGATATTTGACTTCGTGGTCAGTGGGGGATCTCAATGTAAGCACAGTGCTGGGATCTTGCAATCAGGTTTCTGAAAGGCAGCAGACATCAATGTCTAGGGAATCTAGGGTGCGCGCTAGACCGGCTTGCTGTCCATTCTGCATGAGTGTCCGAACGTTGAAGCACGCCGGACGGAACGAGGATCGGGGACGAAGGAGAGCCATAGGTTGAACTCCTTGGTCTGCGGCGCAACCGGAATCGCAGCCAGACTGTTGAACACATGCATCGGGTAACGGAAAGTGAGGATTGTTAACAAACAAACGACTGGCGTATGATGAAGTCGCGTGAAAGTGACTGGCAGAAACAGTAGCTGATGAGCACGTTGTAATACAGTCCATGGTTTTGTGACAGAGCGTGATACTACCCGATTGCCCAAGCCGAAGTAGGGAGTTGACTTAGGGGACTCCACCCTCTGAGCCTTTGGCTAAATAACCTACTCGCAAGGCAGCGGGGCGAATTTAGGGAATCGCGCCCATTGGGAGGCATTGCCTGAATGTTCAGTTCATGCGTCTTTGCCTGGTAGATTATCAAACAGGGGCCCAATACTCCCTATGAAGTCAGCACAATTGCTGGAATACAATGCCCTACGGAGGTGGAACATTGTCGCCGAACACTTTGCTGGAACTGGGTACACCCGAACCACCCAGCTGGTACCACGAGGAGGTAGTTCGGCAAGCCAGCCGCTGAAGACGCAACGCGCATACTAAAGCATGTTGCTCTACGCGTTAGTCTATCTAATAGCGCTTTCGTAGCCATTGGGTCCGAGCCATGAAAAGTCGTGTCTTTGCGTACCCAAGGCTTTTTCAGTCTGTCATCTGACAGAACCTCCACTTTAGGAGTGGCGGAGGAAATAGAGTTATAGTCATTTCGATCACTAGGTTAAGGAGGGAAAAAGACGTAAAACAACCCTGGCGTGTTTCACTTGGGAGGAACGCAAGCAACAGTTTCTCGTGGACGCATAATCGATCTTGGGAGTCACCGTAGAGAGCCTGCAGAGAGGAAAGGAGTTTCTATAGGGCTGCATTCAATGGTAAGCAGTGCCAATGGCTGGTGCGATCAGCAGAGTCGAACACAGTTTTCAAGTCAGTGAAAACTACCTAATCAGTCGTCTTTAGGTGTCACTGTTCTAACTCTTGTCCAAGAGTAAATATGTACTTGATGCAACCATGAGTAGGGCGGAAGATAGTCTGGATTTCAGTGAGTCTGCTCTCATGGAGACCACTAAATGTTATGAGGATCACCCCTAATGAATGGATCATTGTTTTGCGAACAGTTAGAGCTGCCCGGCGCGACCTTGATAATCATAAACTAAGTCATCGAAGAATGATACCATTGAGAAGTCTGGGATCAACAGAAATATGGCAACTGCCGTGAGGATTTTCTCACAGTTACCTCTAGGAACCGAATATTTACCGAACGACTGCGTACTTGAAATTTAGATATGTCCCCATCGCCATCAGATACAGATAGCGCACATCATTTCAACATGTTGATGTACCTGGTGCAATTCCTTATTTTCCAACTATGTTCTCACACACACTCATCTATTTCTCATTTTGGGATTTGTGTACATGCCACCACAGCTAACCTCCCACCTAATCACACCATCAGCTCTATTGGCAGCGCTACTGTCACTGGCAAACGAAATGAATTAACCAACTACTGACTTGTCACCTGCAGTTCGTGGCGATGGGGACCACAAATCTAATTTGTGCACTTACATGGATAAAACAAAGTTGTTAACTGATTTATAAAGCTTGAAGTGCAAAAAATGGTTTCCTTTAATAACCGGTCTCTATGTGCAGCGCCACAAGGGGACGCCCGGCTAGAGATTCCGTGATTGACTGAAAATACCGATGGACCATAGGGGCTCATGATATTGAAAGCAACCGATCGCTGTTCCATTCACCTTTGAAACACAAGTTTGAGACGGTTTTGGGCTTCTAATGACCTCTTCCTCGTTTATCAGTGATAGCTGGTGAGCCATTTCGTCAACCCATTGCCGAATCGCGAAATACGTCCAGTTGGTTGGTTAGGAACTCGAAGTTGACCGCTTGGTTTTAACAGTGTGAACACGTTGACAGTACGCGCCAAAGATGGTCGGAATCCGGCTAGTAAGATGATCACTGTGCCCAGAGCGCCGTCGTATTCAGTGGCTACTAAGTAAGGAAGCACGAATGTCTATCTTAAAAATTAGCCTCGCTCATGCTAAGCTTTTGATCAGCATTTAGTTGACAAAACAGATCGGCGTCGTCAATCCGGCTTGCAACAGTTACGAAGTGGCCATCGTTCAGCGTCCGATGAGAAACTGACTTGGACATCCATGTCTCTGGCAGCAACCACTGTATCTGTATGCTTGACTACTCAGATAACTAATTATAGTCTTTTGGCTACCGAACTGCAGTCGGTTTCAGCCCATGCGGAACCAGTAGGGTAGTACTTTTTCTATGGACGGTGTTTGCTGTCCACTTTCGAATTTCGAGGCTACTCACTGCAGCTCAGTAGGATAGGCAGCTTTCAGCATTTTGCTGAAGATTATGCCGTTGCCACCGACATCTCGAATACTGAATACTGAGAAAATGCAGCGAGCAGAGATACCTCCGTGTGGTTGCATCTAATATCTTTTAAGCCAACCTACCTATTATGATGGTGAGTATTCTCGAAATCTCAAATTGGTAAAGTGCGAGTCCAGGAGTTCCTTAAACTCCGACACCGACTTTGCTTCGACTATGTCTGCAAATATTCACCACCATCCGCTCGAAGCAGAGTTGATGAGCGACCCGCTTCAAATCCGATACTACAAGCTTGTACCGGTGTCTTCGTGTTCTGCTTAATGTGCGCAGATGAAGCAACGGCTTCAACATGGAGTATTCACCCAGCTGTAATATCCGATGCGTCATGATGAGACCAACCCTAGTTTATTGCACCGGTCTTCATATGGCACACCTCCTAAACCAGGGATGAGCCGTGTGGCTACATGGTGTACCCGCTCCATCCTTTCGACCTCGACTCGCGTGAGCGGAGAGTAGGCGGGTGAGCTGTACTCTAGCATTGGTCTGATGCTAGAAGAGAAGAGGCGGGTGGCAACCTCTTCGAACCAAGTACAGAAGCTACGTTTGAGCACCCATCGCATGCGCCGTCCGTTTTGGTAATGCCTGCTCTTATTTTCAACGGTTTTCAAATCGTAGCGTGAGAGTACGCCGAGATCATTCACGGATGACGATGGATGTAACTGTTGGCCGGCCAGATTGTAGACTCGGCCATTACCACCCTTGCCCAGGCTCATGAATGCCGACTTAACTGTGTCGATCTGAAAGTTAACCTTTACTGACTACACTGATAGGCGGTCAAGGTCACGTTGAAGCAGGTCACACTTGTTGGGTGCCTCAATTACCCTCCATATTTTAAGGTCATTTGCAAACAACACGCAAGGGGGACTGAGAAGCTGAGGCGAATCGTTGATGTGGATCAGGAACGAATGGGCCAAAGGACCGTGCTCCGCGGGACGCCGCTGCTCGAGGGATACCACTCGGTCAAGTGGTTGTTCACCTGCACCCTTCACGTCCGACCAATAAGGAAGTCATTGATTCACTGGTACAGTGAGCCACCAACACCGCACATCTTCAGCTTCCGAAGGAGGATCTAATGACTCATCTTGTCAAACGCTTTACAGAAGTCGATGTAAATGACGTCAATCGACTTCCCTTGGTTTAAGCGCTTGCAACCATTCGTGTCACGAGAACAGCAGGTTTTTAAAGCATAGCCGCTCTTTCATGAAACGGTGCTGCGTTGGCGTCAAGATGCTTTTCGACTCGAGATGCTTCAGAAGACTACGCCTCACGACCTCGAGTGTCTTAGCCAAAAACAGAGGTCAGGCATATCGGCCGGTAGTTGTCCACCATATTCAGATCGCCGCCTTTCGGAATCGGTTTTACCACTGAGCGTTTCCAGTCGCTCGGCACTGAACCGGCGAACAGCGACCTGTTGAATAGCTCCGTCACCGAAGGCGTGATGATGGCCGATAGCGATTTGAGGACCAGCGGATGGAGCCCATCAGACACGGCATGCTTGGTACCGTCAAGATTGTCGAGCAATTTGCGCACATCCTCAACGCTACAATCCAGACTATCTAACTCGGTAGGGGATGTGCGTCGAACTCGGTACGGGCGCCTGGTTATCTACAAAAACAGAAGTGAAGTGCGCCGCTAATGCGGAAGCACGCTTAGGGCTGGAAACTAGGGGCTGTCCGTTCAAGCCCTCCAATACAGGCGCATCACCTATCGGCTTCAGCCGTCGCTTCGCGTATACAAAGATCCTATTGGGAGCTGGTTTTGCTGTGGTTGCAAACTGCTCTTCGAAACGGCGTTTGCTCGTTTTCGCGCTGTTGCAGGCATTTCACTGCTCCTTGCACGCCTCGTAATCTTCGACAGAGCCATATTGCACGAATTTATTCCATAGCCGGCGTCGCCGTCGAGCCAGTATGCCATACTCCTTGTCAAACCAGTGTGGCTTGACTGGTCCAGCTTTCCGATATTTGAGGGACACAAATCGGGCGCACAATGATCTTGCTCTTTTTACGATAGAGCAACAGGCTTCAGCTGATGAATCCTGTGGCAGCGACAAGTCCATCAGGCGGCTCGAGCGAGGTCATTAACGCCCGTATTCCAGTAGTTGCAGACTGGCTCCAGCAAATGAGTAAACGGCAGTGACAGCTCTAAGCTCCCCATGACCATCGAGTGGTCATTAGCTGCCAGGGGCTCTAGAACCTGAACGTCACGCACATGTTGATCCCAGCTGGTCAGCGATAGCTCCAGGCGCCATGGAGTCGGGCGCGCGATAATGCGCGTCGGCTGATTGATGTGCTGTATGGTTCCAGTTTCAAACATCATCGCAAACTTCGTCTCGACTTCGCAGTGACCGGGGAGAAGCTCGACCTCAGGCCACCGTATTAGAGGAAGGTCGCCCATGAGCAGGAATTGCGGACGACTCATGTGGTTGCGCATATGAAGCAACCAGTTCGAGAGGCGGCTCAGTGGGCTGCGAAACACAACACGCACAGGGAGTTCGCCGCGTCTCAGATGGATCGAACACCATAGCTGCTCACACAGGCCATCATCGCTTCTGTAGATGCTCCCTAGTCTCCCGCACAGGAATGACCGTAAGTAAAGCAGCACGCCACTGCGGTCATTTGATGGTCTGTCACAGCGGAAGTAAGAGTACCCGCTGATTTCGACTTTTGTTATCATCATCGGCGCGAGTCATTTAGTCATTGACAGTATCTGAACCACGTAAGCCAGCATTCAATAAAGCGCCACTATTATGCAGGTATACTTTTGAGACAGCAAATATCGGTTCTAGCATGATAAACAGTAAGAACTAGCGCTGCCTCTTGGTCAATGGGACAAATTGTGAACTTTAACGAAACAGTTGTCCAGTGAGTCGCTTAATATGGTGAATGGTTTTAGCACGTTATTTGTAAAGTTGCAAATTTGGAGACGATTTTTTACCGTTTAACATGTGAAGAAAGGAAATTGGATATGAGCGAAAAACCGAATGAAGGAATAACAATAACAGCGGACTGTTACGAGCTTCACATCCCAGGCAAACGTTTTATTCAAAATTACCTACTTCCAGTCTTTTGCCCAGTAGTTTGACTGGTGAGGTAGCGGAAGCAAGTCGGGTTCGAGAATGTGTTTTTGATCGGCCACTTGCAGTAGTGGAAGATTCATTACTTTTTTGCATATATCCTTTCCTTCATGGATCGCATATGTATATGCGATCCTGGTCATCTGCATGTCATACTTTGACGCATCAATCGCTAAGCAGTTAAATGCAAGCTGGATGGCCTGCGAACCTTCACCCAGCAACACGATATCATCCGCGTAGTCCAAGTCAGCTACTCGACTACATGGGAGAAGCTCAACGCTAACATTTAACGAGTCTACTAGAGCATATTTGAGGATATCCTAAACGGTAAAATTAACGAGGAATGAGGAGATAGGGCATCCTTGTCGAACACTACTAGTGAGAACAAAGGAAGGCGAATATATATATATATATATATATATATATATATATATATATATATATATATATATATATATATATATATATACATTCACAATCTGTTTACAGATAGGGTGCCATCAGATCCATGGCAAAGTAAAAGAGAAACAAAATACCAAATGAAAAGGCAGTTTTTTCTGTTTTACACACGCTGTTTCGAGATTTTTTGCTTTTAATTTTCCTGTTCGATGTAATGTTAATTAATAGATAATGCGGTTGAACAGCACTGTCTCCACTGATGCCTGTTGCGCGCCATAGCCTCCAACGTTTCTAACCACTGGCAGTCCGAATCGCGTGGTCCCCATTCTGGAAGGCGGACTCGTCCGACGGATGCTAAGCTTGAGGTTACCTTCTTCATGTCCTCCATGTCAATGCTTATCCACCGCGACACATTTTCCAATCGCTTCCGGGGCGATAGGCCGGCATACGCAATACGTGGCTGAAAAAACGTGTGCGGTGTCGGAGACAAACCGTTTGGAGGCATGGGCTCTTTGCTCCAAACACTTGCTCTGGGACTTCTGCGTTACTCACGTGATGCTGCCACCACACGCGAGCAACCATACGCAGACAACGATTGTCAAAACTACTATAATCCCTAACTCCAACCGAGATCAGACTGTACAAAGCACGCAATACTGGAGCGAACTTCTCGGAGACGCCATTCCTCAACAGACAGTGCCACAATGCAGTCCTGTTGACAGAATCGAAGGCAGCACAGATGTCCAGGAATATAGAAATTGTTGGTTTTTATATACATGGCGGAGCTTGAGGATCTGTCGGAGTGTGAAAATTTGATCGATGCAACCACGACCATGGTGAAAACTATCCTGTTCGTCCCGCTTTAGCAATTTGCGCACTGGGGAGTTTATGAAATATAGTGGACGCTAGAAGCTTTCAAACAAGCTATACCAAACTTATACCTCTATCATTGGTGCGCATTGCGCGCACGCCCTCTTTGAAATGGTGACGACTATCGACTCGCCCCTAGGCGATGGAGCCTCATCTCTTGACCAGACTTCTGAGAGCAAAGCGGCGAGTTTTTCACCAGCGAATGGCCACCACCTTTAAAGAGAGCAGGAGGTATACTATCAGGACCGAACACTTTATGACGCCTTAGTAGGCGGAGTTCCTGCCAGATTTCCTGATGAGAGGGATGATCTCTGAGGACAGACCACTCAGCACCAGTGCGCGCTCCAGAGGAAGCAGTTGGGACTGGTGGCCAGCAAAACTGTGAGTCACAATATTCAACTCATTGTTCCAACCGTTCTTAAAGATTTTTGATCGGTGAATTATCCTCTTCGTAGATCGTTTCGCTTACACAAGACCGGAATCCCTCTGTGACTCGGGTGAGATGGAATTTCTGGTATTACCAGAGAGGCTAGCAAGTTCCATCTTTCTGGCACATTCACACTACCAGGCTTCACGGTCCTTTTACAAATTTCTGCGCAATTCTCGATTAAGTGATCGACGTTTTTCACTACAGCTGGGGTCGGCCGGGACCGATCGGCGTGTCAGTCAGCAACAAAGAGACAGCGGTGATCCAGCTGCAAGTAACTAAGGCATCTTTGATGCGCACCCATTGTTAATTTAGATTGTCGTCAGAGACAAACAGTGTCGATAAAGAGGTCTAGTACTTGGACAGTGTTGTAGGGTCTTGTCATCATCATCATCATCATTATACATGTCAGCTAGAGGTGGTAAAACACCTCCGCTATTGTACCGCAATACATAAAGGGAATACATACATACATACAATACATAAAGGAAAAATAAATACGACAGTTGCATGCCAGCTGAGCTACCAGCAACGGATAGGCATCGTTCCGGTAAGCTACCAGCCGGCTACTAGGCAAAAAACAACAATTTAATTACGTTTTACCCTACGAAATAAGATCGTAGATGGAGGGGGAGGCTAAAGGGATGGGGAGGGACAAAGAAACTCACAACAGGAACGCCACTGAGGTCGGCTCCTTGCCATGTCAGCAAGTGTATCCAGCCAAACGTGTTCACCGTCTTTTGGACCCCAACCAGGGAGCCGTGAAGCTCCAATCGAGGCTAGTTCCGAAGTGAGGGATTTCATTCCTCTGGACCAAGTCATCGCTTGGCCACCTCTTTTCTTCTTCCACCCACATCCCCGGTGAGCAAACAACGCACGTCGAGGGAGTCGGTGGGCTGGCATGCGCAACACGTGGCCCAGCCATCGGAGCCTGGTGAGTGAAATGACGGTGCTGAGCGGTTCATTCCCTTTTCCTAGGCCGTAAACAAGGCGTCGAACACGCTCGTTACTCACGCGGTGTTCCCACCAAATGTGAGCCAAACTGCGAAGGCACCGATGGTCGAACGTAACTAGTCTCTTCATGTCCGCCGATCTTAGGGGCCAGGTTTCGCAACCGTACAGTAAGGTCGAACGTACCGCTGCATTGTACACTCTACCCTTCAGGGCGAGAGTAATGTCGCGCCGTCGCCATAGGTGGCGAAGGTTAGCAAAAGCACTTCGAGCTTTCGCTATACGGTTCGTGATCTCGTCTTCGATCCCAAGGGCGCTGATACAACTTCCCAGGTAATTGAATTTCTGAACGACTTCTAGCTGATCCCCACCAAGGGTCAGCACAGGGGGCGAACCCTGCCAATCCTGGAGGAACGCTTTGCACTTCGGTGGTGCAAAGCAAAGCCCGAAGCGACTGACAGCCAGTGCTAATCTGTCCAGCGCGGCTTGACACGTCTGGGAGCTGTCACAGATGAGGGCAATGTCGTCTGCATACTCTAAGTCAAGAAGTCGTTCTCCTGGGAGTAGCTCCACACCTTTTAAGTCGTGTCCTGTAAATGCAATCTCCATGACTTCGTCAATAGCGAAGTTGAATAGGAAAGGTGACAGCGGGCATCCTTGTCTCACACCGCTGGAGATATTGAAGGGTGGCGACATCTTGCCGTAAGCCCTTACTCTGCCCGTGCTACGCGCATATAATGCTTGGATAATATTTACATATTTCTTGGGCACACCTTTCCTGAGTAGACAATTCCAAAGGACACATCGATCAACCGAATCGAAGGCACCTTTGATGTCGAGGAACACGACTACGGTGGGCCGCCAATATGTGTGACGGTGCTCCAACAACTGACGCAAGGTGAAGATGTGATCGATGCAGCCACGACCCCGACGAAACCCGGCTTGCTCCTCACGAATCTGGCTTTCACGAGCGCCAGTCAGTCTGTGGAGAATTATGGACGCGAGTAATTTGGAGGCGATGGAGATCAGACTGATTCATCTATGGTTGCCGCATTCCGAGCGCGAGCCGCCTTTGAAGATGGGAACAATAACGGAGCGGCTCCAGTCGGTTGGGACAATCTCCTGCTCCCACAGTTTCACTAGTAATTCATGCAAAGCATCAACAAGAGCAAAGCCTCCAAATTTGAAGAGGGCTGGAGGAAGATCATCTGGTCCCGCGGCTTTGTTCAACTTCAACAGTCCGATCTCACGTTGGACTTCTGAGCGAGAGGGTGGATCCAAAGGGACAGCCCACGGAGCGGGGCGATCAGTGACCGGCGAATCGAACAATTCTTGCCGATTAAATTGCTTTTCAAAATGCTCAGCCCAACGCTCCAGACGTTTTGACAAATTGTGGATAGGCTGTCCACTCTCGTCACGTATAGTTTCACTAACACCAGGTCTCCTGCTGCCCGTTTCCCGTATCAGACGGATTAACTTACGATGGTTGCCAAGGGCAGCGGCCACCTCCATCTCTGACGCACGATGAGACCACCAAGATTCGCGGTCTCTCTTCAGGCTAGCACGGAGTTTTGCCCGGAGCTCTTTGCGAGTTTCATTGTGCTCGCTTCCAGCCTGAATTTGCCGGCGAGCATCTATAAGTTCCAGAGACTGCGAAGAGACCCAATGTCCATGTTGTCTATTAGACATTCCACATGTGGATTTGCCTGCTGCTAGTAAGGTCTGTCTGTCGAACATGTGACCAGTGACCATCAATTGTCTCCTGTGAGCGCTTGCTCAACTCGCATGTCAGCGTACTTCGATACGCATTCAGAACAGCTGGCTTTGTCAGTTGGCTGGTGTCTATACGCTCACAGCGTCGTCGTGGGCGTCCGCCAAAACACATCCGCACGTCAGCACATACAAGTGCATGATCGGTGTCCACACATGTGCTCCAAATCGAGCGACAGTTCTGGATGCAGCCTCTCCAGCGGTAACTTATCGCAATGTGATCGATCTGCGTCCAAGGCTGGTTCGAGGCTGGTGGGCGCCAAGTCACCCTCCGGCGAGTGCTGTGTCGGAAATTAGTGCTCGCAAGAAATAAGCGAGCATCTTCACACAAATGAAGTAACCGCTCACCGTTATCATTACGGGAGCCTACACCGTGTTGACCGCCCAGATGCAGTTCATCAGTGGACAACTTTCCAACTTGTGCGTTCATACCCCCCGCCAGCACAACAGTATCCGTGCTTCTTCTGTGGCGAAGGAGCTGGGTCAGTTGGCGGTAGAAGTCGTTCTTTACCGAATCATCGCTACAGTTTGTGGGCGCATAGGCAGCGATGATGAATAGACATCTATTAGTCCCGCGCGACTTCGAAGCTTTAAACGAGCCAGCCAATCGGACCGCACACATCCGGCTACTGATTGGAATATAGTCAACCAGAGTAGCTTCAGCCCGGGGACTCAGGGCAATGCCAACACCAGCTTGGCCGGTGCTCGAAGCTGCATCGTCACCGGATAGGCGCAAGGAGAAAATACTGCTTGCGTCACCTGAAGGGGATCGCAGAGTGAGCACAGTGCTCGAATCTTGCAGGCGAGTCTCTGATAAGCAGCAGATATCGATCGAGAGGGTCTCCAATGTTCGGGCAAGTGCTGCCTGTTGACCGATTTGTAGCAGTGTGCGTACATTGAGGCATGCCAATCTGAAGGAGGATCGAGGGCTCCAAATAGAAGCCGATGAACTGGAATGGGCCGCTTGGTTGGACATGGGCTTGTCGACAGGAGAGGAGTGACGCTCCGCGTTCACGTGTGAGTTGAAATTAGAAGGTAAATGCCTAGCAAAGCATGTTGGGGGAGGGCCAAGAATCGGGGGGTTGAAAACTGGGGGGATGTAAGTGAAGTTGGAATGGGACGGTAAGAGTGAAAAAGCGTAAGAGGGGGAATAAGAAGACGGGAAGGCTTGAGCAGTAGCATCCAAACCCCTATCCACCCTGCTCGATGCAGCAGATAGGGCACCGTTGATTATCCTCTGCGGTGGCCAGAGCATCAAGAAATTGTTTGAAGGAAAATTCATAGTATTGCGTGGGCAGGATACTGTCAGGTTGCGCAGGCCTAGACAGGAGAACGATTAGGGTTCTCAACCAAAGCCTTTGGTTCAAAAACCTGACCGCAAGGCAGCGGGTTTGGCGTTCGGCTACAAGGAGTCCATTTTAAGGAATAAGGTGCCACCCTCATTCCAACCCCCAACCTGGAGGACCAGGAGGCTGAGTTTGTCTGGCCTCTAACCATTGACCAATCTGGTATGAGTGACTGAAGGTGCAAAAGCACCACCCAGCATGGCTCAATGGATCACTGAGGCACACAAACCATCGCACCACGGTAAGGTCCAGCCTCATTGCGATGGGTAGGGTCTTGTAGCTTTTCGACGTTCGGCCGGTAATGCGTACTTCTGGGCAATCCTCCGAAACACATGCAACCCTTATCACGAACCAGTGCGTGATCGGAGTTCTTACAAGTTAACCAGTACGATCAGCAGTCTATTATACTTCCGCGCCAGCTGTAGCTTATTGGTATGTGGTCAAGTTGGGACTACTCTTGCGTTTCGTAAGACGGGCGCCAGATACCAGTCTGTCTGTTCGAGTGACGAAAACTAGTGCTCGAAGGAAATAAGCGATGATCAGATCAAAGTGTCAGTAGCCTGTCTTCATTGTCCGGCCGACTGCTACCAAGGCCAAAACTACCCACAAGATGGTGCTTTTTTGGTGACTGGCGGCCCACTCGGGCCTTCAAAGCTCCGGCAAGAATGACAATATAGAACTTTTTGCAGGACCGCAAATGGTCATGTAGTTGTTGATAAAAGCAATCCTCGATTGCATCCGAGCTGCAGTCTATAAGAGCGCAAGCGGAGACGACGAATAAAGCACGCTTCACATCTAGACCTTTACTTAACTTGCGTGAACCTCGTAGTCTGACCGCACACAGCAGGTCGTTGACTTGGATTCATTCAAGCAGGGTGGGCTCAGTCCTATCACTCCGTGCAACTTCAACACTAGCCTGGCCAGAAGCAGCAGCCTCTGGGTCCCCGGAAAAGCACAATTGGTATTTGACCTCAGGGTTTGCCGGAGAGGTCATCCTGTTGATGGAATTGGGGTCTTGCCGTCTGGTTTCTGAAAGGCAACAAATACCTGTCGAGAGCATCTCAAGGGTGAAGGCCAGGCAAGCTTGCCGTCCGATCTGCATCAGAGTGCGAACATTAAATGCTGCGAGGTCGAATGGAGAACCAGGTCGAAGAACAGCTGGAGCCTCAGTGGATTGTGGGAAAGCCGTGTCGCAGGCCTTCGAACATTAAGCGTTTGAATCTTACTTTCCTCGGGTGCAGTCAGTGAGCTGCTGCTAGCGGTAACCGGAAGAAGCGTAAGTGTAGTTGAAGAACGGAATGTGGGAAGGTTCTCGAGTGGAGGTTGAGCAGTGAAGACAGAAGAGCCTGTAGACTTAGGAAGAGCAAGAGTAGTAGCATAAGAATCCATCCATGACACCTAGGGTCTCTAACCAGTGACACTGCATCTCTGAAATCCCCAGCCAGGGAGTCGGGAATAACCGACCGAGGCCAACTGTCTCGTCAGCTTCTTCATGTCTTCTTCAAGTCGTAGGTTGTCCACCGCATCGTCTCCTCCAGCCCTGTCTACTAATCGCGAACAACGCCCGACGCGGAAGACTCAGCGGGACAAGCTTCTCGAGCGATTGGTTGCCTCCACTCAAGACATGCTGTCTAGTATCCACATTGGTTACGTGGTGTAGCCACTACACACGGCAAATGGAGCGCAAGCAACGGTACTCGAAGACAGAGAGTCGGCGCAGGTCAGGGATACGATCAAGCCAAGTCTCGCAACCGTACAACAGTACAGCGCGGACAGTCGCATAATAAACCCGCCCTTTGACGGTTAGACGGATGTGATGGCAGGAAACGGCACACGGTTCCGCTACTTAGCAACCGGGAAACACCAAGTTTCGATGATTGGACCATGTGTTACTCATGTCAATACACCTACTCCCGCAACCTGCATTGTTTACCCGACTGGGATCTGGATGGAAAAAGAATAAAGAAGGCCAGCTGGTGACTTGGTCAAGAGTAATCCGGCCCGTAGCCTAAAGCTAACAAGCTTGTTTTGTGATCTGGCGGCGTTGATTCGAGCCTGCGTAGGGGCAAAGCTATCCTCACAGTGGTGGTTGCACGGCAGCGAAGCGTCGGTAATGCCTACCGGTGTACTGATGATGCGTTGGTCAAGGGGAATGAAGGCTATTTCTAACTTTTCCCCGGTTCATAACTTCCAACTCCCTGGTTGGAATTGGTAACACGATAATACGCTAGTGACCTTTGTTGACATGCTCAAGAACCGATCTCAGTTGTGTTTGTGATGTCCCTTAGGCATCCAGTTTTGTATATTTTTGCCATCATCCAATTAGAGTGGTATTGCGCCACTCTCTTAGGTGTTTCTCGTCTCTAGCTGTGTTGATTGATGATGCTATCGAAATTGGGTTGTCCGAATTCGCGGCCAAGAAGATTTACAAGAATGTCTTACGTACCAGGTTTTCATTCAATTACTCTAATGAACTGGAGCTTTAATAAACCGGGATTTCTGCTGTCACTCATCGCATTGAACCTGCTGCTGCAGCGGACACTGATTATCCGACGCACCGGTTAACATGGTATCAGTAGGGCGAATCGATGTTGGAACTGCGTATAATGCATCCAACCAATCACGCTTAGTCTTAGGCGGAATCTGCTATAAGAAAAGCAAATTTGATGCTTTCAGATATCACAAGAACTGAATCGGGCAGATGTAGTTGGCGACGTCATCATCATTCTACAGGCTACCTAGAGGTAAGAAGCACCTCGGCTATTGTACCACAATACAAGCAGTGCGCTGGTAAAAAAAAACTATGACAGAAGTGAAAGAATAATGCAACAATTTGCTTAACAGTTTGCATTGGTGATGGTATCGTGGTTGGATAAGAAGGCTAAACGGAAAGGGAAGAGATAAGGAAACTCACAACACTAACGCCGTGAATATCGGCTCTTCGGCGCGTCAATAAACCTCTCCAATCAAACGTGTTCATCATTTTCCGGATCCCAACCACGGAGATGGGAGGCACAAACCGATGGAGATCAGACTGGCTTTTGATTATGTATATGGGATGTGAGGCTCCTTTGAGAGTTGGGACTATAACGAAGCGACTCCAGTCGGTTGGGCAGTTTCCCGTCCCCAAAAGTTTTACTGATAAACCGTGCCAGTCATCTGCAATAACTTCCACCGTATTTACAGAGGGCTAGAGCAAACCCATCTGTTCTTGAATCTTTGTGCATTTCCAACAGTCTGATCTCGCTTACCACTTCTGCGTGGAAGGATGGATTCAAGGGGATGGCCAAGGGAGCAGGGCGATCAATAACTGACAAGGAAGTCGGTAACTCCAGACCATTAAATTACTTTTCGGAGTGCTGAGCCTCACTCGTTTTGAATAGGATGTCGACTCTCGTCCCATATAGTCCTACAACGCTCGGTGTCTTGCTGTAATTTTCCCAATGGTTACCATCTCCGATGCGTGATGTGACCAACAGGCTTCACTGCCTATCTTCAGGCCAGCACGCAATTTTACTCCGATATGTTTCCGTATCTCGTCATGTTCACTCCTGGCTTGAATGTCTCGGTGAACATTGAGAAGTCCCATTGCATACGTTGGCAGTTGGATTTGTCACGCAGATACCTACCTGCTGCTAATAAAGTCTGGCGAATACACGGCCATTGACCTTCAGCTGTGTTCATTGAGCGCCTAGTCAGCCCGGAGGCTAGCGTACTTTGACACGCATACAAAACATCTGGCCTTGCCAGTTGGCAAATCTCTGTGCGCTGACAACATAGTCGTGGGCTCGCGTATCGAGACATAAAACTTCCACTCTCCACTCTTATGCTGCAAAGCGAGCGGCACCTTTGGACGAAACTATTCCAGAGGTAGCTGATCGCGATTTGATTGCTTTGTGTCTATGTCCAGTCCGAGGCTGTTTGATGCTAGTGGGTACTGTGTCGGAATTTGATATCTCCGGAGGATGGACGAGCATCTTCACATAAGTGTGTCAACCACTTACCTTTATCATTACAGGAGCCCACACCATGTTTGTCGTCTAGATGCAGTCCATCATTGGACATTTTTCCAACTTGGGCGTTCAGATCACCAGCCAGCACTACAATGTCCGTACTTTTTGTAACAATAGGTCTCGTGCGCTTGACAGTGGAAGTAATGTTTCACTTTGTCAGCATTGCAGTTTGTGGGGACGTGGGCAGCGACGAGTACTAACGACAACTCACCCTCACGCGACTTCTAAGTTTGTACGAACCAGCTAATCAGCGTTGCATATCCGGTTACTGACGCGGTCCAGTCGGCTGGAGCAGCTTTAGCCCACCAGCTCAGAGCGATTTCCCCACCGGCTTGATCAGCATTCGAAGCTGCGTTATCTCTGAATATATTCGATGGGAGATTTCCACCAATGTGGCGGGTTGAACTGGTTGGGGGCGGCACAGCAGATTCAGGCAGGTTATCCGTAAAGTCAGTGGAAACCACAACACATTTCTGGCGACGGTCAGTTGCACGGTAGCAACAGGTTAGCCCTTAAATTCAGCGGCACAACAACAAAGGTGATCGTAAAGAGAGCACAGGGCTCGAGTCTTGCAGGTGGGTTTCAGATAAGCTACAGATGGGGCAACTAATGTACAGGAAAATGATGCCTGTCGACCGACTTGCAACAAGGTGCGCATGTTGAGGCATGCCAGGATCAAAGAATCCAAATAAAGACGAATAAGCTGCGGATGTCTACTTAGTTGGACATGGGCTTCTCGATTCTACCAAAGAAACAAACGATGATGGCGTGTGATTAGAAACTATACAATGAACACCTTTTAACGCCAGATGGGAGAGGACCAGGAATTTTGGAATTGGTAAAAAGGGGGATAAAATTGGATTTAGCGATGTTATCAACAGAGCCTGAGTCAATTGGTTACAGATTGGTCTAAATATTATTGCTCTACCTGCGTATTTTCTTGGGTGCCACACGCACCTGATATGATGCCGATAGTTTGGGGCAGTGGCAATAAGGCCACTGCCTTGATGCTTCTCCTTCGTTGTTTTCCAGGATGGCGGTGGGCAGCATACAGTCATGATATTCTCATTCAACTCGCCGTGTGGTGTGTACCAGAGCGGTTAAGCCGAAAACTAGTGAGTTGCTATTATTTTTTTGGTGAAGGGGAAGGGATCGTCAAGCCCAGATGTCTTATTCCGAATCGACAAATATACATCACATCGGGTTTCTTCGGTATACGTGACACCAGCGTCCTAGGTAGGTTTGTGTGGTTCGAGAAACGATAGCAGCACAGCAGGTCTGCCGGATGTTTCCGCGGGAAGAGAAAGATTCCAACCAGCGTCTCACGTAAAACTTCTAAACCTTTCTTCTAACCTGGTGCTACCGTTTAGTCGTCGTTCTACTTGCATCTAGTTTCTTGTAGGCAACTAACTCACACCCGACGCCCATTACGCCTTTCCATGTCATATAGTTTTCTATGTATCTTCTTTTTATCTCCTTCTACCTATCCTTCCTCATCATTATTCTTTTCGTTATAATGCGACATTCACTCGACGGCCCACCGCCATTCGGTGCTCTTTTCGTAGTTAAGTGTGACTAATAAGTTGTGCTACCACTTGGTGTTTGGTCAACTTTGTCCATGCACTACGGTGTTTGCGGGACCTAGACTGTTCACTAGTTGCTTCTCGTACAATTGACTTCTTGTTATTCAGCCAACCGTAGGCCACTAGCATTGTTACTCCACTTCGTCTTATCTCACTCATTTACCTTGCTACTCTTACTCAACATGTACTATAAGAGAAGCTGCTGTGTTGGAACTATTAAAGTTTCACTTTTTTGCTAATCGTATCTCAACATTATTTTGCGGCTTAGAGGCTCTTAACTCTATCTACTTTAAGTGCATTGCTACCTACCTTTCTCGCCCCAATTCTGTTCGAGAGCTTTCCCATCTCTTATTTGTAATCAGATGATGAACGTGAGACTCTGCCCCTGCGTAACGTTACAATATGTGTGTCAAAGCACCTGAGCGGCCGCCAGGTAGAGTTAAATGGTATCGCCAAGAAGCTTGGAGGTGATTTCAAATGGATTTATGATAAACAGGTTAGCTCTAGCACTTGCAGGAGATCGCTTTTGTCGATTTCGTTCCAGTTGTCTGTATCCAGTTTTCAGGTATTTTGACCCTAATTCCATGGCTAAAATGCATATCCGACGCTATCAAATCACCGCACATCGTTCCACAACTATGTTTCTTCAAAACATCCAAAAGACCAGAGTACTAATTTAGTGGCTAACTGCTTCATGCGATAAAGCACTGAAACGCCCACCGTCCTCACACATTTTATGGTCCCAACTCTACTTACATCAAAAATATTGGTCAAGTTAACAGCTAACCAATGTGTAAGATTTGTAGTCATTTTTCCCGCGTACAGAGTACACTGCCACCGATAGTCGTGTGGAGTTAACAAGAAAATCGACTATTCTGGGACCGTCACAATTTCTACTTTTGATCCCTTTCACATATTTGTGAGACTATCAACAGTGTCCTTTTCTCCACCTGTCCACTCGCATAGATTTCATTGGATTCGCGTGCGTGATGAGCTGTGAGTTCGTCTGTCCGTGTATTTACCTGTAAATTTACTCAGTTGTGGTTGAGATTTTCGGACCACATACTGGTTCGGCCGTCGCAGAAGATGCTTACTCTTGGGAAAAGAATAATTGCAACCAGATATTCATATTCACATTGGTGATCCAAGTTGCCCCCCTTTGTTTTGCACTGCAGTAAAGTAGACGTGTACACTGAGAGGGGACTTGTCGTCTCATGTTACGATAAACCCCTCCTAATCACCCCCTGCATAAATCATCCCTCGTTGGGGACCTTGATCACCTTTATTTATTTATCTGTTATCCTCTACTTCGATAGTTAACCAACATACCTGCGCGTCGGCCGGTGGCCGAGTGGTCTGCACGTTTGCTTTGCAACCATAAGGTCACCGGTTCGAATCCGCGTAAGGGTGGGCGTCCTCGCGGTATATTCAGCCCGCGCGCTACTGGTGGTGATCGCGTGGCAGCGAAGCGCCGTTACGGTGTACAGCTGACACATTATTATTATTATTTCATTTATTATTCTATCAATGCACAGGGAAACCATGGGTACCTATATCAGCCCCTATGAAATGGTAGATAAAATCACGGGCTGTATAACAAAAGCCCAAGGCGTTTTGTCAATCTTCGCCACTTATAGCACTGGTGTGACCTCACCTGGAAGCAGCGAGACTGGACCATAACGGGGTGTGACGGCTCATGTATCTCGTCAGAAAATTGAGCTATGGTTGATGGTACCCCCTGGTCCCTTAAAACCTGTTCCCGCCAGGTTGATCAGGGGTTCGAGGTCAGACAAATTAAATCTCCTAGTGCTCCAGGTTGGGGTTTGAAATGGCATGGCGTCCATTTCTGTAAAACTAAATCATTACCACCTGTCTGCTGCCTTGCAGACAAGTTTTTGAGCCAAAGGCTTTCGTTGAGGACCCTAATCGTCCTCCTGTCTATATCTGAGTGCCTCGGCAGTATCTCAACCTTCATACAACCATGACTACTTCTTCAAATTTCAACCATCTGCGTCGGCCGTCGCGCAGCTTCTCATGGGTCGTCACATCTGCTGCATACAGCAGGGCGGATAAGCGAAAACATGCTACTACTGACGCCTCCCTTCTTTCCTTTCCAACTGTTTCTCCTACTCCCCTCGCAGTCCCCACTACTTCTATAAATCCCAATTTACTTAAAAACCTCCGAAACGCCACTGTAATTCGACCATTTGCAGTTATCTCCTCATATCATTCACCGGACACCAATCGCCAACAGTTCCTTATAAAGCCACATTGTCCTGTTTCTTTGGCGGCGTTCAAAATTCACATTCTAAGACAGGTCAACAGGCTGCATTTGCACGTACGTTGGACACGCTGGGTGTTGTTGTGTCTTGTGTGTCCGAAACTAGTATCAAGCACCCTAATGGCGTTGTTGAATCAACTACGCCCGAGTTGTCCTCTCGCTATTGGTTGCACGTATCCGAACACGCTGATGTGGTAACCACTGGTCATGCTAGAAGTAGGCATTGTTCTCCGTTCCAAGGCTGTCATCGTTGGTTGATTGGATTCCCGTAAACAGCCGTTTGTATGCAGTCCGTTTGGCGACATCAACTAAGGCTGACTTAGGATGTGGCACTAGACGCTGCTTGTTTGTGCTTTCTGCTTATCCTCCCACCGACTGCAGTTCTGATACTGTCAAGGAGCCCTTTAACACGAATTGTACACGCTAATACGCAGTTCTATCAGTTCGGATATCATAGTTCTTTCAGAGGATACGCATGCGCAAGTGCGTCATCTGAGCTCAACATAAGTTCACTTAGGCAGTAACTATGGGATTAACTGCGAACGGACGAACAACCACAATCGTCTGTTACAGGGGTGTGCGGAGCACCGGCTCTTTCTCGGTAGTACTGATTTTATACACATAGGGTGCCAATGTGCCACTTGGCGCCCTCCTGTAGCAGACCACCGACGAACCAGGAATTTTCACATTGATATAACTTATAGGTGTCGTGATTTCATCCTGGATTGGGGCTCTTTCTGGAATACTTGCGTCCACTCTGATCCTGTCTTTGTACGTCTTTTTCATGGCCATTACCATGAGGCGTACCAAGCGCCTCCCTTGATCGGCAACTGAGAAGTTATCTCAGCCCTCGGTCAGACAAGCCTACCAGGATGCTCTGCGTGCCGAACTTCCGCTGCCTTATCCTAATGACACTGATCTTCAATGAAATAAGGTCTCGACCGCCACGTACCATTCAGTAGCCCCCACTTGCGTCACTATCAATCGTCACTGCATCAGTCATTGGATATCCGAGAGGTCAGTGAATCTGTTGGAATCCAAAGGAAAACTCCCGGCTGACTCTGAGCACAATGTAACTCGGCGAACCACTAGGAGCGAACTAGAGCGGAGCCTGCGTGCTGACAAGGAAGCCTGGTGGATCAGAAGGGTTCAAGAAATGTAGGAGGCAGGAGCAGTATGCAATTCTCACTAGCTCTTCCAACTGACATACTTCACTGGTCATAGAAAATTATTCGTTACGGAGATAATCAAAGACATCGCAGGTGCCTTGATTCACAATAGGGCACGCCGTATCGCTCATTGGTCTGATCACTCTCCTGAGCAGTTCAGTTGTGCCCCTGCTTCTGGGCTTCTCCCTACTCAGGTATTGCAGGCTGGACCATGGCCGGTTAGTTCAGAGGCTCTGTCGGACTCTGTGGTCTGAATCAACATCATTATATTCATTATGTACGTTAGCTGCAGATGGAAAACACTTTAGCTATTGTGCCGTAATACAGAAAAACATGCAACAGAGGCACGCCGACTGAGTCTCCAGTAACGGATGGACGTCGTTCCGGAGAGCTAACAGCCCGTTATTGTGCCGCAAAAAGGTTATATTATGCCTAATGAATGAGATCGTAGTTGGAAGGGGAAGGACAAAGAAGCTCACAACACAAACGCCATTGAGGTCGGCTCCTAGTCAAATCAACAAGTGTATCCAGCCAAACGTGTTCATCGTCCTTCTCTTCCCAACTAGAGAGCCGAGACACTCCAACCGAGTCCAACTTCAAAGTAAGGGCCTTCACTCCTCTGGACTGAGTCATCGCTTGGCCATTCTCCTCTTTTCCCATCCGCATCCCTGGCGCGCAAACAACGCACGTCGCGGGAGTCGGTGGACTGGCATACGCAGCACGTGGCCGTACCATCGGTGCCTGGTGCGTGAAATAACGGTGCTGAGCGGTTTGCTTCTTGTTCCTGCGCCATATACGCTCATTGCTCACACGGTGTTCCCGCCAGATATGAGCGAAACTGGAAGGCACCGGTGATCGAACGTAACTAGTCTCTTTATGTCTGCTGATCCAATGGGCCAGGTTTCACAAACGTACAATAGGGTCGAAAGTACCGCTACATTGTACACTTTACTCTCCACGCGGAGTGATGTCGCGTCGGCGCCATAGGTGGCAAAGGTTAGCAAAAGTGCTTCGTGCTTATGCTTTACGGTTTGTGACCTCGTCTTCAATTCCAGCGGCGCTGATACAACTACCCAAGTAGTTGGATTTTTGAACAACTCTCAACTTGTCTTCACCAAACGTCAGCGCGGGAGGCGGTCCCTGCCAACCTTGGAGGAAAGCTTTGCATTTCGAGGGTGCAAAGCATAGTCCGAGGCGGCTGACAGCCAATGCTAATCCGTCCAGTAAAGCATGGCACATTTCTGAGCTGTTACAGATGATAGCAATATCGTCAGCATACTTCAAATCAAAAAGTCATTCACCTGGGAGCAACTCCACACTTTTTAAGTCGTATCCAATGAACACGATCTTCATGACTTCGTCAATAGCGACGTTAAAGAGGAAAGGTGGCATCGGGCATCCCTGTCTCATAGCGCTGGAGATATTGATGGGCGGCGACAGCTTGCCGTAAGTTCTTACCCTGCCCGAGCTACGCGCCTAAAGCGCCCGTATAATATTCGCATACTTCTCTGGCACACATTTCTTTAGAAGACAATCTCAAAGGGCACATCGATCCATCGGATCGGTGGCGCCTTTGATGTCGAACGCGACAGCAGTGGGCCGCCATTATATTTGACGGGACTCCAGCAACTGATACGATGTGAATATGTGGCCGATGTATCTCCGACCTCGATGAAATCCAGCTTGCTCCTCACGAATCTGGCTTTCACAAACGCCAGTCAATCTGTGAAGGATGACAAGGACAAGCAATTTGAAGGCGATAGAGATCAGGCTGATTCCTCTATGGTTGCCGCATTCCGAACGGGAGCATTCTTTGAAGCTCGAAACAATAACGAGCGGCTCCAGTCGGTTGGGACAGTTTTCTGCTCCTGCAGTTTCACTAGTAATTCGTGTAACTCATCAACAAGAGCAAGTCCCCGAATTTGAAAAGGGCTGGATGAAGATACTCTGATCCCGCGGCATCATTCAACTTCAACAGCCCCATCTCGCGTTCGACTTCTAAGCGAAAGGGTGGATCCAAAGAATAGCGCAGGGAGCAGGACGATTGACCGGTGAGGAATCTAATATTTACGGCCGACGAAATTGTTTTTCAAAATGCTCAACCCAACGCACCAAGTGCTTTGTCAAATTGTGGATAGGCTGCCCACTCTCGTCATAAATGGTTTTACTAACACCATATCTTCTGCTGCCCGTTTCCCATATTAGACGGAATAACTGTCGATGGTTACCAAGGACAGCGGCCACTTCCATCTCTGACGCATGATGAGACCACCACGCTTCACGGTCTCTTTTCGGGCTAACACGGAGTTTTGCTCGGATGTTTTTGCGAGTCTCCTTGTGCTCGCTTCCAGCCAGAATGTGCGAATGACATCGATAAGTTCCAGAGACTACGAAGAGACCCAATGTCTATTTTTGTTAGTAGATTTACCACATGATGATTTACCTGCTTCTAGTAAGGTCTGGTGGCTGAGGTCCGAAACGCGATTGCTGTCGTTAATCATATTCGTGCCGCTTGCCCGGATTCCCTCGCACCCGCACTGTTTAGGGATGAATGGGAGGTCTTCTGCAAAGCACTGACCTCCCTGTTCCAAAAGGTCTGGAAGGAAGAGGCCATCCCAGCTAACTGGAGGGAACTGATTATAGTGGCACTACAAGAAGGGCGGCTGCACCTATCGGATATTAGCCTAACGCCGGTGGTGACAAAACTACTGGCCTCATTTCTCGTTCGTCGCCTCATTGTATCACGAGAATCCCGGTTTAGGGAACAGAAAGCAGGCTTACGCACAGGATGACTATAGATCATAAATTCACTCTGCGGCAAGTGCTTGAGCAGCGCCACACCTCCCGCAGACTGATAATTGTTGTATTCCGCGACTTGTGGAGTGCGTTCAGTTCAGCCGATCGATTCATTATCTTCGAGATACTTGTGCGGAAAATTGTTCCCATGAAATATTTGAACATTTGCGTGTCCTGTACTCAAACACCACAGGCCGCGTTAGGATCTACGGTGACTTATCAGTCCTCTTTTCGACAACAAGTGGCGTTCATCAGGGTTGTCCAGTTTTCCCATTTTTGTTCAACTTCTTCGCGAACCCCATCATGAAGTATTCCCTTGCGGAGCCTCACAATGCAAGCATTGTGCTCCTGCTTGGTGCGAAGCTACTTGATCTTGATTATGTAGACAATATTTTCATAATGTTTAACGATGTTGGGGCTGTCCATTCAACCCTGAATAGCCTCTCTACAGTAGTCCCATCATTTTGCATGCTCTTCGCACCTTCAAGGTGCAGCATTGTTGCGGGACCACGAACCACTTGATGATCTCTTGACTCGACGTAGTTGACCAATTCACCTATCTTTGCAGCCGCATCAGTAATGTTGGGCGCATAACCACTGATGTTCTTTCACGTATTGCAAAAGCTGGAACTGTCTTCTTGAATTTGCGACATCTGTGGCGTCAGGTGTTTCCCCCGCTCTGAAAGCGTTTTTACACCACGATACTTTTGGCGCTCCATACTACGGGAGTAAGACTTAGCTCCTTCGATCTGAAGCGCCTTCAAGGTTCTGATCATCGCTGCCTGCGAAGCATTTCTGGTATCGAATGGCACCAGTGTGTCCGCAACGATGATGTTCGTAGACGAGTGTTGGGCAGTGATTGTCAGGGTAATTCCTTAAAAAATCATTGCAATAAATAAGTTGCGCTGGCTTAGACAGGTACTACCTACGCATGGTCACCGCTAACCGAGGAGAGCCTTGTATTGTTTGCCAGATTTAGGGTGGTGCAAGGCTCAAGATGGACAGAAGTTGACTTGGCAGCGGGAAATGAAGTCACTGACGACCAAACTGGGTGCCGTCGGTCCGTCTCGGCTTGTGCTTGGCTCGAGAGTTGACAGGACATGGCTCGCAGTCGGCACCAGTGGCGCGTCTGCTGCCGTCTCCTATCCGGATTGCCTGTTTAAAGTGTTTGGTGGTGGGTTATCTGCGGGGTAGTGGCTGATT
Source organism: Dicrocoelium dendriticum (assembly GCA_944474145.2). NCBI lineage: Eukaryota > Metazoa > Platyhelminthes > Trematoda > Plagiorchiida > Dicrocoeliidae > Dicrocoelium > Dicrocoelium dendriticum. The sequence continues at coordinate 82,095,519 of OX104064.1, forward strand.
ATGACGCGTGGCAGTGAAAGCTGCAAGAAAGCTGTCTCGCCGATGCCGCCTTAGCTTTTCACAATAGCGTGCTGTTTGTGACGGTATGTTTTCTACACAAAATGTAGGCGCCTTGACCCTTAGTGTTTGTTTAGGGTAAGGTTTTAACGTAGGTCTCCCTTCTTTCTCTGTGATTCGTCTTCGTTCCGTAGGTCACCATGTTTGTAAGACAGGGAAGCATCAGTTCAAACGGCTGATGCTGATGGTTATGGTGATGATCATGGAAACTAGAGCTTACTTTGGTGCCCTCCGTTTCATCCTAATATATGGTTTTGGAAACTAGGCTGTCAGATCTGCAGATATACAAAAGAAAGCTACGTTCGACCACCGAACGTTCGAGGTATTGTTCATGTCTGATGTAAACTCCGCTTAAGCAATCAACGTGTTAGCTACCTTGTTTTTGGGACGAGAATAGCTTGTGAACCGCTCAGCACCGTTATTTCATGCACCGGGATCCGATGGCTGGGCTGTGTCACATGCCATCACAAAGATTCCGCTAAATACATTGTTTGCATGGCCAGGATCTGGGTAAATGAAGAGGAGGGAAAGTCAGCCTATGATTTAGTCGAGAGCAATGTAATCCGTCACTACGAAGTTGGCCTCGGTTTGTGCCTCCCAACTCCGTAGTTGGGGTCTGAAATATGAATACGTTTGGTTGGATGCACTAGTCGACGAGCCAAAGGGTCGACCTTCATGGCGTTTGTTTTGTGTTTCCTTATCTCTTTTCATTCCGCTTCGACTCCTGTTCAATCCGTATTTCATCATGGTTACGTTGTTTCTTACTTTTAGCTAGCCAGTAGAAGGATGATGGTAAAGGAGTCAGACGTTTAGAAGCTCAGATTTCATGTTCCTTTTTCCGCAACTTACATTATTTTTTGTTCTGTTTTTGTTTCTTCTTCCCTGCTCTCTGTTTCTCGCTCTCGGGATGCGGGCAGGTTAGGTTGCTGTGAGGACAGCATCACCATCAGCTACTGTTGCGCGCATTGTTAACTTACTTCGCTTACGTTTCTCAGTTATTGTGTAATGCATTGTTATCTGCTATTTGGTGTCAGCAAAAGTGGATGCATTCGCCTCGGGTTGCTTTTTGTATCATACAAACTGCATCTACCATCAGATACTACACTGAAGCACAAACACTTAACTGTTTTCCAAATCCTGCGGTACAGAAGCAGTAGCGTTTTAAAATCCTGTTCGTTGGTTTCTTGTGAGCGCTAATGCTCCATTGTCCTATACGAGCGTACAAAAATATCAGTTTGGCCTCTATGATATCGTAGAGGGTAACCGCAGAATGGACTATGAACTGTGACGCATTGCTATTGACATCTTGGCTTGGGACCTGCGGATAATCAAACTTACGCTCTGCTAGCTGATAAACTCAATTGTTCGCGTTTACTTAGTGTGATTACTCGCAATCCTTAGTGACAAAACGAAAACTCCATAGAATTTGGAAACGTGCAGTATTGCAGTGACAGCATATGCACCTTTAGTTGCATACACTTGTTGACATGGTCAGGTGCCGACTTCTTTCGTTTCTGTCGGAAGTTTCTTCGTCCCTCCCTCTCCCGCTTAACCTCCAGCCACAATCTCATTTTCGATATATGATAGTATGTTACTTGTTTTTGGTTTTTATTTTGTGTTTGTAATAATTTTTATCCCACTGTTTTCATATACACTAAAACCTCCGTACGTAGACCACTCAAGGGACTGGATCAAAGTGGTCAACATAGGTGGTTAACCGAGGTTCTATACCAAAACTTAACCTACTTTCTCGTTGTGAGTAGTATAGTATGAAATTTGTTTTCACATAAACCTGTTTCGAACACATTAGGCGAGGTCTCTCCTAACGAAAAACGCGGTTCCACCATACGGTGTTGTAATAAATCAAAACGGGGTGTGCAACTCACAAGTTAAATCATTTATTGAGGAAAGTGACAATATTTGTATGTTTATTTCTCATCTTACAGTGGTACCTGATAAAAGCGTTCGCAGCATATGCCAGACTACTAACCATGCTTTGACATTTTTCCACAGCAAATGATTTCATTTGCATTAAAAGATGTCTAACTTCATCTCCTTTTGGAGTTTCTGTGATTTTTAAATCATCGATACTTCGTCGTCAGCATCATTAGGGGTATCTTCTTTGTTTCCGTAGGGAAGTACCGCAGTCAGCTTCTCTTGGAAAATTGCATCTGGGTCCGGTTCAGTGCGAGTTACCAAGTCATCATCTATTTCAGCAAACAATCTATTCCGACGAATTCTGTTAATCGAGGTGGCATTTTTAATAAGGTGACGCCATCCCGTTCGAGAGGTTGAACAAATCCGGCTTTTCTGAAACAGTTCTGTATTACTGCTGGTTGAACGTTGAACGAAGTGGAACTTATTCAAAGCACAGCATCCAAGGCATTTAGTGAAGCAACAGATGAGGTTTCTTTCGCGTGAGAATCACTAGTATGCAACTTTGCTATGGCCCATTGCATGAGCTAGGCTCAGTAGTGCATTTTGAATATTTTCATAATCTCTTGGTCCAGTGGTTGATTTTGTAAGTTCATGTTTGCAGGCAGAGACTTAAGTGTAATATTGGTGACCTGTTTACATGTGTTGACAAGGACGGTTGCACAGTGTTAGAATAATGAAACGTTTCTTCTTCATCATTGTTTTGCCGATACTTCCGATCCAGTCCTAATATGGCAGCAGTCATTCACGCGGATTAGTTTGCTATCCAGGTGACTGAAAGGTTTTCAGGATTAGGGTTTTTGAACGCAGCTGGTCTAGCTGATTTACCAATAACCAGGGTCTTTAACTTCTACCCATTTGACGTACAATAGAACTGTGAAATTTTCTTTGTAATAGTTTGGATTCCGCTTCGCACCGCCGGGGAATAATACGTTTATTCATTTTCATTAATTTTTTGTTTCCACTCTGACATTTGTCACCTTTTATAACTAGGATTCTGCTAGGCATTATGTTGAAAAAGAACGAAATCGTCAGCGTTAAAAAGATCGTCATTATTCGAAAAAGTTTTGATGAAATCTTGAACAAACTCCCCGGGCAATTCCTCGGATTCGCCACACAATAATCTTTGGGAAATATCATGTCGAACTTCAAATTTCTCGAGCCAACTTTTAGTTGCCTGAAAATCTGCCACCTCAAATTCATGCGAGAACATGTTGCAAGTTCACGAATCATCGGCCCAGAAAATTCGAGCTTTACCTGCTGTTATTTGCTTGAACCAGCGCAGCGTTACCTTCTTGACTACGCAGTACGAAGTTTTCCGCCTCTTCCGCTGTACTTCTCCTTTTTATCGTATGTTGCCAAAGTACTCGTGTTTATATCTTCTTATCTTGCTAACTGTTGTCTTGCTAACACCAAAAAGCCCTGCTGTCATTCTTTGACTGCTGCCTTCCGAAAAATGTAGAAGACTAATCTTTTATTTCAAACTCAACTCAGAGGTCTTTTCTTTGTGTTATAATGTTGAATTCCTCGTGTTGACCGTTCCAAAATTGTTCAATGCACGGAGTGAATATAAATTCTATGGTTCCATTTACATAACATTAATTACACACAATAACTAACCTCAAATAGCTTCACCTTCTAGCCGACACCAAATAGAGCCGGTTAAATGCTCCACAATTAATGTTGGCGTAAACGTCAATCTCGCCACAATCCAAAATGCTAATGAACTGGTGTTTAGACTTGTTGGTTAATCGAGGGTTTGACAGTCACTGAAGCTCCTGATTGCGACGAGTAGACAAATGTTCTTAGGGGTAGACGAAGGCTTGCCTGTGGACAGGTGAGGGAGGTTGAACACAAATCGTTCTAGGTCATTCCGTTGGCGCGGATCTGTGGGACGCACATTTATCTAAGTAAGAAGCGTGCGCATAAACGCTGACGGCCTGGACAAACACGCGCATGTGCACACAGAACACATGCTGTATCCTCACGGATTTGTCGGTCAGAAGTCCACGCATAGCAATCCCGCTGCACGCCGTATTATCGGAACAAACGAACCATTCGGGAACCATTGGTGGGTAAGCCACGAAATAGTCAACTTATGGAGGTTGAATTATTACTGACTGTCATAGCCCAATTGGTCAACATACAACTTATGTAGGTGGTCACCATTCAGAGGTCTGGTTCCATAGTGTTTACATAGTAATCGTTCAAGCTGTGAACAAGTGATCAACATAGTGGGGTGATCAACCTATGGAGGTGGTCAACTTTGGAGCTTTTAGTGTATATTCATTTGTTTTGCGACTCAATAGCCGAGGCGTTTCTCGCCTGTAGCTCTCGTGTAATGTTGATGTTAATGTGTTCCACCGAGATGCCATTACTGTAGTGAAATATGGAAGGACGTAACGGCTTGTTTTCTGATGTAACCCTGATCCATTTCGTGCTGCATGACGGTAATCACGGTATTAACGAAATTTGCGCCTCCAGTTTGTCGACGCACTGTCAATGAGGCTTTCTCAAAGTAGCCATCCGCGTCCATTTGATCACTGGACTCAATACTAGTTTGGATTAGTGATGCTCGGAGTTCGTTGTCCAGGTGCCAATTAAAGAGAGTCTGCGGCCTGAACAGTTCGACCACCACACATTGAATTGGATGCTATGTACACGAAACTACTAGCAAAGAATCACTAGCTCATTCGAATACCTCTAATGTGAAAGGACACCAGACAAACAAATCAGTTTCGGCTGTGGAGATAAATAGGCAAGGGTCACAAGGCACTGATCTAAGAGACCATTTTCAAAGGTCACCTGTTCGTCGACCAAACAGAACACGAACTGCCCAAACAATCAATGACGATGATAAACACAGCGCATGCGCGCTATTGCGCAGTTCACAACGGCTCACGCATCGTCCATTTGCTCTGCATCCCAAACTTCTGATGATGTCATCTCGGTTGGCAATGAAACATTGGCAGCAAAACTTCCAGGCTCACTGAAAACAACTAACAAACGAACTTATGTCGTATAATTTTATGCACTTCGGTAGTTTTGAAGATTATCCATGAAAGGACGATTATCCATTCGCCCTCAGTTAATCCCAATCAGTGTACCTATCGCGGTTGTCTACCGTTTACATTCGGTCTCGTCATCATTTGACGATGAAAACAATTCCACGCGCGTCTACTTTCTTGACCACACCATTTCTTTCGACCGTTTAAACTGTGATTTGCTCGACTCGACTTCGAGATCTAACTCGTTGAGAGCTTACTTCACCGAACGTGTCCAGTTTACCTGGTTTGGCGACAGGGCCCCTCATTGCTCATCTACAACCCCATCCGATATTATTAAGAAAACCACGATTTCACAAGTTGTAGTTTCTAATTTCTTTTGTTTATAACCGGCCGGCCCTTGGGCGAATAGATCACAAGCCTGTTTTGTAATTGGGAAGTCACTGATTCGAGCCTGCGTATGAGAACTGGCGACCTTCGCATTTTCCTCAGCCCACGCGTGACTGGTGGTGCTTGCGTGGCAGCAAAGCGTCGATACGGTGTGCCGGCGTACTGCTGATGTTTTTTTGCTTTCTAACTTGTCCACTAAGCAGCCATCTTACTGAAGTATGCAGATAAGCACAGCCTTACCAGCCAGCCTACAAATCCATCATTTGGTCCAAATATCTTTGCCTGCTCTATATACATCGATACTCAAAATGACCTTTTCTTAATGCATCAACGAAGTTGTTTCCAGTAGTTTTCGCTGAAAATATCAGCTTCACCTTGATGCTGTGAGCTTGCACTTATCCATCTCATGGTTGTGTGTAGAAACGGCACCGATGCATGATTTTCGTGGTCCCTTCCTGTGATTGAAGGTTCAATGAAGTGGCCGTTTTTGCAGTAACCAAAGTTTAGCTCTTCGTACTGTACCATATGTCAGACACTTTTTCTACTTCTTTTATGTCATACTCTTGTCAGTTCGCTGAAATGTAGAATAATCCGGCTTTATAGCAATTTCGCTCCTTGAGGGCGTCTGCACTTTAACGTGACCCTGTGAGCCTTGCTCAGTGGTGTGTTTTAAGCTTACCTTGTATATTATACTTAACTCTAGTATCGTTAACAGTCGATTAAAGTCGGTTTTGGGATTCTTCTGGCATGCGATTGATGAGAAGTCGATACTCATCTTCACTTGATCCAAGCTATGGGCATTAGCAGATCCCGTGTTACTTGCCTAGTCTGCTTGACGCAGAGCAGTCCTGTTAGTGGCTGTCTCAGACAATGAGAGAGCTGCTCCATTGTTCAGCGTCTTGAAATCAATTCCACGAACAGTAAAAGTTTGCGAAACCGTGGCTTTGAATGGTAAGTAGTTAGCCTATTCCCGAACCATCCGCTTGGAGTATTGGGTGCATCATTTCGGGAAAGAATTCTATCCACCGATTGTGTCTTCATTGAATTCTAGTATCACCTGGAAGGATTAAGGGCATCAGCAGTACGCCGGTACGCAGTACCGACGCTTCGCTGCCGTGCAACCACCACCGGTCGCACGTGGGCTAAGGATACTGCGAGGGTAGCCCTGCTCCTACGCAGGCTCGAAACCGCGCCGTCAGATTATGAACCAAACTCGTAACCTTTAGGCTACAGACCGGCTGTCTATCTATCTATTCTAAACATCGACGGTCTCTGAGGAGAATTGATACTTTAGAAGTGTAGGTAGGTGCTTAGGCTCATCAACATCTTCTGGAGCTATTGATTCGTTTGTGCTTGGTCGAATTGTGTCCTTCAGCTTACATGAAGCGCCGAAGAGGTATTTTCAGATTGGCTATTGGCAAGCGCCATTCCCGTCATTTAAAATGTCAATAGAAATTCTGCGTGGACTATCGAATCGATTGCCCTACTGCCGCTGTCCGAGAACTAATCACATATACCATGCTTAAACCGCTTACGTGTCCACTTGGCTCGTGAATCGATGAAATCCAGACTCGATTCCGACCTGGTTTTCAGAGTGGATTGATCATGTACTTACTATGACGGTCTCTCTTGACTTTAATAATGTCTTTCATTCGGTTGATTGCATCAACATTGGCTCTGTCTATCTCTAGGAATCATGCCGGCGAACTTCATCATTGTTTTGAAATTCCCCTAGCATAAGATTTGCGACCCTGTGCAAATCTACAAAGGACTCTACTTTGACATAAACACAAACTCGAGTTGCATCATGGTTGCTTTATTTCTTCGCCTCTAAAACTCTACGACCGAAAGTATCACAGATGACTTCCTCTTTCTGTCTTTTCATTCTTTAGTATAGATGTGTGCTGATTGTATTACTTTCTCCGGATCCGGCCCATTTACCATGCAAGTGACTCTGTGTTGTCTGACTCGGAGCACTGAATCATTCGACATGTGCCTTGAACCTTCAAGTTGTTTGTATTGAAAACATAGGGTAAGATCAGCTGTTCTCACTATCAGTGATAAACCGCAGGAGGCAATAGGTCGGCTCAGTGTCTGTGGTGGCCGGATCACAGACGAGTTGTTGCGCCCCTTCTTGACAAAGTGGTATCTTTTAAAATCCTTTATCATCTCTGGAGACGGTGAGTTGTACGCTTATTAACCGAGGATGGAGCCTGAAGCGCCTCAACACTACTGGCGTTACTGTGTATCTCCCATATATATATATATATATGTTCTATTGTATGTGAGCAGAGTTAAATCTCTTACTTGGACGACCTATAGACGATCCTGTTTCATGTATTCGAATTCCGTCCGTCGGCTTATCCCTGGCGTCGGTATTCTACGAATTCGGCTATTATATCTGGTTGTTCGGGAAGTAATTTCGTTTTTTCGATGAAAATGTAAAACAATTTTCTTGTAATAAATGAATGTTTTATTAAATTATATAATCTCCATTCTGATCCTATATCTTACTATCTTTCTGGCAGTAGCATGCTTCCACGCTCATAAGATTGTTTTTTTTGCTGGCAAAAAAATGATGCAGGTGATTTTTGACCTCATTTGAGGTAAAGATTTTACCGTGTAAAACATTTTGTAGAGACGAGAACAACTAATACTCAGAAGGTGCCAGATCTGGAGAATATAGTGGGTGTATTAGTACATCCCATCCAAGCTGTAAAAGGTTTTGACGCGTTAGCGAACTTATGTGAGATCTCGCATTACCTTGGTGGAACACTACACCTTTTCTGTTGATTAATTCTGGATTTTTCTGTTTAAGCGAATCACTCAATTTGTCCAGCTAATGACAGTACACTTCATAAGTAATCGTTGTGTTGTCTGGTAGAAGCTCAAAAATCGATTCCTTTGAACTTCGTAACAAACAGCTAGCATCACCATTTTTGATGAATATCGGCTTTCGATGTGGTGTGAGCCAGTTCACTTTTTTTATTCCGTGATCTCTTGTGTTTAACATTGTTGTAGACAACCCATTTATCATCCCCAGTGATGATGCGCTTCAAAAATGGATCACTTTTTGACGTTTGTAAAGTAAATCACAGACTTCAGCGCGATGGCGCAAATTTCTTTCCGTTAAAACATGAGAAACCCATATGTCGTTTTGAGATGAAACCTGGACGTTTCAAATGATCATAAACGTTCGAATTAGATAAACTTAAACTCTCAGCGATTTTACGAGCTGTTGTTCGCCGGTTCGCATCAATTACTGCCACTTAATTAACTTATCGATACAATTAATTAATTAATTAGTGAACTTAATTAATTATTGAATGCCGGATCGAACTTTTGAAAACCAGTTTTGGCACTGGCGTTCTGTCAATACATCTCCATATATATCCGATAAGCTTTTTCATCCTTGAACAGCATTTTTCCCTTTTCGATAGTAAAAAAGTAAAATATGCTGGAAATAAGGCTTTTTTCTCCTCATATTTGAATGGGCGCTAATCAAAAAATACTGCGTGAAATCAATCGAACTTTTCCCAAACAACCTTTGCTATATTTTCTGTCCAAGGATAAAAATGCGACTTAAATATGAAGTTGACTGTGAAAAAAGTACAGTCAAATCTTATGTTGGGAAGAAACGAACTTACTTTCCGAACAACCAGATACTTCTCGCTAGTATAATAAAATTCTTATTTTAGATCAGGAGTAATAGTGGATAGCAATAGAAACTCCCAAACAAATGACAATGCAACGGACCATCTTTACTCGTCAAATAGAAGCATTAAGGGTTTTAACTAGGTGGCTACACTGATTTTGCAAATGGTTCGCATCAATCGGGGTCCAATGTTGCTGATTCGACCCATCCTGAGAGCCCACCTAAAACGAATGGCACCCCTCACCTTGAATTACTCCCTCGATCGGTTTCCCTACGTCTTTTTTCCACTCCGCCAATTGATTTGGCATTCACCCAACTATGTGCGGTTTTGTAAGCATATCAAGCTCAAGTCGGTAGTTATGCGAATTACGAGGATGCTTGTACATTAGGATCACCCTCGGGGTTTTTCCCTTCGCGTAACACAATTTCTTCTAGCGGTTTAGCAGAACCTGTTTCATAATAGGCAGTGGGGATAACCATTTTTGCTTATCTCCGTGACAAAGTTGAAAAAATGACTTGGAGGGGCAGTATTTAAAAATCCCAGCTTCTTTTTAAGCCGGTTCGTCACAGCCACATTCAGCCAGACAACCACTGCGCACCTAGAATAGTGCTAGACAGCCTTCTCGTCATATTGGGACTCGTCAGTAGCGCGCACCCACCGGATTTGAATTCATGACCTTACCCTTGCGAGTCAGCGACTTGTTCCACGGAACCATGCGCGACTGTGCCGAGCCACCATGACTGTAGTATAGCGTAGCTCATCCTCCATTGTCATGAATGCTATGAACGTGTGAAGGACAGAGCTGGCCGCCAGAGCTACAACTCCCGTTGATAGCGGTTACCAATCGAGGTGACATGCAAGCTCTTAGAATGACTACTATGGGAACAGGAGACTGTCCAATCCAATTGTAATCAATCCTTCGTTTTTTCGAATTTCTAGGATGGTTCAGGTCCGGAATGTGGCACTCGGAGTTATCAGTCTGGTTTCTATGGCTTCTAAGCTATTTCTCTCTAACATTCTCCATAGAATGGCTGACGACCGTGAAACCCAGCTTCGTGAAGGGCGAGCCGAGTTTACTTGAAATAAATGCCGCATGGACCTTCACTTTACGTCAGCTGTTAGAGCACCACCACACGTATTGGCGACCCACCCTGGTTGTGTTCCTCAACTACCAACATTCCTTCTCATCGGTTGGATTGCTGTGCGCTTTGGAATGTCTGCTCAGGAAAGCTGTGCTTGTGAAATACCTAACTATCAACTGAGTGCTTTATGTTTTGTTTCCACTAACAACGCGGATAATCGATACAGCTATTTGGGTCACGGTTTAGCCACTTCACATATCGTAAAACAAAAGCCTTTGGCAAAACCCCTATTGAGCACCTGACAAACAGTATGTACTGTCAGAAGATGGGGTCATAATAAATAGTTCATGGGAGGATGACCTAGCTGTAAGTTCCTACATTTCAGCAACTGCCGGATACTTGAAGATACTCTTGTTGCTGCACAAAGAGTGCGCTCACTGGCGAATTTTAAAGTGGATTATTCTCATTGATAGACTTCAAGATGAAATACGTTTATCGGGTCGCTTTCTTTGCCTAGCCAATTAGCTCCAAGCTGCCTCCGGCTAATCTCCTCCGGGCCGCTGACCAGAGGACCGGCGCAACTTACCCGTTTGATGGCTCTTCATAATGTCCTGAATCTACACTGCATTACTCGTCCTCACTGCGTTGTCTCCGCTAGTGATTCTCACTCTTTCGCCTTCTTATCAACACTTTTTTGATTGATCCCGCGTTTTTACGTGGTCTAAGGGCATGCGTCGATCTACCCGCTCACCTTGATACACATGGATTGATGGCATCCGTGTCCGGATTTGTCTGTCATTGGCCTCCACGGGGACAGCCACAGGACGACTTCGCCTACATAGGGACCATGGGTGGCTTGTGTTGCATCACCCACACACCCCATATCCAGTGTAAACCCGAAGGAATAAGACCGGGAGCCATGTGGATGGGAGCCAAGTTTCATCAACGAATCCGGCCCACACTCCTCCAAGATGCACAATAGCAGCATTCATGTCTATCTATCTGGGGAACCATGCGTACCAGACGTACACAAGCCGGTGGCTGGGCGTAGCAACTTCCACACGGGATTCATAGAACCACTCTGAGCTTTTTACTGTCACGAAGACCGTGCACCCCGTCCCCCCAGCAACGACTCAGTCTCTCGGAGCCAGTATAATCGAGATAGAGGGTAATAGACAGGTAGGCACCTTGTCAAAATTCACATCAAGCCCAGTCACGCATTGCATATCAAACGCGAGGTTTCATGTGTCAAGCGCACGTCTGACAGACAGTGGAGTTTAACCCGACTGAGACGACCGAGCACATCATATTCGTCATCAGCCTCGATTTTCGCAACTGCCCAATAGCAGTTCGAATTCAGCATATCCACGTACGTTCGTATACATTTGTCCACAAACTGTATGGACAATAATACGAACGTGCATGGGTTTGGATTGGAGGTAAGACTAATAGCCATATTCCTCAAGTTATTGGAAATCGCACGTACGAGAATAAGTAACAAATACGAACTGTCGCTGGTCACTTAACCGTTAGACGTGAACCTAAATAACAGCCTTACTTTGGTTAGAACCATGGGTATTAACACTAGGCAGACAGATATAGGAATAGGGAAGTTAATGCCATCAATGCGGTTACCAAGTGGAATGATACAAAAATTAATAGGTACGGTTAAACAATGAGAACTTATCGTTAGTGTCTATTGTAGATGCCGTCTGCTATATGTGAAGTTGTGCTTGTAGTACTGATGGTGGGCATGCAGTGTGAGAATGCGACGGGGTGTTAACTATAGTCTCTCCGTTTTGCCGCCAAAGACTGGACCGGTCTGATCGTCTCCTGTCCGAGGTATGTTATGAATCCCCGAAGAACGTCCCTTGCTCTAACTTAAGCATTAGCACGCGGTAATATCACACGTTCGCTGAGTTCTTCTGCTGAGATCATAGCAATAATACCTCAAGTAATTCCCGCTGTCCACTGTCAAACATTCGGCTTTCGAAAAGTGTTCAAACTGTAGCCTGGCTGTCATTCAAGTACTCAACCGTTGACATAACTAGCTGTGTACAATGCTGTGGCGATAAGCTATTTAAAAATGATCTGTCATCATACGTCTTCGGTGCAGCCATTCGGTGCGCCTAAGTAATTGGCACTAGCGTGTCATCACAATTGACCTAACCTTGCTCTAAGTCTATCCGGAAGGTTGGCCATTTATAATTCAACTTGTAACAGGCGCCGCTGCGTTTCCGCCTCTAACCTCGGCAGCAACGACATTTTCATAGACTCAGCTAATTTTCATCGGTGGTACGAACTATATCTTCTCCACATCGCCTCCACGAATTCATTGTTACATCTAAAAATATTCACTTCCACTTTCCACCAGCATATCCTGACATTTCCTTTCGCTTTTGCTTTTTTGCTCTGTTTGTTCCCATAGCATCACGAAGTCGACGGTTTTGTTGCACTTGTTCCATTGCTTGTTTCTTACCTCCGACTATTTACCTTATCTGACTTTCCCACCCCACTTGTCATCACTTTCTCGTCGACTGTAGTTCGGTGCACTAGTTCTGGTTGCTCAACTTGACCCTATTTCTTCTGTGTCCACGCTGGTCACTGCAGCGGAGGCTATCACGGTCATAGTTGGTAAACTAATCTACTGCGTGCACCTCCAAATTTATTCACATAATCGCATAATCCATGGTAGCCCATAGGCGTTACTTTTCAATGCATTGGTTTGAATATTAGTACCCGTTTTAGTGCCACATGTTTTCTGTAGCAGAACTCCACCTGGCTTTGACTACGACACATCTGCCTCGAAAACAAACCATAGGTGCGCTTCAGTACTAAGCTCGACCAGTTGTGTGAGCCTAACTTGTCAGGCAGATGTAATGAGAATTTGCTTGTTTACTGGAGTTAAATGATTTGCCCTCTATTATTTCGCATCATATTTCAGGTGTGCACGCACGTCATTGCCGAATATCGGCCTGGAGCGAAAGCAGATGAGTCTGGGCCAACTGTATCTTCAAGTAATTCCGCTGTTCAACATGTCCTGTATCACGACGTCGCGTTGGCGGAACGTGATGCGAAGTACATTGTCCATCCAGATTGGCTTAGCGCATGTCTGAGAGCTTCCCGAAGGCTTCCAGAGAGCGATTTTCCTGTCCTTGAAACATTCCCGCATAAGGAGTTGGAGACGTCTGCTGAGACCGATCAACCGGCACCTAAGGTCCCCCGAACAGGTGATCACATAAAAATCACTTTTCTTTGATGGGTAACTCTTATCTACCTTCAGTAATTACATTAGTGCTTTCCTTTGCATTTTTTCTGGGTCGCTTAAAATTCATACCCTACGAAGCTAATCTGATCTCTCTTTATCATTAACACCACCGTCCTCCATTCCTTGATGCATCTAACTCACTCGTCCCATAGTGCACTGCACTAACCCCCTATTAATAGTGCATTTATACTCCAGATACCTGTTTTTGAATCTCTCTTTTACTCACCGAATTACTACAACTACCATCGTCACTGACTGGTGGTGGATAGTACTGCTTAGGTATACTTTGAACAACTACACTACCCCACATTATTTTCTACCGCGTTTTTGTATTCTAGTCCCGTTCATTAGCACACTGCCCCCTCCCCAACGAATTTGCGTTTTTCTCCAACCCCTCACTGTTTAGCATTTAATGGTAAACGCGTCTATTTTTTTTTAGCACTGACCGCGTCATGCTTTACCATTCATTTATGGTTGAGAAATATGCTGGGAGCTTACTCACTTCGATACACGCAAACTGTACTCTAGTTTGCTCTAAATTGGACAGGTGTAAGTGGAACCCGACGGATCGTTTACTTGTCCGGTTTCCTGATATTTTCCACATGTGTTTGCGCATTTATTACTTATTTTCAATGAGTTGTTGATGTTTCTCGTTTTATGATACGGCTCGCCTATATACCCCCCCTAATTGTTTCCCATTTCAGAATCGTCGGATCTCCTTGGAGGCGTAAATCGCCGATTGGAGTTGATGTTGAATTGTTCGCCAAAACCTATCCCAGGAATTTGTTCCTTCGCCCCAGTATCCGAAGTCACCTCCACAGAGATCTTGAACCTCCCAAATGAAAAACCCACTTCCGATACCATCGGACCCACAGAGCATGAGGAAAGCGTATCCTTTATGAAAACGATGGCTACCTCTGGGCCGCGCCGTTTAAGGAGGAATCCTAGACACGTCTCGGGGGTGGTCGGATCTTCCTTAACCGTTGATCCTGGGGGGAAGGCTGTCTTTAGTGAATCCGCTGATCCTTCATCCGTGTCACAAGGCGCACCTGATAGAGTAAACCCTGTACAGTCTTTAATGGTAATTTTTCCGCTACTTTCTTATTCTGGCTACTCCGATAATATTTCTTCTCTCATATTCGAAAACTTAGATTTCTCCACTTGGTCCTTTGCAATTTTATTTTCAGACTTATCAAGCGTCTCGAATTTTTTTGCCAATGTTCGACTTGCAGTTTTATCATTCATTGTGGTGTTGTTAACAATTTTAGCAGCCAAAGGTTATCTGGAATCGCATCCTGTGTCACATTTTGAGCAACACGGTTTTGGCAGCTTTTGGAATCATGCAGCAAAACTCCACACTTCACACAACTTTCTATGTCCTTTTTTTCATAGTCTGGTCAAAACAGTATGAAATGACAGCTGCACGAATTTGAGATGTTGGATGTATCGCTTTATCAATCCGAACGCGTCAATGAAACCGACCTTCAATGCAGTGAAACTACCTGTATCCCCCTTATCCTACCAACCTTACTGAGCATCACTTTAATTGTTTCTAACCTCACTCACACCGGACTTATGAACATGCCGATATCAGTCGAGCTCTGTCCCGTTGTAAGAACTCAAGTTGCGAACGGATCTATTTATTGTGGCAAATATCAACATCATCATGCATTAGCTCTGACCACCAAAAGTTCTACCAATTTGCTGCGTGGTACACTCTGCTTCTGTATTCATTTTTAGTGCACATCTATCTGCGGCTCCCGAGCGTTCTTCTTCCGTTGGAACGCTGGTATAAACCGCTGTTGACTTGTTACCATCCGGCATTTGTATTCTGTTGACACTAGGCGCAGTAGTATCTGTTACGCCACGCCAAGTACTTCTGAACTGTGAGAAATCGATTATTCTTCCTACCCAATTGCTTTCGTAATTGACAGCAGTTTCCAGTTTCTTGCTCGGCACAATTTGCGTAGAGCACCAGTTCCAATCCATCCATAGTGGCGTTGCTCCCTTTTTAATGGATAATCTGTACAAGTATCGCGTGTGGTTGATCGTGCGCTCAAGTGTATGAGCAAACACGTGCTAATTTTCCATGGGTTGCAAATGTTGTGCAGGATTGGCTGCAGATAGATCGGTCCGGATCTTCACAGTCCCACTCTGTAGCTGAGCCTGGTTCCCACCACCTTTTGTCTTCAGGTGAGTGGTTTCATACCAAACTCACTTGGAGTTGGCAGGAAGCGGGACTGATTTATTTGCAGAATTCTGTCACTGGTGGTTCGTCTTCATTTTTCATATCTCCTAAGATTCTCCCGCCGAGTTGGTCGCCGAGAAACTCCCCATATCTTGTGTGGACCATTATCCAGGATGTTCCTGTATCATCCTTTGAGCCATTGACCTAGTCACACAGTTATTCAGCTTTCACGCGTCTCATTAGAGTTGCTGTTTGATAACTCTCACTCTGCTTTTGTATTATGTTAAGTCTGATGTTGTCTTCGTCCCCGAACCCTGTATACAAGACAGTTTGGGTCGTGAACCATCTTCCACTACCGAAATGCGATTTTAATGACAAAACTCCTCTTCATGTCTCTGTTGATGTGAACTCTTGTCCAAGGAATTTGTGGTATCTGTACTGCGCGCATTTGAAGCACTAGAAACAGTTTAGTTATTCAATTGTTCGCCGAGCTTGGCAACTTGGTTGCAAACGTTTCGTCACCAATCGAGGTGACATCATCAGTGCCGAGTCGGATGTAGTTTGCTCGCGAAAGCTCGTGCCAAGCATATCCTAGGATGGATGCGCATCAAAGATGCCTTAGTTTCTGCCAGTATTGACAATTGGGGAGTTGCCCGTCGCCGACCGAAAATCTGAATCGGCGCTGTCTCCTTGTTACGGGTTGACAGACGCTGCTTGTTCCCGGCCGACGCTAGTCATAGTTACGAACGCCGACCGAGAATTGCGCGGGATTTTACAAAAGTACCGTAAAGCCTGGTGATGTGAACGTGCTAGAGAAATGGAACTTGCCAGTCTCCCTGGCAAAAAGCTTTTCCATTTCATCCGAATCACCGAAGGTTTCCGATCTGGCTTAAGCGAACCAATATGCGAAGAGGATGGCTTTCATCGCTAATCTTCAACGACTATTGGAGCGATGTTTTGACCCTTTTGACTCGCAGTTTCGCCCTCCGCCAGCTGAATCTGCCCTGACTGGAGCTCCCACTAGTATTAAGTGGTCTATTCCCACCGACTTCACCAGGAATTCTAGCAAGAACTCCACGGCCTGAAGCCTTATAAAGTGCGCGGCGATAGTGATTCACCTCCTGCTCTATTTAAAGGGGGGCTATTCTCTGATTCGAAAACGCATCACTTTGTTCTCAGATGTTTTGTCAAAAGAGGAGGTTCCATCGTCTTGAGGTGAATCGACAGTCGTCCTCATCTCCAAAAAGGACCTGCGCACAATGTGCTTCGACAACAGGTGTAAAACTTTGGTTGCTGTCGTTTGCAAGATTCTAGTGTCCATCATACCTCGCAGGCCATCCCCACCGCGGGAATCGCTACAGCGAGAAGAACAGTTTGAGTTTCTGTTTGGTCATGGCTGCATCGATCAAATTTTCACTTTCTGTCAGATTCACGAGATCCGCTATGTTTATCAAAAACCGCCGATTCCTGTGTTCTTGGGTATCCGCGCTACTTTCTATTCTGTGACAGGACTACATTGTAGTATTATCTTTTGTGAGTCGGCATCCCCAAGAAGTGCGCTTACGTACTGCAAACTTACGCCTTCCTTTGTTGTCACCACTTGGGTTCAACAGGCATGCCCTATCTCCCCATTCTCCTTCAACTTTGCCACCGTGGATGTCCTCAAAAATGCTCTGAAAGATTCGCTGAGCAGAGGTGTTGGCCTCCTTTCAGGTGGTCGAGTAGTTGATTTGGACTGCATTGATGTTATCGTCTTGCTGGATGACGGTCCACGGGTCGCCCAACTTGCACTTAATCACTTGGCTATCGCATCGTCAAAGTATGCTATGCACTTTTATCCATCCAAGCGCAAAGATCTTTTCCAAGACTGGCATATGCCTTGCACTCACTTATGGCGATGAGACACTGGAGGTTGTGGAGAGTTATGTCTATCTGGGAAGCTGCATCACTGTTGGTGGGGCTGTTGGGAGATTTCTATGCGTATCTCAGGAGCTCGTCTCTTTTTCTCTAGGCTGAAACACTTATGGCACCGCCATGACATCCTTCTCCCCATCAAAAACGAGTTTATCGTGCCACTTTCCACGCTGTACTGTGGTACGGTTACGAAACCTGGCTTGTTCGTACCGTTGACCTGCGACAACCGTCTGGCTTCGAGCACCGTTGCTTGCGGTCCATTGACCGCGTATGGTGGCTGCACCACTCAAGAAATGTGGAAGTTAGACAGCATGTTTTGGGTGAAGACAGCTACTCACTCGAGAAGTTCATTCCGCTGGGCCAATTACTGTGGCTTGTACACGTATTGTGCATACTTGTTTAGCCTCCCCTGCGTCGTGCGTTGTTTGAAGTTGCTGTACAGGACTGGGAATGCGGCGCTCTAGACAACCTACAACTTAGAGAAGTGGCATGAAAAGGCTGACAAAGCACGGCTTCTGTCAGTTGTTGTCGACTCCCTGGATGAGGTCTCAGGTTGGAGACCCTGGCTCAAAACCGACGTCAATAATGGACGTGTATCTCTACGTGTTGCAGTGATTCCGTTCCCCTCCCCTAATACAATACAGTAAAACCTCCGTAAGTTGACCTTTTAAGGGACTGGATCAAAGTGGTCAACATAGAGATGGTCAACTTACGGAGGTTCTATGCCAAAACATAGCGTTACCTACTTTGCCGTTGTGAGTAGTATACTTCGAAATTGGTTTCCATATAAACCCGTTTCGATCACATTAGATTGTTTCAAGTAACGGCAAATGCAGTTCAACCATACAGTGTTGTAATAAATCAAAACGCAATGTGCATTTCGCGTTACATCATTTTTGAAAAAAAGATAATCATTGGATGTTTATCTACACAAAGGTAATTAAAAAGAGCGTTCGCAGCATATGCCAGACCACTAACCATGCTTTGACATTTTTCCACAGCAAATGATTTCCTTTGCAGCGAAAGATGTCTAACTTCATCTCCTTTTGGAGTTTCTGTGATTTTTAAATCATCGATACTCAGTCCTTCTACTTCGTCGTCAGCATCATTAGGGGTATCTTCTTTGTTTCCGTAGGGAAGTACCGCAGTCAGCTTCTCTTGGAAAATAGCATCTGGGTGTGGTTCAGTGCGAGTTACCAAGTCATCATCTATTTCAGCAAACAATCTATTCCGACGAATTCTGTTAATCGAGGTGGCATTTTTAATAAGGTGACGGCATCCTGCTCGAGAGGTTGAACACATCCGGCTTTTTTGAAACACCTGCATTATTTGGTTGAACTCTAAATTAAGCGGAACTTATCCAATGCACAGCATCCGAGGAATTAATTGAAGCAACAGATGAGCTTCCTTTCACATGAGAATCTTCAGTATGCAATTTTATCATAGCGCATTGCATGAGTTGGGCTCCGTAGTGCATTTGCATATTTTGTTGATCCCTTGCTCCAGAGTTTGAATTTATGAGGTCATTTTTGGAGGCAGAAACTTAATTGGGATTTTTTTACATCGGTGTGAATAGGACAGCTGTCCACTGTTTCTTCTTCATCATTTCTTTGTCGATACTTCTGATCCACTCCTCAAGTATGACAGCAGTCATCCACGTGGATTGGTTTGATCTCCAGGGGTCGAAGGTTTTCACGATTTAGGTTTTTGTATGCACGTTATCTTGCTGATTTACCAATGACCAGGGGCGTTAGCGCAAAAAAGAATTGAAACGTTCTTTTTAATGTTTTCCACTCTTACGTTTGTCACCTTTTATAGTAAGCCTAGAGAAAGAGCACAATCGTCAAGGTTAAGAATGTCGTCATTGTTGGAAAATTTTTCGATGAAGTCTTGAACAAACTCTTTAGGCACTTCTTTGAATTCACCACACAAAACTTTGGGAAATGTCATGTCGGAGTTTAAATTTCTCTACTGAACCATTGGATGCCTGGAAATCTGCAACCTCAAATTCTTGTGAATTTACACACTGACCGTTCAAGCTATGAAAAAAATGGTCAACATAGGGAGTGTGGTCAACATATAGAATTGATCAACTTTGGAGATTTTACTGTAACAAAAGTACCACAAAATCCAGTGAGAGCCTGAATAAAGAAAAGTTAGGTTTTTTCTTAATCCTATCCTGTTTTACTATTTCCCCATGATTTTGATGACGAAATATTTGCATCAAATATCTTATATATATATATATATATATATATATATATATATATATATATATATATATATATATATATACATTCAGAGAAGAAGCGGCAATTGCGGAAGTGGCAAGCACCGATGGGTTGTACTCTATCGACATCGAGCGCATGATGCTGTAGCACATGCGGTCGCGAGTTCTTGAGTCAGGCAGGTCTAGTAAGCCATGAGCGAGGACACTCGGGACCACTACCGAAACGACGACGGGTCCTGCAGAGCACTAGGCAGAACCGGCGCAGCATTTGTAGGCACGCTGCATTCGATTTACTAACCGCGTGCTTGCATGCTAAGTCTCTTTATTTCAGATGGTGGGTTTTCAATTTTGTCCTAATGCTTTTCTTTCTCATATAAATGTCTATCTGTACTCTCTTCTTTAAACTTGCACACGTCGCTTAAGCCAATTGTAGTTAATTTCGATAACATTTTCGTGTTTGTGACATTTCCGCAAACTATACTTTCCGACTTCGTGAACTTATCTCGGATTCTTTTGTAAACAACTTATTTCATATTTTCATTAATTTAAGATTTTTGTCACCGTTTCTTTATGCATTAATCGAGTTGTTTTCTTTGTATCTCTCTCAAGTGATTGGCTGTTACTTGATATCCCCAGTGTGGCTGCGCTTGATGTGCATGTTGACAAGGTGCCTACCTGTCTATTACCCACTGCATCGTCCATACTGGCTCCAGGAGACAGTTGGTCGTTGCTGGAGGGGACAGGGTGCACGGTCCTTGTGGTCGTGCTAGGCTCGAAGACTGGTTCCGTGCAGTCAGTGTGGAGCGGACTATGGTCCAGCCACCGCCTTGTGTGCGGTTGATTCCCCAAGTACAGCGTGCTTGTTTTTGCCTGTGAAGGAGTGTGAGCCGGCTCCGTTGATGCAACGTGGCTCCCATCCGCATGCCTCCCAGTCTTATTCCTTCGGGTTTACACTGGATATGGGGTGTATGGTTGGAGCTGTGGGTGGTGCAGCGCAAGCCATCCATGGTCCCTCTGTAGGCGTAGGCGTCCTGTGGGTGGCCACAGTGACAGGCAAATCCGAAACCGGATGCCGCCAACCATATATATATTATATGATCTTCGAGATTATTGTTTCGCCAATCAGTGGCTTGCCAAAAACATGAATTGGTTACTTGCGGAACTAAGCAGAGTTGGTGGCTCTTGTCTTACCTAGAGTCCTAGAGATTGTCCGCACCAGCGGTTAGATACCCCGTCCGATATGGAACCAGTTCTTTCATTTCGGGTGCCTACCTAATCCATTTGATAATCTTGAGCTATGTTCACTTCTCCGAAATAACGGATCTTACCATTAGCGTTACTTTTCTTTTGGTGGCGAAAATCAAAGTAACCACATCTGCCACATCATGGCTCATCAACTGAACTGAACTGTGGCGTCGATAGGGTTGTTTTATGTTTGTGTAACGAGTTTATGGGTAGCGTTCCCCCAGTCTGTATTTTAGATGGACGTAAGGCAAGTTTTTTTTTACAAAATTCCTGTTGTTAAAACACATTTAACGGACATTTACAATATGGACAACAGCTTACTGCACCATTTTTCAACTATCAAAATCACTGTATTTTTGTATTCATGAACTAGTTCTGAAATTTTGCATATAAGGGTTAACAGTTTTGTTTTCGGCGGTAATTTATAACTGTTCACAGTGGGAGCGCAGCCTATACGCTTATTAAGTGGTGTGCAACCATATCCACCACACACATCTTTCACGTTGACAGTCGTTCATTTTTTCGGAAACCTCCGCTTTTACCATTTTTCACCCATTGCAACGGAGCACTTATTTTCTTCCACACACCAAATGTTCTCTTATTTATATGCATACTGATTCATTTGAAGGTAGGAATTCCGTAAATTTACATAAAATTATAGTTTATTGCAAGCAATGAAACATTAAACGTCTGTATAAAGGGAATTATTATTTTCTCTTATATTTTTTAGTTTAAATTTTGCGCTACAGACTGGCGGAATACTGTCGGTTTTGTCTGGAGGTCCGTTGCGGCTTTTCCACGTATTTTGAAGCGAATTCCGGTTATGCGTTTCAAAACTGGCATTTAACCTGGGTTGGATATTAGCGCTCATTAGATGGTGTAGCTTAGTGCTCTGAGAACAGTAGACTCATTCAGAGAACGGGTCCGTAAGAATGCCGATGAATGAGGCAACGGCTTAAGGAGTGGTTAGTTGCTCCATGCTCGAAGGCTAGGGCTTTTGCCAGAACCACTTACGGGGCATCCGAGCTGGCCTGGTTTGTCGTGACCATTACTTGTATCACATGAACCTGTGCGGGATATTGATATCCCTTTATCTCCTGGACTTGTTCAGTGCGAATAGATGTTGCGATGCAACAGGATGCCTGGGCTCGATGACCTTCTTGCATCGCTATTGGAGGCTGGTGGCTACCGCCGAAGCTCGGTTTGGCCTTTCTGCTAAGTCGACATAATTCACTAGGGAAGTGCATTCGTACCAGTGATTACTACCAGTCATTCCCCTCTTGTAACAAGGAAGCATAGCGTTGACTCAGTATCATCAAGATGTCGGACTTATTTCCGCTGCTTCCAGGCACGCATAGGTATTGTGCTAAAGTTGATGACTGGTCCTCCATAGATTCGAACACGCACTAGTCATTCTGCTTCGAAGTAAAACATTCCCTTTCACTTGGTGTAATGATGGCCATAATCCCCAACTTGAAGACACGCTTCGTTCAAGTCAACTGCACTCTATTGGTCTCGGATAGGTGTGTCAAGAACTTTATTGTATTCCGAGATTTTGCACCTCCACTGTCCTATATGTACATGGTATTTGAAAAGTTTTTCACTGGGCTCCTTAAGATAATTGAGATATATCATTTATTGCCTTAACTTTGCAGCATTGTGGTAAAAAGAAATAAAAATAACATTCATCCCAGCTGTTATGCCCAGAACGACGAGTCTACCGGGCGAATCGCTCGCAAACTTACAGTTCCGGTCAACGTTGCTCTCTGTTGGTCTCATCGTTTCTGACCGGACCCACATGTTTGGTTGCCACGATCACGGAGGTACCAATCGAATCACGTGATCATTTTGTGTTCATTTAGTCCCTGACCACTACCGCGCACACAGCTCGTGTAGCTTACAAGGTTTGTTGTCAGCCTAACAGCCATGTGCCCAATGTACAGCTGTGTAACACAATCAGTTTTATTTTATGTGTGTGATCACTGCGTGGTACTCTTGTCTGTTTTGTTCTTCGGTACCTTTGACGCGTTGTTCACACGCCGGGCTCCACCATTAGGCATTCGACAGTAGTCCCATTAATCATGTCATATCCTGTCTGTTGAGCATAAACCATCTGCGCTTACTTTACATATTTGCTGACTAAAACCCTGTGAATAATGTTCACGAGCCGTGTACTTTGTTGGTGAATACTCCATAGCGACTAGTCAGTGTCCTTAGAAAAAATTTCTAGTGTGATTGGTGTCTACCATGCAGCATTTAGATTGAAGTTCGAAACGCGGCATTGTTTTTCTCTACGCTGCGGGGGCATATTCCTCTGTGTCAGTTATTTAGTGATAGTGCTGATGTCCATTGTATGGAATTCACCCACATGTCTGGACGGTTATGGAATAAGGAGACCTCACCCAAACATGACAAGTAGAAAAACAGTGGCAATGTTCAAAAATGACAAGCACTTCTCTTGCGAGAGCCACAGATATGTCATCCTGATTTTGCTGGTAACGAGAGCGCTTGACTTTGGAGCTACTGTCCTACACTGTTTTTGACCAGGTCAATTTTCGACCGGGACTAGGTTGCGTACACCATACTTTTACTGTGCGCCGTACTCCAGTAGCATAACTTATTGTGGGCCAACAGCAGCACATTAGCTTGACTGGTTTCCCTGTTTCATCTGATCTAGTCGCCAAGCAAGATTTTTATAAGTATTACTTGCAATATACGTACCTGCCTTGTACTGGAACATTGCTTGTCGTGTCACACTGTGCAATTATTTGTCTTGTGCCCTTACAACAACGGGCAAAAGTCGGCTGCATTGCTCCCTCGAGGAACATCTCGATGCAAGTACTCATGTTCTATCTGACGAGACCGTGGTTCATCTTCTCTATGCGGGCGATATCTTCCGGTTGTTCCACGGTCGCTAGGTGGCACTGTCACATGTGAACGAATCGCCTTAGCTTGGTGCGTTCTTTACATCCACATCCCTTTGCAGGATGATTTGCTTCTTATCAGCGCTGTGGCATTTTACGACTGTAACCGCGATAGATAGTTGTTTAAGCACTAAGGGCGAGTGCACCGCTCAGCACCATTATATGACGCACCAGGCTCCACATGTTGCGTATGCCAATGCACCGACTCCCGCATCGTGTGTTATTTTCGCGCCCGGGGTCTGGATGGAAGAGAATGAGGGGAGGCCAAGCGATGACTTGGTCAAGAAGAATGAAAATCCTCACTTCGAACTTAGCGTCAATTGGTTTCTCCTGGCTGCCGGGTTGGAGACAGAAGGATGATGAATACGTTTCGTTGGATACACTTGTTGACACGGCGTTTGTGTTTCTTCGTCCCTCCCTTCCCGCTTCTCTTCCTTCTTCAACCACGCTCTCCTACATTATGCATAATCTGATACTTAGCATTATATTACTTGTTTTTTAGTTTTTATATTCTGTAATGTTTGGTATTATATTTTTTTGTACTGTGGCACAGCAGCCGAGGTGTGTTTCTCATCCTCAGCTAACGTTTATTGATTACGATGATGATAAGCATTTGTTCCGGGTCTGTAATTGTTAACTTTTGTTCACGTATTGCGTAGGTTGGAATCATTTTTCTGAAATAGCGACGCCTTTAGCGGCGTCTCAATTGTTTAGGCTGTATGCCATTGATCAACTTACGGTATCCAGGATTGTTTGATATTTGCTAGACTCACCCGTTGAGCCACACATGCAATAGGTAACGGCTTAGTTGTGTGTTTCTGCTCCTAGCTGTTTTCCACAACGGGTCTGCGCGACCTATCTGCTTTATTTGGGCAATTTAAAACATGCATTTCCCTTTATAATGCCAAATAACAATATCAAAAGGCGAAGATTGTGGGATGACATTGTCATTTCGTGCATTCTCTCCAATCACAATACAAGCAAGTAAAAGGAATGCAAAACAAGGTCACATGAAATCAATTATAGATCACCTGTTTTCGACTGGTGCGTTGCACGCTACCGCGGTGATTCATCGACAGCGCCCACCGCTGTGTCTAAAAACAGCTGACAGTGACTAAGTCTACCGTGGCAGCATGCAGCGCACCAATCGGAAAACACGTGATCTATACGATTTCATATTACCTTGTTTTTGCATTCTTTTGTTGTATTGTGGTTGAGTATGCACGAAATGATAATGTCATCCCACAATCATCGTCTTGATGTTCTTATTTGCTATCTGCTTTAGTTGAGATTTTATGGAGCATAGCACGCAGTTCTACGTCATAGCTTTTTTTATCGTCATCTTCCAATCGGACTGTCCGTTTACTGCACTTGTGACGATACGTTCTTTGGATCACTGAACGTCAAACGTATGCACATCTCCCGAGCCCAGTGCAGACATGTATTCCCCTACAAACTGCTGATAATTTGGGGGAAAATTTGACTATGCCGTAGGGAGGCTGAAGCCCCATGGAATCTTTCATACCAATACCTTATTTGTACATAATGAGTAGCTGTTTGTGCCCCAGGCTGTTCATTCGATTTTGAACGCCTTTTGAGTCTTTTTGAGTTCCTCTTCACTTGTAATCGTCAGTTAGGTGTCAATATTATGTGCCGTCGTTGTTTATGACGATAATGGCCATCGGTTATCTTGACGTTGTCGTGTTCACCGAACTCGACCTCTGATCCACCTTTTCTAATGTGTTCCTTGCCCGCATTATCCTTGTTTCATGCTCTAGGTCCGTTGGCAGTACGATGACGCAGCGCCCCTCTCACCCGCCGACACGGGTGCTTCGTCTGCAAGTACGGGACACGCTGATCCGCCTCATTCAGTTCTCCGTAATCCCATCCCGACCACTACAGGGACTGCGACTGGCGATCCGGTGAATCACAGGTAACAGCTTTTGGCTTGGTTCCCAGTTACGCACCGTTTGCTTTGCTTATCCTCTTTTTCTCCGTAAACCTGGTTATCGATTTTGAAACTTATGCTACGTAGTTCATTGGCTCAGCAGCTATGTTTGAGCATGGGTACTCGACCCGTGTATAGTAACCAACTTTTCAGAGTATGTGCGTTCCTAAACTAACTTCTTTTTGCTTTTACAAGATATTAAGAATACTTGTTCCCTCACTGACTGCAAATACACACACATGCACAATTTGGTCACCCGAGCAGTAATAAACAACACATAAACGTTTTATTCCTCAACGTTGCGAGGCACAATCCAACTGAGTGGACTGATCAGTTTTTGTGAAATCTTCTAGTTGAGCAAGTTGCCATCATTTTATTCCATCACTTTAATGTATTCCACTGTGTTACACTCAACCGAAATCAGAACAACAGTATTGTAAATGGAAGTTTAGTAGAAGTAAGGGCAAAGGTACATCGGCAGTCATGGTCATGTTACACTACCTAGCCTGTGGAGCCGAATTGTGCGCGCTAGTGCGTGTGTGTACATCTCCCGACAAACCAGTGACGCTTATTGATTGGTTCAGAAAGTGTGTGCTTAGCTAAAACGTGTGAACTGCAAAAACCAAACAGTTGATGTCTACCCAGTGTGGACTGCCGATGTACCTTTGCCCTTACTTCTACTAAACTTCCATTTACAATACTGTTGTTCTGATTTCGGTTGAGTGTAACAATTTGGCGACGGAGATGGGATAAATTCTTTCGATGGTGTCTCTGATAAGGGAAGCCGGCTAAGAACATCAGCGGTGGTATTCTGTTTGCCTGGAACGTACTGAATTTCGTATGTATACGCAGAAAGAATAAGATACCAACGTACCATTCTAGGTGAAGCCATTTGTTTGATACCTTTCTCGTGGCCGAGGAGGAAAACAAGGGGTTTATGATCCGTATGGATCACAAAAGGTCGCCCGAGTAAATATTGGTGAAATCGAGTGGTGCCGAAGATGACAGCGGCTGCCTCTCGATCAAGTTGAGAGTAGTTCCGTTCTGCTGCTGTCAGGGTTCTTGAAGCATAAGCAATGGGACGTTGAGAGCCATTCGGTAATTTGTGCATTAAAACAGCTCCGAGACCGTAAGGTGAAGCGTCACAAGAAAGAACAACAGGCTTCTGCGGATCATAATGCACCAGAACATCTGTAGATGCTAAGAGCTTCTTGACGGCTTTGAATGCGTTTTCATGAGTATTGTTCCAATTCCAGCTTTGGTTTTTACGTAACAGCTGGTGAAGGGGATGCAGATGAGTTGCTGCCGATGGTATAAACCTGGAAAACTGAGTGACAACACCGAGGAACGACCGCAATTCATGAACATTTTTGGGTGCTGGCGCCTCAAGTAGCGCCTTTGTCTTTTCTTCCAGTGGGCACAATCCTTCACGTGACAACCGATAGCCCAGATACTGTACACTCGGAACAAGGAACTCACACTTTTCTCTTTTTAGAACTAAACCGGCATCCGATAACCGCTTCAGGACGACGTCCAATGTATGTAAGTGCTCGGCGGTAGTGCGTCCGGTAATTAAAATGTCATCTAAGTACGCACATGTGTTTGGTATATCTTTCACAAGTGAGTCAATAATACGTTGAAAAATAGATGGAGCCGAGCTTATTCCAAAAGGCATGCGTATATAGCGGAATAATCCGAGATGAGTACTAATGGTGGTGTACGTACGTGATTCCTCATCGAGTTCAATTTGTTGGTAGGCATGACTCAAATCTAGTTTTGTAAAAAGATCACCACAGGAAAGGGAAGCGTAAATGTCTTCAATCTTTGGTAGCGGATATCGGTCTAATTCTAACGCTTGGTTTATCGTAACTTTGTAGTCCCCGCAGATTCTTATCGTACCATCGCTCTTCAATACTGGCACAATGGGGGCTGCCCAGTCTGAATACTGGACGGGTTCAACGGTACCTTCCGACTGAAGTCGGCGCAATTCACTTTCGACCTTATCACGGAGGGCATAGGGAACAGTGCGAGCTTTCCAGAACCGCGGTTTTGTTTGTGGTTTCAATACCAGATGTGCACTGTAATTCTTTAAAAGTCCTGATCTCGACTGATCAAATAAGACTGCATGCTTCTGCAAAATCTCGGATAACTGCGGATTGTCTTTCACCAGGTTGACGTTCGACATTATGCCAGGAAAGCGTTTAATTCCATCGCGGCCCAGGATGTTTGGACCCGGTCCTCCAGAAACGTACACACACATATGACTCGTTGAATTACGGTAAGAAATGCGTGCATTGAAGGTACCAAGCACATTCACCATCTGTCCAGTGTAAGATCGCAACTGTATGTTCGATGGACACAGCTTTGGAAGTTGGGATAAGGCGTCTGGTCGGATCAAAGTGACTGCGGAACCGGTATCAATTTCAAACTCTACCGGTTGTTCGTTCACTTTGACGGATACGACAAACGGTTTTTCTGCTGTAATGGTGCGATTAAAAACGGTTGTGGTGTTAATCCAATTCTGGTTCAATTCATCGGTAATGCAGTTTGTAGCCTTAGATTGTTCCTGGACTAGTGATTTCCGCTTGGAGAGACACACTTTCTGAATATGACCCATTTTCCCACAGAATCTGCATAATGTATGAATATGCGGACAGTCAGTCGGGGACAAGTGATTCTCCCCGCAACGGTAACAACGGAATTCCTTGCGCTGTACGGGGTGAGGTAAGGCATGTCCACGGTTAGTATGGTAGACCTTGTTTACGTCATGTGAGATTGATTGATTTGAAGAGGGAAATGTGGCTAGTTCCTGGACGAGGTTGGCACGCTGTCGGACTATATCACATGCTTTTTCCCACGTCAGTAGCGTTTCATCTTCAGAGAGCAGACGTTCTCGTGCCTTCTCATCGAAAACACCCACGATTAATGCCTGTAACAGCATCGCTTCTTCGAACTGGGCTGGAAGGATCTGATCATAGGCGCAGTCAGGGAGAGCAGTAAGGAGACGAGAGATAAACTCATTTACAGTCTCATTTGGCTGTTGTCGCATGGTGCTGAATTTATACCGAGCAGTAAACACATGGGGCTTTTCCCCCCATATTCGGTCCAGGGAATAGAACACAGTTTTTAGGTCTCGCTTCGTATGTAATTGTAAATTGTCGAAATGTCGCTGGCCCTCGATGCCGAGGTGGTGGCGTAGTAATTTAATTTTCGCTGCATCATCAATCGCGCAATTTCCGCCAAGGAGCAAAAGCAAATCAACGTAGTTAGTAAATGTAGTTTTCCACTGCAACCATTGTTGCGCAGTAGGCCTTTCAGTAGAAGAATTCCAAAAGGGTTGGGGTGCCGTTATTGAATTTGCCATGAGCAATCAGAATAACCTCCGTCGCCAAATTGTTACACTCAACCGAAATCAGAACAACAGTATTGTAAATGGAAGTTTAGTAGAAGTAAGGGCAAAGGTACATCGGCAGTCCACACTGGGTAGACATCAACTGTTTGGTTTTTGCAGTTCACACGTTTTAGCTAAGCACACACTTTCTGAACCAATCAATAAGCGTCACTGGTTTGTCGGGAGATGTACACACACGCACTAGCGCGCACAATTCGGCTCCACAGGCTAGGTAGTGTAACATGACCATGACGCGCTCAACCTCTGCATCACACTGTTTATGTGTATAACACGCATTGGCTTCAGTGTTTAAATCACTGAACGTCCAACGTATAGACATCCCCCGAGCCCAGTACAGATAGGAATTCCTGCGCAAACCTTGCTGCTATCCGTCACACTACTTTCCCACACTCAAGCTTGTGCATCGCTGCTGTTTCACCAAACCTCATCATTTTTCCATGCCGTCTCAATCACCTCAGCGATGCCCCCTCTGCTAATCCCATGACCATTGAATTACCGGATACATCAGCTGCCCAGTTTGATGATCCTGAGAAACCGAAGGACCCTGAGCCATCCCGACGATACGTAGTCTCGTTTAGCGGTCTTGCTCCCGATGCCCGTGATCACTACGCAAACGTAGTCAACCAGTTGGGTGGTGAGGTGGACAATCAACTGACTATCAGTGATGAAACCACTCATCTAATCGTTCATACACCAAGTGAGTGGCTCACTATTTTATCAGCTCTTTGTCAATGTCAAACCATGCGCAAATATCACTTTCACTTGTGAGCTATGCACACGTGGCTTCTGTGTCATGCTTTTCTTGGATGGTATCCTTACCTCTAACATAACTTTAATTTTTTTCCTGGATTCCAAGCTGTTGAGACTGCACAGCCTTTATGGCATCCAGTTAGTCTTTATAACAATGTAATACCTGGAGTGCTTTACTAAATCCCTATCCACCCAAATAGAATCTCCTCCAGGTAATTCACCCGGGCCCGTTACCATAGTATTCGCCAGTCGTTGCACATCGATGTACTCCACTGAGTTCGGGAAATTTTGTACTTTTTATATACGTATCGTTTAACCTTCCCTTCACGTAAATACTCTCCCTTTGGCTATTTTCAACCGTGCATGATCAACTCGGTACTATATTGAGCGTCTGATGTCTTGGGGATGTCACGCCTAGCCCACATCGGTTGGCAAAGAATATGCGCCCAAGTATAACTTCTTTAAACTTTATTGCACGCCCATTGTTTCCTCTTTGTTTACAGCCCGCAGTGAAAAGTATCTCATTTGTCTGGCTACCGGGAAGTGGATTCTGCATAAATCCTATCTCGATGCTTGCTTACGCGAATCCCGTTGGGTAGATGAGTCCAATTTCGAGTGGGGTGGCCCAGGTACAGAACCGCTGCTGATGCAATTGAGCCCTTCTCCGCTCGTCTCTGGGCCAAATGACAACCGACCCCAGCAATCAGCGCAAATACGTGATCTGGCTAAGGCCGCCAGACACTGGCGATTGGCCGGTGGGAATGCCTTTCAAAACTGGAAGGTTATTTTTGGTCCCGGATGCGACAAAGAGATGAGTTTCCGACGAGTTATTGAAGCCGGTGGAGGCAAAGTGAGTGCTCTTTTTCATTCATTGTTTTGATGTGAATCCTTTTTGGCGATTGATCTTCCTTACTTTATGTCTTCTTAATAGGCAGTGCATCCGTAGTACACCTGTACCTCGCACAGACGGCTCGCTGCCACGCTACCACCAACAGTCGTGCGCGGGCTAGAAATACTACGAAGTCCCTGCACCTTCACAGGCTCGATTTGGTGTCCTTCCAGTTGCAAGACAGACACCACAACCCTTCGGCCGGCATGCCCCCTTAATGAGTAGTGTGTAGTGAAGTATCCGGATACACTGACAATGTTTAAATACTGCAATTGCGTGCAGTCAATTCGTTGGCACTAATCTGCTCAACTGAGTTCATAGATACCCCATCGCTTATCTGTAAGTTAACTGCTTGCTCGCACTCTAACAAATACACGGAAATTCTACCGACCGTGGTCGGCTAGCTTCCAACGTACATAACTATCGCAGGACTGTAGAGGTGGTGATATTTCTATTGTACTTATTCTTACTCCCCGTTTACGTTAAGGTTTAAACTGAATATCGTCTTTTTATACTATGGGATAAATCCTCCTCGGGATCCTATTCGACTGCGTTGCCATCAAAGCGCCAACCGCACGTCGTCACCTAGTACCGACGCTTCGTTGTGACACGATCACCAGCAGTGGCATGCGGGTGCAGATACTGCGAGGTCGCCTGCACTGGTCTTTGGATTACAGTCCAGGTGCCTGAATAACTCGGCAACTGGCACGATCGAGCTAGCGCCTTTACTCTTATCCGTTCATGCCATTATCCGCACTGACCGCTTTCAATCTTAATTCGGGAAATCGTACGGTTTGGAAGCATTTAACCTCAATTGCGTTCGATCCACGCAAATGTACACTGTTCCATTGCTACAATGCTGGACCTTAACGTGGTGAGCTGGTTAGCGTACCTCCGTGACCCATCGAGCTATGCGATGGGGCACTTTTCAAGTGGCTTTGGAGCCACTCATACAGGTCAGATCGATGGCTAGGGGTCGGAGTAACTCAGTCTCACAATCCTCTTCAGAGATTAAAGCGATCGATGGTCCTCTTTCCTTAAAACCTAGCCATAAGAGATAACAGGTTTGTTAGCTCACTGCTCACTTGATTAGGGTACGAGCGCGACGCATTCTCTGACGGTGGGTGCGCGCCACCCGGCGCTCAATGGTTTGCTGCCGCCAGCCTCAAGCCAGGCGGAGCCTGGTCAACTTTTTGTAAACCCGCCAAATCCCACCTGCGGCAGGTCGTGACCACAGGTGCGTAATGTACTACGGTCGAAAAGCGATTGTGCATCGTTCTGAATCCTCGTGTGATGAACCTGAAACAGATCCAAACGGGCCTCTGCAATAACACTTCTTAGCTGAACTGGCTTCCTGCTGTGTTGTGCGTCAGGATATTGGGTCAGACTCCGGTTGGAATCCTTTAAGCGAACCTCCATGTACCACACTGCCTTGTGAGTCAGACGAGTCAAAGGCTAGATGTCGGGCACCCATCACTCGGAATGGACAACCGGAAAGTATCATCTGCCCTCTCGACCCATCGATACGACCCTATTATTTTCCTTATTCCAGTTCTTTTCGTTTCCTCTCAGCTCTTTTCTTCACCATCTGTTGAGCAAGTGACTGTCCTTTATCTCGCAGCTGCTGCCGTCAACACATGTAATTCGTCCCTCAAACCAGGAGTTCCATTTCAGATTGGTTCATTTAACATCCACACTCTGGATCAGATCGGTCAACAAGCAGGCTGTGTTTCCCAGACATGTATGCAAGATATCAGCATTGTGACAAATCTACTACTCCCTGGTTCGACAATATCATGACGAACCGGCCCACCAATTATCACT
This sequence comes from Dicrocoelium dendriticum, assembly GCA_944474145.2. Lineage (NCBI taxonomy): Eukaryota > Metazoa > Platyhelminthes > Trematoda > Plagiorchiida > Dicrocoeliidae > Dicrocoelium > Dicrocoelium dendriticum. Next base: position 82,128,236 of record OX104064.1, read on the forward strand.
GGTGGATGAGGTTGGTAAATCGAACGCTGAGTGGAATCCTCTCAGCTATGCCATACGGATTGCTTTTACGCTTACTGTGCACCCAATCTGAGGTACAAATGCGAATGGATCTCTGAAGCACCGATCAATTCGGTCGATCCACGGGAACAGGTTACAATGGGTACTGAGTTTCAGCTTGTCCGCAAAGCCCTGAAACGTCGATTGAGAAGCAGTCTCTGAATTGACTGGGAACGTTGGTGGGTGACAACGGCCTGTGAAATAGCGAAAACGAGTGCTGTTGGGAACAGCTGTACTCTTCCAGCTCACCCGTAACACGAGCCTGAGAAAGCCCTCAGTGAGACAACAGTTGAGAATGGTGGACAATTCTCAGCATCGTCGACTAGCCCGTTGGGCGGAACATTTTGAACAGCAGTACAGCAGGCCTGCTGCGACACTGCCGCTAGCCGAATCAATCGCCTGGGCTGATGTAGTATGTAGATGTCACACGTCCCACTCTGGGAGTAAATGGGCATGAGCCCAACTTGTTGAGACGAAACAAGGCTCCCGGACCAGACGAGCTTTCTCTAGCTTTGCTGAAAGAGTGGTAAATCTTTGTTGACCGGACTTTGTGCAAAAATCCTCGTGGTATCAGCCTCATCTCCATCACCTTCAAACTTCTCACGAGTATCGTTCCTCGACGGCTTACTGGCCCTCGTAAGAGCCAAGTCACTGAAAGCCCTGGTCGTGGTTGTATCGACCGTCTATTTACTCTTCGTCAAATGTTAGAGCAGCGACACACAGACGACCGAATATGATGGTTTTCATTGACCTGAAAACTGCCTTCGACTCTCTTGACCACGCCAGCTTGTGACACTGGCTATCTGTGAACTCATTTCTATTCTAAACTCTCTACCGTGCTTCTCGAGACCGTGGTCTACGGGAAACTCTCTCCTGAGTTCCCCACAACAAATGGGGTTCGTTAAGGTTGTCCTATATCTTTTCTCTTTGTTGTCGGAATGATCATGAATGACTTCGTTTTTTTAGACTCTTCCGAAGTGGAAATTCTACCAAGTGACCGACTGACACCTTGAGTATGCAGGCGCCATAGTTCTCCTTGCGTCTGACGCAGTGGCTATGCAAGCACTACTTCACAGACTGACGGGTAGCACTGCACGCTTCGGCGTCTGCTTTGCACCCTCAAAGTGTAAAGTGTTGCTGCATTACTAAATCGGTGCGCCACCGGTGCTAATTAACAGCGAACAACCACTGGACGTGTTGGATCGATTCACTATCTGCGTCAATTCTGGTGGTCACATGACTGTGGAGGTTACTTTGCGTATCAGCAAATCCCGTGTGGCTTTCCAGAGGCTCAACCATCTATGGAGATGGCAGGATATCAACTTGTCAACGATAGGTATTGTGTATAACGTCATGATAAGGCTAATCTTACTGTATGAATCAGAGATCTGACCAGTTCGCAGTGATGCCATTAAAAGCTTGTTCGTGCTAGATCACCGGTGCTTGTAGAGTATCGCACACATCTGTTGGGAACACCGATTGGGCAATGCTGATTGTCTGCCAGTTGGTTTTTCGCAAGAAGCCTTCTGGTACCTCACTCGTGTTTGCTGAATCTTAATCGCTTACGCTGGCTTGGCCACCTTCTCCGTATGTCCCGAGGTGGTCAATCAATGACTTGGAATAAAGGTATGAAGAAATTGACTAAAGGATTTGGTCAGACTGGTGCATAGTCTCCGTAGATGGAGCCTTGGCATGGTCCACATCAGTAGTTCGAAACTTTGTCAGGCATGGCGCAGTCAGTGGCGTTCCAGCGTTCGGTTTCTTTCACCCAACCGTTAGTTTTCCATCCCAATTAGTTTTGCGTACTTCTTCTTTGGTCCATTTTTTCTACTCTTAGCATTGCACCTCAGTTCCTTGCCTTCGTTATTTCGTGTTATTATGGCGACGTGAGTCTTGGGAACTGGATCCACCGCACTTCGATGTGCGGATCATAGTCGTTGTTTAACTTATCTGAACTGAATAAGCACCCTTCGTCCGGGTTGCAGTGTCAACTCTCGGTACGAACAGAAAAGGTGAACCAAACATTATTTGAAGTATTTGAGTAGTTTTATTTTAGCTAGGTTCGATCAGACAGCCATCCTAAATCTGCGCACGTTGTAACAATGATACGAAGACTAGACTAAGTGAATCCTGCGAAACGAGCACGGAAAACTGTAGACCAGTGAACTTAAACTTTGCGCACAGTCTGGGAAGAAGGCGTAAAACGTAAACTTCTGTTACCGTGATTTTGTAGTTCAAATTAAAGACAGTAGACAGTTTACCAATAGGCTTGCTTCATCCTACGGGGTCAGATATCATCGCCTTTCGCCTAGTAGCACCAGCTGCTTTTTACAAATGGAACATTCATGCGTTCGAATACTCGATGATTCAAAAAGCACATGATACTAATGATTCCCGGAAGGTCGGAACGGTTATTGAACTATATGATGGCTGTCTAGATCTAGTCGTGACGAGAAATTCCGAGAGACCATCCGGTGACACGCCAACGTATCTTGGGGGGTCTTCGCATCGCTCACTCTGTGGTCTCGCCACATATTCACTATGCTACTAGGATATCAAAATCAGTGGCATCACCTCAGAGCATAGGAAGTTCTGGGCTGGTTAGCTATCTCATAATTTCACGAGCATACCACTGGGTGGTCTTACCGATACGAAGCGAGGTCTTCTTACAGCTCTATCATGCCGCTCTTATCTCGAATACGGTCGCGCATGCCCTGAAAACCATTTCAGAGGCATCTACTCCATTTCTGTATGCTTTACGGAAACATCTACCTGTTGCTGAGGCTATAAAAGTCTGACACCTAAAGCCGGATCTATGCGTACAAAAGCGATTTGTACGCTACCTAATTCTACCGTGCCCTACAACTGTCGCTACGTAATCATTTAATTGATATATCCGTTAACCTTTTATAGATTGTGAAGATGATGTACCCAGATACCCTTGTACCTCTAGTGACCGCGTGATTTATTGATTTGGCTGTTGAATTTGACATCCCAATCGATACTCAAGTCAGCCTGCTATATTTAGCGTACCATCTCTCCTGTGTAAACGTCTGAGTTTGATGCTAGTTTTCCATAAAGATTTCTTCAATCGGTACTTGTCTTTTACCGGTTCATTCTCCGTTGAATACTTAAAGAGCTCTTACGCCGCTCTGTCGAAGGGATGCGGGATCTGCCTTGTAACGTAAAGATCACCGGTTCGAATCTGCATAGGCGCGGCCTACCTCGGTATCTCTGGCCCGTGTGCAACAGGTGCCGGTCTCACTGCAGCGAGGCGTCGGTACTACGCGTTTGTGTCAAAGGCGAGGTGACCGGCCATATGATCAATGGCCACTCACTTCTGCAACGAAAATCGAGCACAATCTCGATGCTCACCAGTTTTTTCGAATACTTCGAGGCAGTTAGCTAACTATTGAAAAGGGCAAGGGCTAGGACACAGCCTTGCTTCATGCCAGAGACAACCTCAAAGTCATCCAAGGTTTTTCCACTCAGCTGCATCCTCGCCCGCATGCCACTGTGCAAACATTCAATTAGACTTACAAATTTACTTGTGCATCTAACTTTACCCAACACTAGCCTACTATTTTGACCGTGATGTGGGCACATTTCCGGTCCGAATAGTCGGTCGCCTAGCAGAATTATTCGTCATTATTTTCCCCACAAGGTTGAAGTGAAATGTGGGACCAGATTGTTTACGGTACACTGCATTTTCGGTGAGTTTGGCGTCGTATCAAACATTTTATACTCCCCTTTAACGATAGGCGCTATCGCGTTCAGGCATGCTCGGCATAACCATAGGCGTAAATCATGGAGACCGACATGATAGACTGGATTATGCTTAAAATGTTTCGAAATACTGGTAGCTCGGGTTGATGAATCAGTTGTTCATTTGTTCTTGGCGGTGACATTCATACACATGACGAAGATTGCGATTGTTGTCAGCGCACTACCACATGGGCGGAAACCATTCCGCTCTTTCGTTTATCTTCTCTCATGCATACCTACGGACCACTGCAGCCGGTTATATTGGAGTAATTTGGAAGCCGGTAAATTGCATAAACGCATCTCTGGCCTATTTTAACAGCAAAAGTGGCGGTTGACAACTGCCCGTTAAAAGCAAATTGCGACAACTTCCCAAACTTAAGCCGCCGAATCACTTGTGGTATTATGAACAGTCTAGGGATTGCATACCGATTGTAAACTGGATGCATCACCTTCGGACTCATTGAGATGACCAACACACTTCTGGCAATGCATTAACTGGCCGGTTCATCTCTTCGGTTCTGTTCATCCCATCTGTCTATTGTTGGACTAGAACCCACCACCCGACTCTTTCGAGTCCGTGGTTAGGATCACTGATCCATGGATGGGGAGAAGGGAAGGCAATGACAGACGTGACGTGATCAATCGAAACCCAAGCATCGTTCACGTCAGGGTAAAGGACATGAGTGCGCTGCACACATAACTGGCGTAAACATACGATGAATACACGATGTACCACGACTGATTCAGACAGACTTCTACCTATTCGAAATTATCAAAAACCAGCGAGTCACCGTTATACCGTATAAGTATGAAGCTTGGAGAGCGGCGAACTAGCGAATACGTATATTTGTCGGCAGGGCCTTTAAATTTGGTCGTGATCCCTCTTTTGGAATTACTAACCCGCACGCGTTTGACTTTTTACCGTAACGCACGTGCTTCCACTTCTTTCCCAACCCTCTGAAATTATTATTATTTTAACATATATGCGCAATATTTTGCAATCTCCAGTTGTTTCTGTGCTCAACGGGTGTGTATTTTCAAACAGCCACATTGTAAGAAATAAACTGCAGAGATATTGGGTCATAAAATTTTTACAGGCAAATATTGCATTTCGTAGAGGGTTGCTGTTCGGAAAAACCAATTGGGAAGCATGACCGTACACCCATCTTACTTACCCCAAACACCCATTCACTTTTAGAGAAAATGGATGAGTTAACAAGTACCATCAACTCTGGGGAATATTCGCAACTAGGCAGCATGTTGCTACAAAGGACCTAGCTTTACAAGGAAGTGGATAACGCACTTGTATCGGTAGTTGAATTCCGTAGTCGTCAGGTGGACCGCCCTTGCACTTACCGTAACCGTAGTGGTGGAGTCATTATTTACACAATCTCTTCTGATGTATATCAACGAAATCTATACATTACTCTTCTCCGCAACGTATTTGCCGTTTAGTATTGAGCTTCAAGCCAATATATGGGTACCACTACATCGTACTGGCTAACATCTAACGAAGTAGATGCATTTTACGATGATTGTACAGCTGCTGTCATCGATTGCTCTCTACGTATTTTTGCTGGTAATTTTAATCGATGCCACAGCACCTCAGTGAACAGTCTCGGGCTACAGAACATCGTAAATTGCCTCAAAAGTTTGAACACAACCTTATGCTGTATTTGTTAACGTACAACCGTTCTCATGTAATAGGGCGCTGACTGTTAGCTCCGATCACTCAGCAGTCAGGCTGTCTCTTGTTGTCTATTCTATGATCAACCATTTGGAGGCAACTCGTTGAAACAATCGTGAGTTCAGATGGAGACAATGTTTCGAGTAGGGTATTGATCGACTACAAGAAATGGTATCATTCACCGACTTTGTTTATTTTTTGACGTTGATATCCCCGCGTATTGTTGTCAATTGATAATCCATCTGAACTTCTGTTGAGGGTCATTTTGAAGTACACGTTGTGCGGATGGATTGCGACGCGCAATCTCAATGTGGACTACGATTCCCATTGAAGTGAACCTTGGTCTTTCGATCACGAGGACCGTAGCGGATACAAATAGAAATTCGGTGTTGCCCGCCCAAATGCATCATAGTAGTGTAGTGTTTTCGGGTGGGCAACACCCAATTTCTATTTGCATCTGAAGTCCTGTTTCAGAATTTGCTGTCCATGCGAAGCTCTTCATCCGTGCCCTCGGCTTCCCTTCCCCCACTTGAAGTGCCTGCGTAGACGAAAAGAGAAAGCATTCAAAAAACAACACTTAAATGAACTCTCTCTGTGTCCTTATTAAGGAAATGTTACCACTTCTCAAACACGCATACGCCCAGGTGTCACTTGGAAATATTAGTTATCGTGAACTCTGGAGGATGTTGAAGCAATTAAGCGGCTTACACGATGTATATCGATCTCTGATGTAAATGCGGAGAAACTGAACCACGGCTTCCGAAACTGCTACAACAATCGGATCTTAGACCCGTCGTTTGCCCCGCTTAAATTGTCTGTAAACGTACCACCCCCTGTCGACAGCGACACTGTGCACAAGTACTGAGGCAGCTACACTCAGGCAAAATGAGCGGTCCGGACAGACTGTCTCTCGTTGTCCTCAAGGAATAAGACATCTTATTGGCCAATCCTCTATCTACTTTACATACATCGTACACTCAACCACCTAAATTGCTGACTACCTCATCAATACCAAAGAACGGATGAAGCAAATATCCACTACTTGCTTGTACTTCAGTAGCCCACCTTCTCCTATACCTACCTCGCCCGATCACACACCGGTTGCAATCTATTCTGCATGAACTTCGGCTGAAAGCCCATCATGTGGTTCCCTTGATTGTCAACTGGATGACTGTCTTAGTCCTTTCGCACGCATGCACGCAATGGCCCACGCGCCGTTTACCGTGGCGAACCTTGTTTTTGTTTGCACCACTCTCGGGTGTTACAAAGCTCGGAGGCTTCAGCATTTGATTTGACATGTGGAAATTGAAGTCACTGGTGACTAAACTGAAAGCTGGTGATCCATCTAACTTCCTTAGTGGTGATCACGCGATACGCCTTATGCTTGTCTGGAAACAGTTATCACAAGCGCACTAGTGACGCATTTTGCTCTCGTTTCCCACCCGGACTACTTTAGCTTGTTTATTAATCCGAGTTATCTGTGGTGTAAAAAAGCCATCAGCAGCACGCCGATACGCTGTACCGACGCTTCGCTGCAGCACAACTACCACCGGTCGCACATGGGCGAAGAATACTGCGAAGGTTACCTGGTCTCTACGCAGGCTCGAACCCGCGCCCTCGGATTACAAGGCAGGCTTTGGATTCCTAAGGCTTGATTATAAGGTGGACTGATGAGAGCCTTACGCAAGCTGCCTCACCTGTTGTTTTCGTGCGTGTTAACACCATGTAAGCGCTTTGAATATATGCTTTTGACACTTGGGTTTTACACCAAGCTCCTGTTCTCCCACTTATTTTAATTCTGATAACTAAGTTAATCTTGTTGGCGTAGCACTAGGCGTCATTTCAATCTAATTATGGGATGCTGCCGATGATGCTGTGTGCCACAGTTTTAGTAGTCAAGTGTTGCACATGACTACTTCTGGCACTAAAACCACGCCACCTGCATTCCATTTTGATATGGAAAACATAATGGACGTATTCCGACTACTGTTTAGATCTACCTCACTAACTTACGTACCTCTGGCGATTGTCGTGGTTTAACCAGATCTGATAAGGTTCGTCCATCACAATCAGCTTCTCAACACTGTGGGAGTTGGTGACCCAATCCTCGGTTGGATAGGTAACTTCTAGCTTCAACGACATCAGTTCGCGGCGTCATCTCTGACCCAATCGATGTTAAGTGCGGAGTGCCCCAGGGCTCAATAATTGGCTCACGACTATTCCTGATTCACATAAACGATCTCGCAACAGTGGTCACCTCCAACTCCTTACTTTTCGCTGATGATCTCAAGATATGGCGAGCCATTAGAACAACCAGCGACAATGCAGCACTTCTGGATGATCTTGACAGGGTCTACGAATGGTCGACTCAGAAACTGCTTAAGTTCAAAGCTACAAAGTGCAAGGTGTTGAGCATACGCCATAAAGCCACTTGCGAATATAGATTGAGGGATCAAATATTGCAGCGCACTTCAACGGAATGCGATCTAGGCGTGATAGTGCAGGAAGATCTGGGCTGTTCCTGTCAGACCGAGAAAGCCTCCAAAAAAGCTAACCAACACGGGTTTTTTGCGGAGGGCATTTAGGCGCTTTGATCCTTCCTTCTTTTCTCAGATGATCAACACCTACATTCGGCCTCATTCTGAGTACGCCATCCACGCCTGGCAGCCATGGCAAAGCGAGACCTTACCGCTCTTGAACTGCCACAACAAAGGGCGACCAAGAACGTAAAGGGCCTTACCGATTGAGGCTGAAAACCCTCTGGGTCTACAGTAGACAATATCGACACCTGTGTGGCAACTTGATAATGACTTATATGATCCTGAGGAATCCAAACCATTCTTGTCGTCACCTACTAAAGCTGAATCGCAATACCACACTCAGAGGACACCAGCTAAAGCTGGCCACACAATACAGCCAGTTGGAATGCTGTCGGAATTTCTTTTCCCTTCGTGTGTGCCAACACTGGAACGCTCTTCCCACATACGTTGTTTCTTCCCCCACGCTAACGGTATTCAAAAGACGTCTGGATAATTCGCTCATCCACTTACATTACGCCATATAATCAGTGATGTCTACGTCAACCAAACGCGAGTAAACGGTGCTCATTTCCAGCTTTTGTGCTTCACTACTTACACACTGCTGTTGTGGAACATCGTTCGGATGTATACTGCAACTGCATTCATCCATTCCATCAGTCCAAGAAAGCGGCGCACGAGTGAGCGTTGTTTCTTTTGTTCTTGAGACATACCTTCCCCATATTACTCTACAGTAACAATTCAGTACGCATTCTGAAATATTTTAGTGAATCAGGGCATCTAAATCGCTAGACGCTTAAATTGACGATTTACACTTATGTTTGCTTTCACCTCAACCATCCTACGGGACTTATAAAGCAATCGCTTTTTTACCTGTAATATATCATTGTTCATTGACTTGTGTCCAGAAGTATTGACGTCTTGCGCTGCTTCAAAAATTAGGAACGCTGTTACCATTACTTATAATAGGCCAAATTCTTGACTTAGTACAATCAAGCGAAAGTCAATAACCCCATTGCGGCTTAAGTAAAGGTTGGGAAATAGCCATATTTCCCAAGAACTACACTAGAATCAGCCGAGACCATGGACGTTTTGGTAGCCATTACTTTATGAACGGTCCGCGCTATCTGTTTCCGCTTCAAACGGGCATTGTGATTGGCTGATTTGAGAAGGCCGTTGAATGACCTAATCCAGTCATGAGTTTTGATCACTTTCTGGTCTGTCTTGCGTTGGCGTGTGAATAGATCTCACGTCTGTCTTTTCCTTCCTGGGTTGGGGCTATTGTCCGATGTCGGACTTGTGTTGCACTTGTGATTCTGAGCCGTGATTTCGTTGTGAGCGTTCAGTTTTTCCGTGCTTGTTTGTTTCGAATTACGTTAGTGGTCGTAGTATTGCAACAACCTGGCGACGGGCCCTGCTTTATCAATGAGCATCGACAGTGGTGCTATCAATCTGATCCTGCAGCAGCAGATGCGGCTGGTGGAGTTAATTACTGAACACCTTGCTGCGTCCTCGCTAGGACAGTCTAGCCAATTCTTCATCGCTGAGTCCAGTGGACAAGCTGTCAACGGTATCACCGAGTTTTTGTTTGATCCTAAGGCCAACGTAACATTTGATTCTCGGTTCAAACGATACGAAGACTTGTTCCGCGTTGAGTTTGCCCATCGTGACGACGCATGGAAACTTCGCCTTCTGCTCCGCAAACTCGGTTCCGCTGAACACAAAAATACTCCAGTTACATCTTACCACAGAACCCACGCGATCGGTCATTCGATGAAACTGCGCGACACTTACACAAATATTCGGTGAGCCATCATCACTTTTCAGTATTCGTTACCATTGTCTCAAACTTGTGCAACATGACGCAGACGATTTCGTCACTTATGCCGGTGTGGTCAATCGGGAATGCGAACGCTTCAAGCTACACTCTCACAGACGACCAGTTTAAGTGTCTCCTGTTCATATGCGGCCTTCAATCGTCAAAGGATGCCGATATACGCACGCGACTTTTGAGCAAAGTTGAGCAGGATCCCCAGATGACGTTACAAACTGTCTGTACTGAATGCCAGCGCCTCATCAATCTAAAACACGATACGACCATGATCCAGAATCCTGACCGCCCTCTCAGTTCTATTCTCTCTGTGGAGGCTTCCAAACGTCCTGTCTACACCAGTCACCCACCCCATTCCGCCATTAAGAAGACACCTCCATCTCCGTGTTGGCACTGCGGTGAATGGCACTTTGTTCGCTTTTGCTCGTTCAGACGCCACCGATGTCAGCGGTGTGATAAAGTTGGTCACAAAGACGGATTTTGTCAGACCCGGGCCAGTTTCAAGCAACCCGTGAAACCGAAGCAGCGACCAAGATGTCCTACTCGAGCCGTTCATTCCCGTAGCCTTTTAGCTACATTCAAATTGGATGTCGCTTCTCGCCGGAAATTTGTTTCTGTAAAAATCAACGACCGTCCTGCCAACCTTCAACTAGACACCGCATCCAACATCACGATAATTTCTAAGGAGCTGTGAAGTTCAATGGTAGCCCACCTTTTCAAGCTACCTCTCAGGAAGCAACCAGTGCCTGTGGTGGTTCGGTTCGATTTTCTTGCTCCGTCACCTACGGTGACACTACAATCAACGATGTTTGTCATATTTCAGACCAATCTCAATCTCCTTGCTCTGGATTGGATTGACAGGCTGTTTCTTTCCGCTCTCCCACCAAACGCTATCTGCCGCCGACTTCAAGTCCCATCGGTAAAGTCCATTGTCCATGATTTCCCCACAGTCTTTCATGAGTGTCTTGGCTGTTGCACACAGACTCAAGCAACTCTCCGGTTAAAGCCTGGTTGTTTTCCGTCGTTTCGACCAAAACGACCAGTACCTTATGCTACGCTCCCGTTGGTAGATCAGGAACTACGCCGCCTCGAAGAACTTGGCGTTCTATCCCCAGTGTCTTATTCTCCATGGGCAGCGCTAATTGTGGTTGTCAAAAAGGCAAATGGTTCAGTTCGCTTATGTGCTGATTTTTCCACCGGATTAAATGCTTTTTTGGAATACCATCGTCATCCACTACCGATTCCTGAGGATATCTTCACCATGCTTAACGGAGGAACTTGTTTCGCCAAGCTGGATTTAGCTGACGCTTATCTGCAAGTCGAAGTATCCCCGGAGTCTCGAGAGCTGTTAACCATAAACACGCATCGCGGTTTGTTTCAGTACAACCGTCTACCTTTCGGCTTCAAGTCTGCTCCTGCTATTTTTCAACAAATAATGGATTCCATGATCTCTGGTGTAACCGGCGCGGTAGCGTACCCGGATGACATCATTATAATGGCTCGCACCACTGACGAGCTGCACAGAAGGATATCTGAGGTTTTACGTCGAATTGAGGAATACGGGTTCCGGCTGCAACCGGACAAATGCCAGCTCTTCCTCTCAGAAATTAAATACCTTGGTTTCATCATTGACAAAAATGGCCGCCGTCCTGACCCTGAAAATGTGCGTGTAATCCGGGAAATGCCCGCTCCAAAGGATGTGTCATCCTTGCGGTCGTTCCTCGGGCTGGTGACTCACCACGGTACGTTCTTACCCGCCCTCCACAATGCCAGAGCACCATTGAATAAACTGCTTAAAAAGGACAGCGTTTGGTCGTGGTCTCCAGAATCTGAATGCGCATTCAACCACCTAAAAGCAATGTTAGGTTCCGACCTTCTCCTAACACATTTCAATCCCAAGCTACCGATCGTAGTCGCTGCAGACGCCTCCAGCTACGGTGTCGGTGCCGTCATCTCCCATGTGTTTCCAGATGGATCGGAGAAGGCGATCATGCATGCTTCTCGAACCCTTACGTCAACCGAGAAGAATTATACTCAAATCGAATAGGAGGCTTTGGCGCTAGTGTTTGCCTTGAGAAAGTTCCATAAAATGGTCTATGATCGCCACTTCAGCCTACTGATCGATCCTAAGCCGTTACTCGCTATTTTCGGCTCTAAGAAGGGTATCCGGACATATTTCGCCAGCAGCTTACAGCGTTGGGCAGCCTTTCTATTGAACTATCACTTTGACATCTGTTGCCGGCAAACCGGCGGACACCTTGTCCTGGTTAATCAGTGCAAATCGACAGGAACAGGAAGATACCATTATCGCAGCAGTCTCCATGAAATCGGATGTTCGTTCGCACCTGGCTGACGCTCTTCGTGCGGTTCCGGTCACTCTCCGTGACATCAAAAGAGAAACGATCATCGATCCTGTCCTCCAGGAAGCAATTAATTGTGTTCGTAACCGATGGCCCACAAGAGCACCAACTGGAGACCTACGACAGCTTTATCTTCGTCGAGCAAGCTTGTCCTTAGTTGTTGCTTGTTAATGTTCGCAGATTTCATTGTCATCCCCTCTTCGCTTCGACCGATCATCTTACGTCAATTTCACGCGAGCCATCCTGGTGCAGGACAAATGAAAGCCATCGTCCGAAGCTACGTCTATTAGTTGGGTATCGACCGGCAAATAGAGACGTTGATTCAACAGTATCCCCGCTGCCGACAGACCGCCAAGAACCCTCTGCGTGTCACTTCACAACCGTGGACCAAATCTGATAAGCCGTGGTCCAGCCTACACGTCGATTATGCTGGCGCAATCAACGGCATTATATATCTCGTAATCGACGCAACGTCCAAGTGGCCCGAAATCATTCCTCTCTCACATGCAACAACATCGTCCACCATCTCTGCTCTTCGCAAAATTTTCAGTCATCATGGGTTTCCAGATAACTTGGTTTCAGATAACGTAACCCAATTTACATCGGCACTTTTCGAGGATTTCTGCCGTCTGAGTGTTATTAACCACCTTCGCACCCCACCGTATCACCCACAACCAAACGGTCAGGTCGAACGGTTCGTGGACACTTTTAAACGGGCTCTCTTGAAAATTCGAGGGGAGGGAACTACTGATGAGAACATTCAGGATTTCCTCATGCTTTACAGGAACACTCCAAATCCGGCAACACCTAATGGATCCTCCCTTGCCGAATATGCCTTATGGGCAAGGAACCACGCACCATCTTCGATGCAATGTTGCCGTCGGAGAACTCATCACCTGCCCCAGTGCACCCATCAGGAAAAACATTCTCATTTGCTGATTTGGTCTACGCTCGTGATTACAAACAAGATCATCCAGCATGGGTCCCAGCGGTGGTACCTGGTCGCCGTGGTTCTGTAGTGTATGAAGTAACGGTTGGATCGCACAAGTAAGTACGACACAAAAGTCAATTTCGCCCACGTCACAGCCACTGAGGAAGAATTGCCGTTCGAGATACTGCTCGATACGTTCGGGCTCATCCCTAACCCATTGACAGGGGCACCAAATGCGCCGTCCGAACGGGTCTCCTTGCAACCCAGCAGATGGACCGACCGGAAGCGCAGTCCAACAAAGTCATTGCAGCTGGATTCCCGGCATTCTAGATACGAGTTTTCTTAAGAGAGGAGTGTTGGGGAATAGCCATGTTTCCCAAGAACTACACTAGAATCAGCCGAGACCCTGTACTTTTTGCTAGCCACCACTTTTTGAACGGTGCGCGCAATCTGTTTCTGCCTCAAACGAGCATTGTGATTGACTGGTTTGACAAGGCCGTTGAATGACCTGAACCAGTTATGCGTTTTCATCACTTTCTGGTCTGTCTCGTTTTGGCGTGTGAATAGCTCTCGTGCCTGTCTTTTCCTTCCGGAGTTGGGGCTATTGACTGGTGCCGGATTTGTATTGCATTTGTGATTCTGTGCCATGATTTCGTTGTGAGTGTTCAGTTTTTCCGTGCTTGTTTGTTTCGAATTGTGTTAGTGGTCGTACGATCACAACAGTAAACCTCAACCGGTCAACAGAGCCACTAGATAGACGGCTATGTCTGGTGCGTCCAACGTTAGTCTGTTCGGCATGCTTCCGATTAGCTGCCTAGTCCGTCCCGCAGATCCACTCCGTTTATCGAGATTAGCCACTACTGTTAACTCACATCTTTTCGATGGACCGTTTTCTTTCTTTACTTCATCGACTCTGCATCTGTTTTAGTTTTTTGTTAATTACTGTCCGTTCTGGTACTCGCTTATTCGCCACTTGCATTCGACGAGCCTTATATCGGTGTTTTGCTCTCCTAGGTCTTGGCAAGTGGTCCTCCATATCCGCCAGCCTCGCTGGTGACACACTCATTTTACAAACGACGTCCAAATGTAGCAATCACGCCAAGTCAATTTCCATCGGAATATCAGTGGCTGCGCATTGATTATTTGTCCGCATATCTGACCACCGGACACGATGTCTCACGGCAAGAATTCGCCCTGGAGACTGTATGACTTATCCTATGCAATTGCCCGGTTTTTTCCTTCCCGCACATTGCTTGTACATATTCATCTTCGATCTTCAGACCACTACTGTCCATAGGTATGCGTCCCTTTATTTCCCTGTTGGCCTCTCATTTCTGTTAGGTATCATTTGAACTATGCCCAAAGATGCAATTGTATTTTGCCTTACCTTCTTGGCTGAACATACTTCCTGCGTTTTTGTTTTCTCATGGCGGTCGGGTATACTGCGGATTACCAGTCGTCAACCATTCATTCCTAATTTTGCTCGAGAGGTATGTAGTCGGAAGACGATATATACACCCGGGACTGTGAACAGGTCATATCCATCCATCCAAGCATAAAATCGGCGTAAATCTCACCAGTGCTATTGAATGAAAGCCTTCTTCAGGAATGAAATCATAACCATCGCACGTTAGCTAGAGGTGGTAGACACTTCAGCTACTTTTCCTTAATTCGGTGGAGCTACTCAAACGTAAAGGCAAACAACAAACAAAAGCAAAAGAATACGAACCATAAAACAAATAATATTATGCGTCAGTTGTGTGATCATGGTTGCTGGATGGAACAGGATAAACTCTCGCACAGACGCCATTGAGGTCGGTCCATCGCCAAGTCAACTTGTGTCTCCAACCAAACATATTAATCGTCTTTCGGATCACAACCACAGGGTTAGGAGACGCCAACCGAGGCCAAGTTGGAACTGAGGACCTTCATTGCTTTTGACCAACTCATCAGCTGGCATCTTCTCACGGTCTTCCACCCAGACCGCGGTCGCTCAAGCAACGCACACCGTGGGAGTCTGTGTGTTAGCATGCGGAACATACGTCCCATCCATCGGAGTCTTGTACGTGAAATAATGGTGTTGAGAGCTCCACTTTCTCTTCCTGAGCCATAAACTATATGCCAGACACTCACTGCTAAACCGCATGCCTATCAGCTTGATGGGCCAGGATTCACAGTCATATTTTAGGGTTGGACGGATGGCAGCATTATAGATTCTACCCTGCAGGGCAATGGCGACATAGCGCTGGCGTCACAACTCAAGAAGACTGACGAAAGCACCTCAATCTTTTGCTCTACGCTCCATGATTTCATTCTCTATTTCACAAGCACTGATACAGCTGTCCAGGTAGTTGACTTTCTGAACGACTTTTAGCTTATCTCCACTAATGGTATGTGAAGGGTTGTTCTTGTCGGTTTTAGGGTAAACTTCACAGTTGCTTTCAAAGCCCAGGACGGTTGACAACCCGTTATAATCTGTCCCGCGCTCCTTAGTACGTTTGTGAGTTGTCACAGATGAGGGAAATCTCGTTGGCACACTCCCAGTCAATAGGTCGTTCACCTGGGAGCTGCTCCACACCTTGTAGGTCGTGTTTCTATCTCAATGGCCAAGTTAAGAAAGGGGGATGCCAACGAGCGTCCCTGTCTCACCGCTGGAGATATTGAATAGGGGGCAGAAATCCACCATAATCCCTCACTCTACCCGGACTATGTGCATAATGCCACTTGATTATTACGTATTTCTCCGGTACATCCTTATTGACCAAACAGTCCCTAATGGCACATGAACCCACCGAAGCGAAGGCATTTTTATGTCGTGGAACATGACTACAGTGGGCCACCAACAGATTATGACGGTACTCCAACAATTGACGTAAAGCGAAGATATGGTCAATGCAGTCTTGATTTCGACGGAACCCTGCGTGCTCTTCAGCGATCTGGCTTTCCCTGGCGCCACTCACTGTGAAGAACAACAGAGACAAGTAACTTAGAAGCGATGGAGATCAGACTGACACTTTTGATTATGCACACGGAACGTGAGGCCTTAAAATCCGGTACTATAACGCAGCGGCTCCAGTCGGTTGGGGCAAATTTCTGTCCCCACATTTTTACTGGCAGTGTCAGTCATCTGCAATAACATGTCCACCCGTATTTAGGGAGGGATAGAGCAAGCTGATCGGTACCTGAATCCCTTACGTTTTCAACGGTCTGGCCACACTTTCGACTTTTTCGCGAGATAGTGGAACTAGAGGGACAGTCCAGTGAGCTGGGAGATCAATAGCCGACAAGAAAGCTGGCAATTTCGGCCGATTAAATTGCTTTTCGAAGAGCTCAGCCTCAAGCGTTTGGATTAATTTTGTATGGGCTGTTAACTCTCATCGAATATAGTCTTTAAGACCAGGTCTATTACTGCACGTTTCTGGTATCAGATGAAATAAATCCCTATGGTTATCACTGATACACGATAAGATCACCAGGCTTCGCTGCCTATCTTCAGACCAGTACACGGTTATACCCTGACATTTGCTAGTCTTGTGTTCACTCCTGCCCGGAAACTGTCGGTGAGCATGGAGAAGTCCCAGAGATTGCGTAGAAACCTATTGCGTACGCTGACAGTTGAATTTGTCAGATGCCTACCTGCTGCGAACAGTGACTTCCAGCTGTGTTCAGTGAGAACTTAGTCAGCCCGGATGCCAGCGTAATTTGACACACCTACAACATCCGGATTCGTCAGTTGGCAAGTATTAGGTTGGAAAATATGAAACGGGCGTTTTTGTTTAGTCTGTGTTTAGCTGCGACTGAGAGAGGTTCATTGTAACGTGCGCTCGATCTTGTTATTTATAAATTCCAAAGGTGTTCTTACTCATTTCGTAACAAATGTTCGTGTTTGTACCCTATTTTTATTTTATTTTTCTCCGAAACCAGATGGAAACAAAATGCGATTTACATCTTATTTTCTCGTGCGAGTATAACTTGAATAATACCGCGGCTCATGCTTCGTGAAACATTAATCGAGCATTCGGAGATGGATCAATAATAACAGAAATAGTCGATCTTGGTTCCAAAAATTTCGTTCTGGCAATTTGAGTATCGTCAACGAGCCTCGAGGAAGACCACCGGCCCATATTGATAACGAGAAATTAAGGACGAATGTGGGATCAGATCCACGCACAACTATTTCTGAACTTGGCTGTAAACTGGGAACTGGCCATACGGCTGTTCAATGGTGTATGATGGGATAAAAAGCATAACTTTACAAGAAATTAAAATCAAAATGTTCCAATGTGGAACGTGAAGTATCAGTGGTTAAATCATTGCACTTTAGTAAAGTGTTGTGTATCGTTTATCACTAAGATAAAAGTCTAAGAGTCTTTCGAATGTCGTCATGTCTGGTGTGTCCACCCCATATTTTGGTAATGCATTCCAGTGAGAACAGATTCTAAGTGAGTAAAAATACTTTCTACAATTCAGACGGGAGTGTTGCGTCATTAGTTTCAGGTGGTTGCCTCGGTTTTGTTTGTAAGGGGCTAGAGTCAACAGTGATGTACATGGATGCTCGCTTTCGGTTAGTATCCGGTATGTGAGAGTAAGATCTCCGCGAAGCCGTCGGTATTCTAATGAGAACACACCGAGTACACGAAGACGCAGTTCGTAACTTATACCGGATAGTCCACGCGTTGCCTTTGTGGCTCTTCTTTGGGGTTGTTCCAATAGGCGGATGTCTCGTTTTAACCATGGACACCAGGCCTGAATTGCATATTCAACGTGAGGACGAATGTAGGAGTTAATCAGCAATGGTACTAGCCGTCGCTCAAAGTGCCGAGAGCTCGCCTCAAAAGTCTCAAGTTCAAGTTCGCCACACTTGCTGCTTTCGAACATTGGAGCGAATTGCCAAGACTCTCTTGCACGATTATACCTAAGTCGCGTTCACTAGTCACGTGTTGCAGGACGTGTTGCCCCAAAGGGTGTGTGTTGACGAAGCTGCTGCGCACCGTCAGCAGGTGGCACTTTGTAGGGTTCAGTGGGAGCTGGTTCCTTTCTGCCCATTCGTTAATCCGGGTCAGATCTTCCTGGAGGTAGACACGGTCGGATGCTGAGCGAATTGCTCTCCATATTTTAGCATCGTCTGCAAATATTGGCATCGGAGATAGAATGTCTGCTGGAAGGTCATTAATGTAGACTAAAAACAGCAGCCGGCCGAGGACGGATCCTTGTGATACACCACTGGAGACGCAAAGGCTTTCAGAATAAGTGTCGGCTACTCTTACCTTGATTGCTCTGTCGTGTAAGTAGTCTTCTAACCAGGTGAGCAGGGAACCGTTGATACCGTAGGCAGCAAGCTTTTGGAGGAGAAAGAAGTGATTGAACCTGTCGAATGCTTTAGAAAAATCCAAGTAAATCACATCTATGGGGACTCCTTCATCAGCCGCCCTGGTCCATGAGTCCCGAGTAATCAGCAAATTGGTGAGACAAGATCGTCTGCGTCTGAAACCATGTTGGGCATTAGAAATTATTTGTTGGCTTTCAAAGTATCGCGTCAGTTCATCTGCGATTACCGATTCCATCACTTTTGATAAAACAGGAAGGAGAGTAATAGGTCGGTAGTTGGCAGGATCCGATCGCTTACCTCCTTTGTATATTGGAGTGATAATTCCATTTTTCCACTCAGATGGGAGTGTATGGGAGTTAAGCAGACCCTGGAAAAGGTTGCAAGTGGTGCTGCTATGGTGGGAGAAAGGGTTTTCAGTACTTTTGGGCAGATCATGTCGATTCCAGGGGCACTGTACTTCCGGAGAGACTGTAATTTGCTTGCAACAGCTGCTGGATTAAAGGTGACGCTGGATAAGCCAACGACATTTGTTGGGAGTTGATAGGGCGAAGGTTCCATGATATTTGTAGCTACCGAGCCAAACTACAGGAGTAGAGCGTTCGCGGCATCCACAGCAGTAGTTGTTAGGCCACTGGCCGTCCTGATTGGTGGTACTCTGGGCTTAACCATTCTTTTGCCATTCACAAATCTGCATAGTAGTTTGGTGTTACTCGTAAATTTCAGCACCATGTTCTCCTGCCATTCGTACTTGTCGACTCTAATGAATGACGTGCAGTAGTTTCTGATGACTTTGTAACTCTGCCATGTGATATCACATGGGCTTAGCAAATGTTGCCTCCAGATTTCATCTCTTCTGTTGATCCATTAACGTGTTCTGCTCCGGATCCACGTATTGGTCCGGCGCGATGCTCGTAATGGTACAACCTTCGATGCTGATTGCAAGACCCAGTTAACTTTGTCTTTCAATTCATTCCACACGTCATTCGCTGAACTGTGCTTCTGTAGGTCCCAGCCAACGGTTGCTGCTAAGCTGCGCAGCTTATAATAGTCCGTTGAGTCTCTCTTTCTTTAGCAACAATACTGGCATAACACACATAAACCAAATGTTAAGACTGAATGGTCGCTACGGCCCAGTGGAGGATCGTATGCTACAGACTCAACCATCAACTCTTCGTTAGTCAGGATTAAGTCCAGGAGTGATGGCTTGTTTGAACCACGGTGTCTGGTTGGTCGATGCACATGGTTATACAAGACTGCCATATCCATGAATTCGAGGAGTTTCGGTTTAAATGATGGCCCATTAGGGGACATTGATGTTATTGAAGGAACATTAAAGTCACCCATTATAAGATAGTGAGAGTACTTTTGTGAAACAACATAGCGGAGGGCGTTTAACAGAATGTTCTCGCTGTCTGCTGTTGAGTTCGGAGGTCTATAGATAACTGCTAAGAGGCAAGCATCACACTTCTTCCGTGAACCAACATCTCGACCTGCTAGGTGCAGTCGGCAAAATAGTGCGTCGGGAATAACAAGAGCATTTTCGGTAAGAGCCTCACATTTCAAATAATCTCGATAGTAGAGAGCAACACAGCTACCGCGAGATGGACGATCATTTCGAATGACTGATATCTTACTGAGTTCAATCTCTGGATCAAATATGTCTTTTCAGAGCCAAGTTTCAGTAACTGCTATGAGGTCCCAAGTTGTTGTTTCATGTCGATGGCGCAGCTCCGAGAGCTTAGAGTACAACCCCTGAGTGTTGGTGTAGCAGCATTGTATTTGTTGACGCATCAGGAGCTCGGTTCGATGTGAGTGACCGGCACAAATGGTGCCGATTTGCTGAAGTTTTTTGAAACGGTTGTTTGCACAGTTGCCTGGTTTGAGATAGGTACAAATGAGGCTGTCCCATCTATATCTGAGGTCTGTACTAATTGAAGGAATGGTCTTAACCGTACTTCTGGTGGCCCAAGTTTCCTGTTGTTATGCCATGCTTGAATTGCCATTGATACCATTTCGGGAGCAACCAAGGTAACTTTCAAAATTCATGGCCTGCTACCTTGGTAGTTTGTGGAAGCAATTAGACGGGTGATGTCAAAAACTCCGACATTCTACATGTCGTATAGTTCTGCGATGTACCGCCATTCTTCGATGTCGTGCTTCTTTCGTTCACCGCTATCGTTTTGCTTCAATTCTGGCACACCATGAACCAGTACGACTTTCTTCATCTCATTTTGACGTGACGAACTTGGGTTGGATTTTCGCTTCTGTCTTTCTGCCCAGGGCCTGTCAGGACAAATGCGGGCACTGACAGAAGAGTTCACTAGCATGTGGCTTGCTAACAGAACATCTTCCAGGTCGCGCATGTTGCCAAACGTTACTCGAAGTAACTGAGGCTCCCCTAAGTGTGGAGGTGATGGATTTCGTGAAAGGCGTGTAAGACTAGTTGGGAGAACTTTTAGTCCGAGTGCGCAGGTTATTTCAGCCCACCGGTTTTGCTCCTCGGCTTATCTACCTTTTAGTGATTCTCTAGTGGGTTCTGGGACGCTTGAACATATCACTGTCATCGACTTTGGTTGCGTAGTAATTGTTTGTTTTGCAGTTCCTTGTGAGCGTAGGTTTGTCGAGTGGGGTGTCTGGCTTTTCTTCCGTGGACGATAGGCCAAGGCTACAGCAACAATTTTTACGTGCAACATCTTTAGTTGCACTATTTGTAGGGGTCAATTGTTGTTGCCCAGCTACTGACGGAGGTGGCCATGCAATTTGTGCGTAACTCTGCATGCTTTGGTGCACTGCGTGAGACTTGGGAGACCGTTTAACCGGCCTGTTTTCACTGCTGTTTTTCACTAACCGTGTTTGCTTTTCGCTGGACTGGGTAACATTGTTGCTAAAGAGCTTTTGCCTTTTAACAGGTCGTATTGCACTAATCTGCAAATCGAGTTCTGAGATTTTCCCTCCCAATGCCGCGATCAGTTCCTTTTGGTCTGCCGACGGAACAGCCAATACTTCACACCTTGTCGTAAGCGTTTGAACAATCATAATTATCGGACTATCTGAACATAAGTCACAAAATCACAAGCTATCTGTCGATGCGCTGTTGGCTCCGTTAAGTGTAATGTTCATATTTGTCGCGTCATATGAATTGCACAGAACGAACACGTGATTTTCGAGCGGATTTCAGTTCCCCACTTGTCTGAGTTACGGCTGACCTTAGGTTTGTTGCTCACTGGATTCCCGGTTGACAAACTTCTCCGGCCCATGGATCAATGGTCGGTATGCCCTTTTAGATTACGCTGGTCACGCCGTTTGGGCTGCCTCAGTTGTCTGCTCCGGTCAGCGCGTTTGGATGGTGCGTCACTAGGCGCGCGAGTAGGCAAAATCACACAGGCTTTGCGCAGTGAAATACACGTAAAATTATGGTGGTAAGTTAAGATGACAAAAATGCTTATACCTATGATATACCTTCGTGCACAGTACTAAGTTATATATTGTCTGACAGCCTTAAAGAAGATCTGTCGAATGGTATCCCAAAGGTACTGATGAAACTCAAATAAGCAAAGTTACTCAAGTTGGCCTTAGTGAATAGACTTCCGAAGATTTTGTTTGTGGTGCACCAGCGTGTCGTTGGACTTACTTCAAAATATAGACGCCGTTGGATAGAGCTCAGTGATCCGAATCGATTGAGCGTACTTCCGAAGAAGTGGCACAAGAATATGAAGGGATACGTCCAATTTAACACTGATCACAGGCTTGCACGATTAGCACCTACAAGCTGACAACGTCCTGACCATGGCTGTGTGAAAACACCTGCGTGCCGTGAAATGAATGTCATGCACGCGAAAATACAACCAGCATTGCTCAATCGGATCGGCGCAATATTACTGCTTGAAAACGCACGACCACATAAAGCTTCAATCACTGTTGACAAATTAACCTCTCTACCAAATGAAATTTCACCAAAACATTCATATTCACCAGATATTTGCCCGGCCGATTATTACCTTTGTCGTTATTGTGAATTACAGAACAGTAGTAGGGAAAATTGAATGGTATAGGTAGAAATTCGTCACATCTAAACTCACTCAGACCGCCGTCACACGCCCAGAAAAGCATTGCACGCGCATTTCATCCTTTCGGGAATCGTCAGCAGTGCGCATTCCATCAGACTGTTGTAAGGCTCGAACCCGCAACTCGACTGTTGCCAGTCCGTGGTTGAGACCACTGTGCTACGGGGGGACGGCAGCGACCATAGTGAATTAGTTTCTAGATGTGGTGGAATGCGCACTGCTGATGATTCCCGAAAGGATGAAACGCGCGTACAGGGCTTTTCCGGGCGTGTGACGACTGTCTGAGTGAGTCTAGATGTGACGAATTTCTACCTATACCATTCAACTCCCCCTACTACTCTTCTGTAATCAGTGTGCAGACCAAACTGTTTATAACGCTATAACTTAATTGGCAGCTTAAGTTTGGTAAGCTCGTTGCTTGGTGAGCGGGCTACCCTGTCCTCTGCACGGCAGTAACGTGTAAGTCAACGGATAGTGAGCGGCGCTATATCACATCTAGTAACTTATTCACAATGGTTGTTAGTGTTCCCCGTAGCTCAGTGGTCTCAACCACGGACTGGCAACAGTCAAGTTGCGGGTTCCAGCCCTACCAGGGTCCGATGGAATGCGCACTGCTGACGATTCCCTAAAGGATGAAACGCGCGTACATTTCTATTCCGGGCGTGTGACGACTGTCTGAGTGAGTCTAGATGTGACGAATTTCTACCTAATTATGAATTACTTTTGAGAAAAAATTCAATAAGCAAAGTGATGGTCTAAAAGGCTTTGGATTGCTCAGTAACGCTAAAAATAAAATTTTTTCAAAAAGGCGTATATGACTTGTCCAATCCTTGGCAGAAAGTCGTAGATGCCCATGCAAATTATCTTAAATATAATAAATAATGCGAAAAATTGCGCTTTTTATTATTATTTTTATTTAACGTCCGTTTCGTAGTTTCCAACCTAATATCTACGCGCTCGCAGCGTCTCCGTAGGCTCCCGCCGAAAGGTGCCCGCAAATTGGCACATAGTCGGAATCTACGCTTGTGCTCTGTATCGAGCGGCAGTTTTAGAACTCACTCATTCCAGCAGTAACTGAAGGCGATGTGATCTATTTGTGCCCATTACTGGTGGACGTCATATCAACTTCTGGAGAGCGCTGTGTCGGAATTTAATGCTCCTGCGGTATAGATAAGGATCTTCACACGGATGTACCAACTACTCACCTTTATCATTGCGAGTGCCCACGCCATGTTGGTCGCCCAGAAGCTGCTCATCATTGGATAGTTTTTTAACTTGAGCTTTCAGATCACCTGTCCTACTCTAGAGGCCGCCATCGTCGATATCTGTTTTCTCGTTGAGATGCGCATATAGGACTCCAGTTTAAACTTAAGGCTGACACCACCTGTGTGCTCTCACTGTGCATTCACGCCATGCCTTTCCGGTGATGCAACTACCCAACTCACAAGTCTGTCCGATATGGTAATTGAGTTAAGTGCGAGCGCAGGAGTAGCGCTACTTGATTGGATCCCAGTTAATGTCCGACTGCGCAATTTAGCCAGAAAGTTCCGTACGACAGGCTACTAAACACTGCTTGCTTGTCGTAGCGGCGTATGTTCCCACGGATTTCTGCACTCAGCCAAGGATATGTTCTACCGTCAACTCTCCGGCCTTCTCCATGAGAAGCGCCGCACCGTGATCGTGGTGTTCGTAAGTCGGTAGGCTTGAGGCTACTGAACACCAACTCCGTGTTCTGCATGGACATGGCACTCGTAAGACAGATGGCGGCGATCGCCTTCCAGAGCCCCATGTTGATCACGACCTATTCCCCTGGAGCGTAAAACCTATGTGCTCCTGGCATCAACACGCCACCTGGCAACCTTTTAGGCCTTGAGTGTCGTGGACCCAATCGTCATCAGTTAAGCTTGGCGAGGCTGCATGACGAACTTTAAATTAATTCTGAGTACTAATCTCACTTCAATCACGCGCTTGTGTGTGCGCCGTCACAAGTGGCAATGAGTGTGCTCGGCCTCCTGTTTATGGAACAGAAAGATGAAGTGAAACGCTTAGCAGTTGTTTCACCAACCAGTCTCCGATGGTTAGGCCACGTATTTGACATGTCAACACACCGACTGCCGCGATGTGCGTTGTTCTTGCCACCGGGGCGTTGATGGAAGTAGAGAAAGAAGGTCAACCGACGACATGGTCAAGAGGAATAAAGGCCCTTAGTTCCAAGTTAGCTTCGGTTAGGGCCTCAGCCCCCTGGTTGGGGCCCGAAAAACAATTAACGCGTTTAGCTGGATACAGTTGTTGACATGGTTAGGAACCGACCTCATTGGCCTTTGTGTTGTGCGTTTCTTTGTCCCGCTTAGCCACCCTGTCCAACCACTTTCTCATTTCCGATGTATAATATAACCATTTTTGCGGCAGAATAGCCGGATGCCCATTCATCACTGTTGACACATCTGCGTGCCTGTGTTCCATCTTTTTGTCTTACGCATGTATTGCGACACAATGGACGTGTCTTCTACCTCTAGCTAACGTGTACGCTGAAGACGAGTATGTCAGAAACGGCTCGACGTAGTAAAACCTGTCGCTTCAGATATTTCCAGTGCCTTTCAGAATTCGTTAGCTTTTAATCTGAAGGGCCGTTCACTCCTAAATTGTGAAGTGCTTTGGACACATCTGGAGTGCCATGCACAAAGCTGCGAGCGTCATCTGCTCGATCTGTTCAGCATAGGGATAACCACCGAACAATTTATGCTGATGTTTAGCAGACTTCAATGCGCAATATTACAAACCAACCAACATCCCTGACCCCAAGCATCACGCTCCATCCAAGCCTTCCACTTCAGCTCCACCGCTTCCCATGGAACCAACCGCCATATCTTCAGCTGTTCCTCCAACTTTGCGATCCGATAGGACGTCTAAGACGACGCCTTCCTTTGATCCGCATAAGTCGACTAGGTCGGGTAGATGCATTCATTGGCCAGCGCGATTAAAAGATAAGTGTTCCTATCACTTTTCTTTGCTTGCTTCCATTTTCCCTTTTGTCCAACCACGTATGAAAACCCAAAAAACCAAAAAAACCGACAAAATTTTTTGTAAACCCCAAAAGAACGCAAAACGTTTTGCAAACCCAAAAACAAGAGAACAGTTTAAAAAATAAAACATAAACATAAAATGAGTTGCCTTTTGCTTGACACCTACCTCGTCCGGTAAGTCTCAGGCTTACTTTTGCCCTCGCCTCCACCGCCACTGCGCTTGTTTCCGTTTGTCTTACAAACATGAACCGGAGGAGATGACGAGCCTGAAGCAAACATTTGACCTTCACGAACTTGCGGACATTTGACGCTTACGAACTTTTCCCCATTTTGTGATTTTGGCACTTTTAGGGAGGACACGGGTGGGAGCCCGCTAGTGTCCGATCGCCTGGTTCTCCCCCAGCAGCTGCCTCAGGTTTCACTACCAGGACTCGCAGAAGGCTGGCCTGCGGCGGACAGTCCTTACGTAGATCGAAGGGTCCGCCACGGTTTCCCTTCTAGGAAGGGGGCTGTGTAGTGACCTGGAGACTCCCCCGTATGACTGTACAAACTATGCTAAAATATATTAAAATTATGGCTTTCTTGTGTATTAGGGAATTAAGCGGTTTGCCTGTTGGAACGTTGTTCCCGTTTGTTTGAAACACGGACACGATATCCGCCTTTGGCGCGCGACTAGACTGCGATCGACGCTCCGTTCACCCACTGGACGCCCAGCTACATCCTCCCTAGCTGGCACTCTTCTGCTGCCCTATTTTTGGCATTAGCTAACTCTCCTCACGTCTAATGAACTATTTCCCTTGCTTAACTCTTGTGTGTTCTGCTCATTGCCTTTGGTTGACCATCTAGTCTCATACCGGATGTATAGCGCACGATCCTCGCGCTATAAAGTGACCTCAGTCGCAGCCAAAATTAAAACCGGTTTCGTAGCGTAAATAATGTTAAAAATAAACACTGGATATATTAGTCACAACATCGCTTGATCGCTGTACACGATAAGAGCAACATTACCGCAATACTTGCAGTATTTCCCGAGTTCTGGAGCGACTGCCAATACCGTAGCCAAAAATCTTGCTACCAATGCCGTATAACGTTTCAAGCATGTACGGTGAAAATAAGAAAAAATATAAAAAGTGGCTCATTGCTATAGGTTCTCAATGGGGCTGCGTACTTAGAATTGTACACTATAGCCCCAAAGTAGCAGTACTTACGATGTACGATGCAGTGACCGCAAAACCCACTTTCCAAGCGTACGTAATAAAACCTGGACCAATATATGGAAAATATACAGGGAAATGCTCGTAAGGCACTATAGTATGTTTTGCTTGCGCGAACTTACGAGACTCTTTGTAATTAGACCATGGTCAAAAGACGTCCGTGTGTCGTTTTCAGAGGCTAGTAGCTCAAAGAAACCACTGTTTAAGTAAAACCACTAAAATTATGTAACCAAGCGGTTGTGAATCTTGTCCCGAGACTACATGAGTCTGGTCTACATGGATAAGTCAGGAAATCTCAGTGTTCATTTGACCCGAACAATCATGTAAAGCCCATCAACTTATTAGACAAATCCTGCATGATTTATTCATGTTAGTTCATTTTATGCATCGCTGTACATAAATCCTCACTGTCAATAAGCTACATACGTCTATCGTCAAGAATAAAGAAATGAGCATCCGGACGAATGACAAACATGTTACTAAAGGTGTAATTTGCTAGAGCGTGCACGGGTAGGGCCACAAGAACGTCGTTTTCTATGGTTAGGGTTCTCCAAACATGGAGCATTATCATGCCCAACGTGTTAAGACGCGCTACTGTGCAACTGTTTGCTTTTTGTGAGCTTTCTCTAATTTGGGGTTCAGTATGGGTGACATCGATGCAAAACAAAAGTTTAATGTCACACAAGCTATCACGTCGGTGTATGTCCTGGTCATAGCTATTCTAGCTCGCCAGAGAGCATAAATGTATAATAGTATAAGTCCGGAGCAGCAAAGTACGCAGGAACGGTGAGCTGGATTTCCACCAACCGCAAGGTGGGCGATGGAGCCGGTTAAAAGATAAATTTCGATCTGATGACCAAGATAAGGCAAGAAGTGGTTCGAAATAGCTGGAGTTCCAGCTAACTGGTGTTACAGGGTGCTCTGGCACATGGCTAGTTTTCGTGCCAGCTTCAGAGAACATGAATGAGTAAATGTTAAGGTGGCGTGAATGGCGATCAAAAATGGATCTAATTCCTCATTCCACCAGTCTACCAGTGTTTCCAATAGTGATTGGCGAATGTACAACTCAGAAAAAAGGTAAGAGATATGGGGCCAAGAGAAGATAAATTGGTATGCAAAATGTCTGGTTTAAGAGACAGTGATTCAACTCACGGTGCGCGTAGTATTACGTTTGACTCAGCAACTTCGTATCAAACTAGTTTTGTCCATTCTTCGTATTGACTTAGGTTGGAACTATGTATGCTTCCAATAACGGCTCCATCGCGACGCTAACATCCACTACGAGGATAAGGGCTAGTGGGGTTCCCCTATATTGATAAACAGCGCGCATGTAGGTAAAAATGTGTGGGACTAAAAGAGTATGGTTGCGATGAATAATACTGATGGGTTCAGTTGGACTCTGATAACAGCGGATGTGTGGTGGACTCCACAGACTATCAGCACATTTGTGCGCATACTCGAGTCTCGATTGCAGAAAGTATCACAAAATAAGAGTTTACCAAGTTTGCGGAGCCGCAGGACAAACTATGTAAGGGGTAGTAATAGTTATGAAGATGGAGGCAGGGAAATAGTGGCGAAGTTATGCTTTAGGTATATAATTCGTCAACTCAGGGGGGTTTGCCATTGCGTTCAGTAACATTTATAGCAAAACCGAATACTAGATAAAAAATAGTGTGGGTCATAACTAGGTCGAAAAGCGATCTAGGACTTACAATGGAACAATGGTATATGACGGGTAAAAAAGCATACACTTAACGAGTCCCGCAGGTTGGCAATAGAAATACTAACAGATTGGCAAACCACATAAGTGGTTGAAGTAAGGAGCGTCAGTGAGATAAAAGGTAGAAGTATAACAGTTTTAGGGGGATAAAGTGGTACGACGCAAAACTGGCTAAGAAATTATTATCGTTGGTGATGGTAGCAAATAAAAATGGAGTACTCACCGGTTCGCACAGATTTACGACCGTGAATTTGGGGTATAAATCCAAAGAGGCTGGTCAGCCTAAATATATACAAGCGTTTTCGTTCATAAAACAAAGCGCAGGGGGCTCAGTGCGACGTCCAATCGTTTTTTAAACGTATCTAATGTGGGGGCACAAACAACTGAGTTTGGAAGAGCGTTCCAGGGCCCGCAGACCCGGAGGGAGAAATAGGTTCTCCGACAGTCTAGACGACTGTACTGATGGCTCAGCTTTAAACTGTTACCGCGAAGGTTAGTGTTTGGGCTGAGCTTCAAGAGGTGGCGGCATACGTGACTGGGATCGCTCAATATCTGGTACACTAGTATGAGGTCTCCACGAAGTCGCCGGTACCGTCCGCTGAACACACCGAGTATCTCCAGTCGTTCCTGGTAAGGAGTGTGGCGCAAGCCCTTGACGATTTTCGTTGCTCGACGCTGTGGGGTCTCAAGCGCTGCAAGGTCACGTTTTAGCCAGGGTTGCCAGGCCTGGATTGCATATTCGACGTGAGGACGCACGTAGGCATTCAGCATCAAAGAGAAGATGGATGGATCCAAAATTCCGAATGCTCTTCGCAGGAGTCCAACGTGCTGGTTGCCCCTTTTAGAAGCGGAATCTGACTGTTTGGAACACCCGAGGTCTTCCTGTACCAGCACACCCAAGTCGCGTTCCTGAGTGGTGGTCTTCAGATCGTGTGCCCCAAGCTTGTAGACGTGGACTTGTCGATGGCGGATATGAACAACGCGACATTTGTTCACATTAAACGGCAGGGCGTTTCTCACCGACCAATTCCAGACCTCATTCAAGTCACGCTGTAGGACTTCATGGTCGTCCGATCGTTTTATCGCCCGCCAAACCTTGAGGTCGTCCGCGAAGAGTAAGAATTTCGACGTAATAACTCTTACTAGATCGTTAATGAAAAGCAGGAACAAACGAGGCCCAAGTACCGAACCCTGCGGTACGCCGCATCCCACTCGAATCGGATCGGAAAAGGATGATCTAACTCTAACTTCTAACTGCCGTTCAGAGAGAAAGTTACCGATCCATCCTAACAACGGGTCTCCGATACCGTACTGTTGGAGTTTAATGAGCAGGATTCGATGATCCAGGCGATCGAAGGCTTTCGAAAAGTCCAAGAATGCAACATCGACTCCTGTTCCCTCATCGACAGTCTCGGTCCAGTTGTCACGAGCTATCAGCAGATTCGTCGTACATGAACGATGTTGACGAAACCCATGCTGTTCTGGCGCAATTATGCCGTAGTTTTCCAAGTATCCCATTAACGCATCTGCTATCACCGCTTCCATGACTTTGGCGATCACAGGCAGAAGCGTTACGGGGCGGTAATTGGCAGGATCCGATCGACTTCCTGTTTTGTATATGGGCGTTATTACACCTTGTTTCCACCTCGAAGGTACGATGTTCTCATCGAAACAGCGCTGAAAAAATGCAGCTAGTGGTTCGGCCAAGTGGATGGCAGCTACCTGTAATGTTTTCGGGTGAATGTTATCGGCCCCGGGAGAGCTGTGTGGACGCAAGGATAGCAGCTTTTGCAGCACCATTTCTGCAGTGAACGTGACGTTGGATAAAACGGACGGTGGGGTAACTAGTGGCGGAATATACGTCGAGGCTTGTACACCTTGGAAGATTGGGGAGTACTGGGCCCGTAATGCGTTGGCCGCCTCCTTCGCAGTATGTGTATACCCATTGGTCGTATTAAGTGGTGGGATTCCCCGTTGCACCTTGCGAAGTCCATTCACATGTTTGTAAAGAAGCTTTTTGTTCGAACAGAATCGTTTGGCTAGCTCCTGCTGATGCGTTCTCTTGTCTTCGCGAACCAAAAGCACACAGTAGTTGCGATGCGAAACGTATTCCGTCCAGTTTTCTGCGCTGGGTTTGCTTTTATACATGCGCCATGCCCGATCCCTTAGAGTCATGCATTTTCGCGTCCGGCTTCGCAAGAATGATTTCGCTGTGCGGGGATGTTGGGAAACTTTTGGTGTTGAGGCTTCTATGACTAGTGACGTGATGGTGTTCGCAAATGTCTCCCAGGCTAGTTCTGGGGTGCAGTTAGCTAGAAACGTCCAACTGGTATTCTCAACTAGAGCAGACAGAACGTGGTAATGGGTAACAGATTGCCTCGTTTCGAGCTCCGCAGCTGGATATTCGGCGTAGCAGATGTAATCGAACTGCAAAGTCACGTGATCGCTACGGCCCAAAGGACTGCACACCTTTAGTCCATCGACCATGAGCTCTTCGTTAGTGAGCACTAGATCTAATATCGATGGGTTGTTTCCTGTTCTGAACCTGGTTGGAACGGTGACGTGGTTATACAAGAAGGTGCTAGAGAGTAGCTCTTGCAAATATGCCTTGAACACTTCTGTCTCGGATGCTGGATTTTCCAAATCATGGGTGTTGAAATCTCCTGCAACGAGGATGTGGCTGTATTTCTGATTAAGCACGGAGCGAAAAGCGGAGATAAGTCTGTTGTCCCTTTCCGGAGTGGATTTCGGTGGTCGGTAAACCACAGAGAGAAGGCATACGTCGTTGCGTTCCAACCACAGTTTGCACCAAAGGACGTCGGTGACACAAGTCTGGGGATCGTCTATGAGCTCACAACGAAGGTTCGTTCGGAAATAAATGAGCACACCACCGCCCTTGCCCGTTCTGTCGTTCCGGAGAAGTGACATACCCGGTATGGCAATCTCAGCGTCTGTGATTTCGCCGCTTAGCCAGGTTTCGGCGATCATTATGATGTCTCGAGGCTCCGAAGCCAAACGGTGACGGAGTTCTACCAACTTACTTATGAGGCCTTGGGCATTAGTATACATGCAGGATAGTGCTTTTGTAACCAAGAGTGAGCTAGCACAGGTTGTGGTAGGAATGGAGTTTGTGCCGACCGTTAACGGGTCGGCCATTAACCGTTTTTTTGTGGTGACGTTTGTCTTTGAGTTTGCTTTCGGTTAGACGACTGATCGCGGCCTTCCGGGCCCTGCTGGTCCCCCGTGTTCAGCCGTGTTTCGTGGGAGATTGTGGTTGTCGATAAATCTATGCCTTCACAAAGTTGCATGAGTGGATGGTTCAACAATCTGATCGCTCCCCGTGAGTCGTTGGTAATCCGTGGCAGCGTACTTGATGCCTTTAATCGAATTTCCGCTGGCAGCTTCATGCGGAATTTGGACCAGTTTTCCAAGGCGAGCGATAACATAAACTCAGATTGAAGCACCACCTTCATAAGTCTGGGACCGTTCCCTTTGTAGTTGGGTGAAAATGGAATCCTGGTCAACCGCTTAGCGATGATATTATTGAGGGAGATTTCGTGGCGGATGTAACTCCATTGCTCCCGGTCATGTGCATCCGCTGCATCAGAGGTTGAGTTTTGGAGCTCAGGAACCCCGTACACAATTATCGTCCGTTTCGCCTCGGCTTTACGAACTTCCTCACGGTTGCTCATCTTTTTCGGACGTTCGTTCCAGGGGATATCAGGAAGTATGCGCGCCTCGAGTGATGAATGACGAAGCCTGCTGGACGATAGTAGGACTGCCTCTGTGTCCTTGGTGGAGTTTAGTGTCACCCGGAGAAGTCGGGGTTCACCGTAGTGCGCTGAATTTGGATGACGTGTGACTCGTCTCAGCATTGCAGGTTCGACCGAAATGCCAATCGCAGTACATATAGACTTCCACTGATTACGATCATCCAACAGCTTCCCCTTTATTGTACTCGCCTGTGATTCAGGAACATTTGTACACACCACGGTTAACGAGCCTTGGCTCCTTGCGTTGGATGCAGATTTGCCATGACTTACAGACACGGTGTTAAACGGATTGTTTGGTTGTTGGAGTCTGGTCAACTTACTGTTGCTTGGTGAGGCCACCGGAGTCGGAGGTAATTTAGCCGGTGTAGGCATGGAGGCGACTGAGGCGTACGACGCCCGACTTTTCTCTACGGCGGAAGAGGTTTGCCCCGGAGCTTCCGCGGTTGCTGTTGAATGGAGGTGGGGCGTGTGACTCAAAGGTGTGGACATCAGTACTCTGGATGTTCGTCCGCTTTTTGGAGTTGAGTGAGGCAGGGGATTTGGAGAAACTGAGGCTGCAGCGCGGCTTGAGAGTCTAGCCCTTTTTTGCGGCCTCGAGGTGGAGCTTTCTTTGACCGACTGTGGTACAATCATGGCCATATTCGCGGCCGGTGGTG
Organism: Dicrocoelium dendriticum; assembly: GCA_944474145.2. Classification (NCBI taxonomy): domain Eukaryota; kingdom Metazoa; phylum Platyhelminthes; class Trematoda; order Plagiorchiida; family Dicrocoeliidae; genus Dicrocoelium; species Dicrocoelium dendriticum. The sequence continues at coordinate 82,161,183 of OX104064.1, forward strand.
CAAGCCTGGCGTTCAACAAATAAGCGATTGTCGCATTCAAATTATCGCACCTTTCCATGAGTGCACATAAACAACCGACCACTGGAGTTAACTGGCAAGTTGGACAAAACCAAAATGCGTCAGCTGCCTTGTTTATTTGCCTTGCTTCTTGGGTGGACTTTCCTATACAGCTCGGGTGGAACGAGCCACTGCAGTTTCGGCACGTTATACCCATTTTAAGGGCTTTGCCGCAATTAGCTGAAGAGCAGATACGTCGTTGCATGATATTCGGCATAGTTGTTGTATTTTTTCAAGCACGAGGACAAGCAAGATGTCGATCACAAATTCCAAAATGACGGGCACAGCCGTAAATCACTGAGATCTCCGAAGATATCAAGCGGAATTCCACGAAACTTTCACGGATTGATGAACACACGAAACTAAAAAGTTTGGTGCACAACTAACACAGCGACACACGTAAAATACAGTAATTCCAGAGAAAAAGCAGGATCCAGCGCGTGGTAGCAGAATATTCCGCGGCGTCCGTGGTCGACAAAGTTTTTGGCTTTAGGGAAGAATAAAGGAACGGAAGGCGAAGAAAAAGAATGGAGATCTAACTGAAGGTGGCCTTTCAAATGGGGCACGGGATGAAAAAGAAATAAGGGTCGTGGTTCAGTCTGCTTATTGCGAAAGATGTAGGGCCGTCCAGTTTAAAACCGACTGCCGCTTGCTTCTCAAGCTTCGCAGTTGATCCCATTTGAAAGTCAGGCTTTGAATATAGGAGCATGGAGTGTAAGTACAGTTTAAGTAAGTATAGTTTAAGATTACCATTTCTGCGCAGTGCTCCTTAGAGCAGCGTGAAAATGGGTTAAATAATTGATGTCCGAATAATGAGCCGCTGTCAATGGAAAGGTCACATTCACCGGACATGCAGCGTTGTCCCTCTGTTCAAGAGCGGTATGCCAAGTATCGCCTTAGTTGCGCCGTAGTAAGGTTGCAAGCGAGGTAGACAGCCGTAGAGGTGAAGATAATAATTAGGCGTAATACGCCGTCTTCGCAGCTACACTTACCACCGCCACATGGGTCCTTAGGACCTGAGTGACTGCAGACGAGCTAGAAATGGGTCAATTGAAAATGAAAGTAGATGAAGTAAGTTATATACTCGGGTTTGCAGCCTTAGCTCCTAGTTTCATCGTGCATTAGATCCAGGCGAGACCTCAGAGGTGCAAAGGACAGATATTAAGCGAAGAATGACACAAATGTCTCGCACCAATGTATCTTTTACTTCATCTTGATAACGCTCGATGTTACACCGAGGTGCATCGGGGTTGTTTACGCTCCATCCGGCCCGGTCTTAGAAAAGCGATCTTCCGAGTCATAGTCGTTAAAGTGCCGTTTTGCATTATCCAGGCACAAGAACTTTCGCACCTCCCTCTTGAAAGTCTGCTGGTGCTGGATTCCCCGCAGCCTTGTTGGTAGTTTGTTCCAAATATTTATATACGCAACTAAGAATAAATGCGAGCGTAGTTCCCTCCTTGCTCTCAGCTGAGGTTACGTTCTGTTCCGACTATCAGACTAAGGCTGCACATGTCACCATGCACAAAGTTATGTAGTATCTGGTATAGGAAGCATAAGTTAATGGCAATACGTCCCAGCCACAGAGGTTGGAGTCTGAGCTGACCACACCGCTGTCTGTAACTAAAAGCTTGGTATTATGGGGTGAGCATTTTAGTGGACCGTCGTTGGGATTTTTTAAGCAAAATGCAGTCCGACTTACGCAGGATGCTACATATGAAACCACAGTACTCTAAGATCAGGCGAACACAACTCCGGTAAAGTTCTAGACATGCTTCGACAGCGTTTGTGTTGCAGCTTATGTGGAACTTTAATTGTCGTGCCTTTGCGACTTGAAATTGCACTTGCTCAGAAAAATTGAGACGCATGGAGTAAAGCAGACCTAGGTCTTTTACTGATTTATGAAGCTGAATATGAATGCCATTAATCGTGAGCGGGCCATCAGGTACAGAGCATTTGTATGCCATGGCACCCGATTTTTCAGCAAAGAAAGTCATTTGCTATTGTTGAAATCATGACTCTAGGGTCCTTACCTCTTCTCCTATTCTGTCGAATTCGGATGTAGTTGTACCTGTGGGGAAGCTATAGACGATTTTGATACCAACAGCAAATAGAAATGGGCGACCGTGCTTTACACCGTTGAAGATACCATTATTACAAATAAGAGAGCGTGTTGGACCTAAGACGTTTCCTTGTAGGACAACGCTCGAGACAGTGGCCCGGGAGGATTCGACATGTGATATTTTCACTGACTGCATGTGTCCGGTTAGGTATGATCCCAACCAGTCTAACAGGGGACTCCTTGACCTTGACCTTGTGTGGTAAGTGCTTATGTGGAACTCTGTCCAATGCTTTTTGTATATAGAGGTAGAGGGTCAGTACTGCTTGATTTGAGTCCATCGCTTCGGTGACCATGTTAAGGAAATCCAGCTGGCAGGTCGCGCAGGATCGAGCGCTCAGAAAGCCATGTTGTTACTTGTTTACGTGGTTTCCTTCATACAAGAAGTTCGTGAGAGTTCTTTTAACAGTCTTTTCCATTACTCTCGAGATGACATATGTATGGTTTATGGGGCGAAAATTGGCTACCTCTCGCAAAGAGCCACCCTGGTGAATCGGTATGACTACAGAATGTTTCCAAGCATAAGGATATTTTCCGTACTGAATACTGAATACTGTATTATAGAGCAAGTAGAGATGAATTCTGTACAACTCTTTTGAAATATGGTGAAAAACGTTATAAAAGTTGTCAACCGTGAATATCGTTGTCGTCCTCATGTAACATTTAAAATATCTGACTTACGGTATTTCAGGACTCACAAATGTGATATGTCATCGTAAGTGTGCAATCGTTCTCGGAATCGAATAGTGGTAAAATATAAATCTAACAACGGTTTGAACTTCTGCGCAGATTTGGCCTCAATCACATGTTTAGGTAAACTGTTTCAAATGTTTACCACTCTCCATTCCAAGCACAGTGGGTGGGGAACTCATTTCACATCCGGCACGACATGTTTGTATCTGTGTCCGCGTGTGCTGCATGGCCCTCGTAAGTGCAGCATTGGCCTTGGCATTGGGAAATCACCGAGATGTAGATTACGGTAGGTCATAATGAGTTCGACTCTCACCCGACGGTAGGACAAGGTGTAGAGTCCTAGTTTCTCGCACCGGTCTTCATACCCAAAGCCACGTAAACTCGGGATCAGCCTGGTAGCAACGTGTTGGACCCGCTCGATCTTTTGTGCCTCGGCTCGGGTAATCGGAAAGTAGGCGGGCGAACCGTATTCTAGCATTGGTCTAATGAAGGAAGAGAAGAGGCGAGTGGCAACATTTTCAGACCAAATGCTGAAGCTACGTTTGAGCGCCCAAAGCATGCGCAGTCCGTTACGACATAGCCTGTTCGTGTTGTCCACGGACTCCAAATCGTAGCGTGAGAGTACACCTAGGTACTTCACGGAGGGTCTGAGATATACCAGTTGGCCGTCAAGGGTGTAGGTTCGGCCATCACCACCCTTCCACAGGCTCATAAATACAGACTTGGCTGCAGACCATGTGGTGGTTGAGGTGGTGGTTGAGGTCTTGCTGAAGTAGGCCACAGTCATCGGGAGCGTCAGTTTCTCTCCAGATCTTCATGTCGTCCCCAAACAAGGCACATGGCGACCGGAGTAGCTGCGGTAGATCGTTGATGTGGATCAGGAACAGAGTGGGCCCAAGCACAGTGCCTTGAGGCATGTCACTTTTAGTGGGGTACCAGTCAGTTAGATGGTCGTCGACCTGTACTCTCTACTTTCGTCAAACAAGAAAGTCGCGGATCCCCCGGTGCAGTGAGCCACCGACACCACAGATCCAGAGTTTGTGAAGGAGATCTTGTTGAACGCTTTACTGAAATCGATGAATTTCACATCGACGGACTTCCCCTTGCTTATTGCCTTCAATCACTCATGCCTCGTCGCAAGCAGGTTGGTAATGCATGAGCGACCTTGCATAAAACCGTGCTGTGCGGGCGTCAGGACCACGTTTGACTGTAGCAACTACAGCAATCCCTTGTTCACGATTTTCTCAGCAACCTTTGCCAAAATAGGTGTCAGAAAAATTGGCCTGTCGTTGTCTACTTTGCTAGGGAATCCGCCTTTCGGAAAAGGCTTCACCACCGCACATTTCCAGTCAACCGGCAACGAACCTTCGGAGAGCGACCTGTTGAAAAGGTCAGCCAGGACAGGGGAGATGATGGTCAAAGGTGAGTTGAGAACCAGTTGGTGAACCCATCAGGTCTCGCAGGTTTGGTGCCGTCAAGGTTGTCGAGTAGTTGACATACCTCTTCAACGTCGCAAGGCAGGCTATCGAGTTCGGTAAAAGCAGTACACGTCGAACTCGGGACAGACACCAGGTTATTCGCAAATACAGAAGCGAAATGCGTAGCCAACGCGAACGCACGCTCAGTGCTGGAGGTTAGGGGCTATCCATCCGGGCCATCCAGCACCGGCACATCACCTGCCGGCTTCAGGTATTGCTTCACGTATGCAAAGATTCTCTTTGGGGCGGTCTTCGCGGCTACTGTGAGTTGCTCTTCGAAATGTCGGCGTTTATTCTTCTTTGCACTGTTGCCTAGGTTCCGCTGACATTTATACCATTCGTAATCATTGGTAGAGCCAGAGAGGAGGAATTTGTCCCACAGTCTACGCCGCCTCCGAGCCAGCTGAGCTGCTTAGCTCTATTAACACTATTTATGGCTGTCAGTTCTTGACCAGTATGTTTTTGCGCTGATCTGGCTGACAGCGCAATAGCGATTTCATTTGCCCTCATGGCATAGGTGAATTTAAACCTTCCCTACTAGGAGTGCCGTAGCTGACGCCTTCTAGTGAGCAACTTTGTTTGACTGGTGTTTCTTGATGGGCTTCTTGTTAAACTGGAAATGGGCGCCATGCAGTCCAGACATAAACTAGTCCCCCAATAAAAGATCTTAGCCGATTGCTCTAGGGAGTCAGGTAAAAAGCGTTTATCCCAATTTCTCAACCTAATACCTAGGGCAATGGTAGCCCAATGTATAAAATTCAGCTGCCGGTGAAGCTGGATTGCATCTGGTCGAAAAGGATTAGCGGCGGAACATTTTATATACAACGAGCAGTGTACTCCTCTATGATCGCTTCCATGGAACTCTTGGCCTACTGATGCTCTCAGTTTCGGGATGCCTATGTTACATATCAAGTCCAGTATATGCTACCCCTTGGATGGGGCAGGAACATATTGATCCCAAACGCCCAGGTTGACGCGAGCTAATAAACTTGCATATGTTGTAGGAGCGATAGGTGAGAACCATTCCAGGTAAGGCAAGTTGAAATCACTTGCGACAATTTTGTGTTCACAAGGATAGCTTGATGCATGCTCTAAAGTTGTCACGAGTGCATTATTCCCCACTTGTGATGCGTCAGTGGCTCTATAAACACATCGTAATCATACTGTGGATCACATGATATAGGTTGTTATCCGTACGGAGTCCAACGTCTCTGAACTGCTAATGATTTCCTTTCTTGCTGGGTAATTTTGTTTTAGGTAGGTAGCACTTCCTCCAACTCGTTTTTGTATTCGAGATAGCAAATACAGCCGATATCCAGGAAGTGTGTGGGAATCATCGACATTGCATAGTGTGAACCATTTTTTGGTGACAAAAATTGCGTCCGGTGCGGTAAGGACGGCCAATGGACGTAGAACATGCACCTTATTACTAAGTGACCTGACGTTGACAAGCATGAGTGAGAAGCAACTGTCGGGATCTCCTAATTTTACAGATGACGCTAGGAAGTCACTGATGGCTACTGAGCCATTTGGAGAAGAAGAAGGAACTGGGTGAGCAGACTTAGAAGCGCGTTGCTCAGTAACGACTTGTTGGGCGTCGGAATGAGCTTGTTTCGGCTCATCAGGGTCGGCAAGGACAGATAGGGCGCATGATGTGCATTCTAATGTTTACGGACCTAACATTTATAGGTAAGAGTGAGAAAGAACACTTGGGGTCTACTAGCTTTACGGATGACGAAATGAAACAGCTGATAGCTACTGCGCCATCTGCAGTAGTTGCAGGGAGCGAGTGAGAAGACATTGCGGTGGATAGTTGGACGACGAAGTGTTTGATGACAGGATGAACCTGTCGCGGCTCATCCTCATCTGGTCTAAAAAAACGCGCAGGTTGCGGGGTAGAAAGCAGTGGACTATTTGACTTATGTATCTGGACCGGCGACATAAGTCTGAAGGATATAGCAGGTGCGCAGCAACCTGGATGTGCACGAACTTGTGCGGAGCGGTGTGGGTTGCCAAACGTAGTGCTCACCGTAGGTGAACTGTTTGCAGTGGTGGTACGCGGTGGTTCGCTAGAGTCTGTCTTGGTGGGCCGAAATACAATTGCCTTAACTTGGTATCATTGCGGAGTTGTTCACAATTCGATCTTATGTTGCGCAAGCTTCTATTATCCTCTGTTCTCCGTTTGATTGGGGCTGGAAACTTGCTGATCCTGTTAGCCATCCTCTCCATTTGTTCCGAGTTTTCCGCAATACCGTTATCTTTAACGACTGTGCTCTTAAACTTGCCCGTCGATATGCCATCCGGAAGATTAAACGCAAGTGCGCTGAACTCCATATTGTCCCAACCAGGTTGCGGCGACTGCTTGTCTACGGTTCTTGATCTATTTAAGGCAGATGTAGACGACAAAACCATCATAGTTGTGTTTCCAGGTGTGTTCCATTCGCAAGTCCGTTTATCTCTAGGAGCCTTCGTATTTTTAGACACGGTTCTGTCCAAGAGGTTATAGGTCACTCGTCGTTTTTTAGTGGATGCGCTGGGCTCTCTAAAGCCTGCTTTGTTGTAAGGATTTGTCGCAGCCCAACTTATGCTTCTTTTCAGCAGCCCGAACGTAAGCTGGCTCAGCATTTTTACATTGCGAAATGGTTCACGGTTAGCTATGAGAGTACGCAATACTGCCTTATCCTTTACATTCAGTTTGATGGGAGCCGCAAATTTGGTTACACGCTTGGTCAGTCATTGAACCTGCAGTGCATTCTCTGCAATGCCATTAACCGCCAAGATTGTAGGCCTAAATTCTTCCACCGATATATCGTCTGGAACATTGAACACTAGTGCGTTACACAATCCATTCGCGCAGGCCGCATTATATGGTGCCAGTGCCTCCACTATTCCTATTTTCAAAGTTGGTGTAGTTGACCCCAGTGGCTCAGGTGAATTTGGTGGTGTGGTCCACACACGGTGTCTGTTAGCTAGAGACTTCTGCGGCTCTGTTCTTTTAGGGTATGCTTGGCACGTTTCGATCGCCGTAGAATTTTCCTAACCTGTCCGAGTTAAATGAGCTATTTAGAGGTTGCCTTAGAGTTTCGTCAACCATTGTCTCTTCCGGTAGTGCAAGTCGTTGTATCAGCAGCTGAACATTTCGTATTAACTGAGGCATTTCCCGTATTGTTCTCAGGTTGGCTAATTTGATCCATGTATGAAGTGGCTTTATGGATCGAACTGGTCTCAGGGTTTTCAGATTCCTCCGATGAATCAAGCAATCCAGTATCCATGTCAGACGAATTGTCAAGACCCACAGTAGGTGAGATTCTTAGGTTCACAGGCGCCGGATAGTTGTCACAATTCACCCGAACGCATCTGCTCTGTGTGGAACTCTCTCTTAGACTATCGTAACGGCTTTGTAAAGCCATTCTTGTTGGGACTAACTTTAAGTCAACGAACGTCGTGCGGGTTCTAAATTCGCTTTGATCAGAGAGAAACTTGAGAGCCGATCTCTCATTATTCAGCTTGAATAAAGCGGCCATGGTTTTTCGTAACACTTTTTCTCAGCCTTGTACAACTCAGAAGGTTGTGTACCAAGCCATGCCCTTTCAACAGTATTTTGCGAATGGTGTGCAGTTTCAGGTGGTCTGGAACATTATACACCACTAACTCATTAAGACATTTTAGCCGATTCATCACCTCGGTGCAAATCGTGCTGAGGAACACCCTAGCCAACTCCTTACAGTCCTTGGGGTAAATTATAGTCGCTAATGCTGCCAGTCTATCAGTAAAAGGTTCTATTGTGTTGAAGATCCCTTTGATCTTCACTACGTCATTTTTAATCTCTGCCATTTAAGAACGCAGCGAAAAGATATCCGTTAGGTTAACGGTGCATGGTATAGTTTTGCCGGATGAGTTCTTGCTGCTAGTTTTAGATTTGGACAGGGTACGCCTTACTGGTCTCACACCCTTGATGGTGACGTTAAGACGATATTCACAGACTATGTCCAAAAGAATAGGTGATAGTAAAGAAAAAGTAAGGGCAGCAAAACTAACTTTAACGCGAAAGAATAAGTGAAAATCGTGATAAAATATACTCTGGAGACAACAACAGTCTTCAAAATTCTGAGCAAATTGAGAGTGTGACAAAGCGGATCTGGTTACAGGGTAAAGACTTCTTTTAACTAAAAGAATTTTGCGAGACACCTGCAAATGTCTGACTTTTTTCTGCATTGGTAACGCTGATAGCAGCGTTGTCGTGCAACCCGAAATCAGGAATAAAGACTGGGGAAGCAGACCAAACCAATTGAGCCACCAACTGAGCTGACTTAGACTTTGATTGGGTACCTGGAGAACAACAAAATTTTCGTTCCGGAGCAACACGGATTTCTCCAAACGCGCTCCTGTACCACTAATCTCTTGATTGCTCGTGCAAGCTGGACGGAATCTTTGCACGCTGGTGTATGAGTCGACGCGGCCTACCTGGACTTCTCAAAGGCATTCGACTATATAGACCCTCACATTCTACTCCATAAACTACAGAAATATGAAATCGACGATCCTGTTCTGGGCTGGATAGGAGACTTTCTCGTGCAATGTCACCTGAAGGTGAGGGTTAGAAGCAACCTATCGGAATCCATCGAACTTCAGTGCGGCGTACCTCAAGGCTCGTTACTTGGACTCCGCCTGTTCCTGGGTTTCATAAATGATCTCGCGAGCGTGCTGTCCTCTAACTGTTTATTATCTGCTGATGATCAAAAGATATGGTGTACTATAGCTGTAGTGGAGGATCACATAGTGTTATAGGACGACCTGGACAAAGCGTACACATGGTCCATCGAGAACATGTTGCATTTCAACGTCACCAAGTGCAAAGTTCTCAGCATACGGCACAAGAGTATGCACAAGTACCGCCTAGGATCACAAATTCTACAGCTGGCTTCTCACGAATGCGATCTCGGCGTGCTAGTTCAAGATAACCTCGGTTGTTTGAGGCAGACTAAAAGGGCATCTAAGGAAGAAAATCAGTACCTCGGCCTTCTTCGCAGAGCTTACAGGAAGTTTGACCCTTCAGTCTTTCCAAAAATGCTTAGTGCGTACGTGAGGCCGCACGCGGAATACGCTATTCAGGCGTAACAACCCTGGCTCAAGCACCATCTCACCGCGCTTGATACCGCACAACGTAGGGCAACGAAGAGCGTCAGAGGTTCGACCAGCCTGCCTTACCCACTCAAGCTGAAGTCTCTCAAAATATACAGTGGACGTTATCGGCGTCTAAGGGTAGATCTCATAATGGTGTACCAGATCCTGAGAAACCCCAACCACCCATGCCATTCTATTCTGATAGTAAGTAAAAACACCCTGCTAAGGGGTCATCGGTTTAAGCTGGTCACACAGTACAGCCGTTTGGAATGTTGGCGAAACTATTTCTCCTTTCGAGTGTCACAACCTTGGAACGCCCTCCCGGAACATGTAATTAATGCACCCACCCTATACCTTCTTAAAAAACGCCATGGCGAAACTCTATCACACTTGCACTACGTGCTATAGCCTATAACTACCAGATGCTGGCACTAATGCACAACAGACAATGGACGGTGCCATAGCCCTACTCGAGAATGAGTCACTCCAAAGCCCTTGCACGAAATTTGATAAACGCTACTACTATAGAAACTAGATTTCTGTATCCTGTCGAGCCAAGGTGGTTGCACATGAGTAAGCGTTGTCCTTGCAATTTTTCATTTTTTTCCCCGCCTATTACGTGATCAATAACCATTCCCCTTGCTGCTTTGTGTGCGTACATTCTCATTTCAAACTCCTTTTATACGGCAGTGCAGTTAAATCTGTAATCGCCTGAACTGACGACTTCATTATCCCCTTATCCATCTTTCTCACTCTAAGCACCCTACGGGATATGTCAAGCACCTGCTTTTTTACCCGTCATATATCATTGTTCACTGTTCATTGTTCATTGACAACAATCATACTGAGGTGGCGTCTTCGAGTTTCCTTGCTCCTGGTCATACCGCTACGCCGATGAAATAAGAGCTACCACAAACGCTCCGACTATGAAACTCATCGGACCGAATATTCCAAACGTGGGATCTACACCAAGAATTCGAATAAGAAACCAACATTTTTGAAATGCCCGATTACCAGGATATTGATCGTTAGAACTATAAGTGGGATATCTCCAGGTGAGCTACAAACTGATGCAAACACACTGGCTAATGCAGCAGTCAACAGAAGGACCGAGGCCTGCAAAAGGTCTTTAAGTCTAAACCATCAAACACGTGTAATGCTTCTTCTGAAAAAGCCATCGCCGCCGTAGCGTTTCTCATATCTCCAGGCCGGCTGTAATAAAAAACAAATTACTTTTTGAACACTTCTACTTATTACTAATGAGTAGACGGATTTGGGTCTGATTCGATTTGGTTCATCGCAATGGTCGGCTGTCGTCCCCCATGGTTCAGTGGCATAAGCTGTTGGCTGCTTGGCGCTAGCCTCTATCTGCAATGGGTTCGATCCATAGTAGGGGACCGATGGATGCGCAATACCGGCGAGCCCCAATAGGGCGAAACGCGCGTCTGGTGCTTCTCCGGATTGGTAGCTTACCTACGCGGTTTGGAATGTACTTGTGGTGAACCAAATCGAATCCTGCTTACTGTCTTCCAGTGTACATCCACAACTGTTAAAAATGATGGTCTCGGTAATAGCTAGACAACACTGCCCTGTATCTCATCCTATATGCACAAAGAAAATCATGAACCAACAGTTTTATATGGCTATTTTTAGGGGAAGCATTAGTGGTCGCACAGCCATTCTCAACGCTGGTACATCCGGCAGAAACAAACAATGTGGTCCCGCTCTTTATTCAATTTGTCTAGATGGTGATGATAGCCGAAGATCGGGCCAGTCACAAGTTACACCCATGGCCTCAATTCATTCATTACTCCGTTATTCCAGAGTTAACAAGGGTAATTTGACCCTTTGCCCCAACTTACTTGCCGTGGACCTGATAGCTTCATCTCCAAAGTCATAGTCACCTTCCCTGCTCACAGATATATATGGGAATACTTTCGAGAATCCCGAACCAGATATTACCGGTCTCTCGTCAATAAAAACCTGTAAGAGAACTGAGAACTGAGAACTGAGAACTGGTGGGAAGCAGCGAGTAGAGGTTGCTCTGTGTAGCTGCATCATTCGTCGTTTTCGGACATGAACTTTTTATTTATCGTTTCGCTCTTTGTACTTTGCCTCTGCAAATTGTTTGTCTAGTAGCATCTTGAATTTAGCCACTGTGTTCGCTTCTACTATATGCTGAGGCAGGTCGTTCCAGACATTCACCACTCTTCGTTCGAAACAGAGTTGATGGGCGACCCGCTTCAAATCCGGGACGATAAGTTTATACCGGTGTCCTCCCGTGCAGCTTTGTGTGCGCAGATGAAGTAGTTGTCTCAACATGGGGTAATCACCCAGATGTAATATTCGGTGCGTCATGATGAGGTCAACCCTCAGCCGACGATAAGATAGGGTGTATAACCCTAGTTTCTTACATCGGTCTTCGTATGGCATACCTCGTAAGTTGGGAATCAGCCTAGTGGCTACATGCTGCACCCGCTCAAGCTTTTCTACTTCGCCCCGGGTGATGGGACAGTATGCGGGAGTGCCGTACTCTAGCATTGGTCGTATTATCGAGACGAAGAGGCGAGTGGCAATCTCTTCGGACCAAGTGCTAAAGCTGCGCCTGAGAGCCCAAAGCATACGAAGGCTGTTTTGGTACAGCCTATTCGTGTTGTCAATGGTCTTTAGGTCGCAGCGTGAGAGTACACCGAGGTCGCGCACGAAAGGAGCGGGATGCAACGGTTGTCCAGCCACTGTGTACGTTCGGCCGTGATCACACTTACCCAACCTCATGAATTGCGACTTGGCAGGGTTGATCGGAAGGTTAACCTCTGCAGACCATGTTGAGAGGCGGTCGAGATCCTGCTGAAGTAAATCGCAATCATTGAGTGTGCGGATTACTCTCCACACTTTCAAGTCATCTGCGAACAAAGCACAATGTGATTGTAGTAGCTGAGGCACATCGTTTATATGGATTAGAAACAATATCGGGCCCAGTACAGTGCCTTGGGGCACGCCGCTGCTCGATGGATACCAGTCTGTTAGATGGTTGTCCACCTGGACTCTCCACTTCCGATCAATAAGGAAATTGCTGATCCATTTGTGCAGCGAACCACCAACACCGCACATCCTCAGTCTGTCAAGGAGCACTGCATGGTTAACCTTGTCAAAAGCCTTACTGAAGTCAATGTAAATGACGTCAACCGATTGGCCTTTGTTCAGCGCTTGTAACCATTCGTGCCTCGTAAACAGTAGGTTGGTGATGCACGAACGACCTTTCAGGAAACCATGCTGTGCGGAGGTTAACAGGTTTTTCGACTCGAGAAGTTGCAGAAGGCTCTTCTTCACGATCTTCTCGAGCGTCTTTGCCAAAACTGCCGTCAGGCAGATCGGCCGGTAGTTATCCACTTTGCTTGGGTTACCACCTTTCGGGATAGGCTTTACGACTGAGCATTTCCAGTCGTCCGGTAGTAGACCAGTGGATAGTGACCTGTTAAACAGTTCAGTTACAGAAGGTGCAATTATGGTCGATAATGACTTGAGGATTAGAGGGTGTATACCATCTGGCCCAGCAGGTTTCGTCCCGTCAAGATTTGCTAGAATCTTGCGTACATCCTCAATATTGCAGTCCAGGCTGTTAAGTTCGGCTGGAGCGGTGCTCGTCGAACTCATTACAGACACCTGGTCACTTGCGAATACGGAGGCGAAGTGCGTTGCCAATGCTGACGCACGATCAGTACTCGAGGTTAGAGGCTGTCCTTCTGAGCCTTCTAACACTGGAATACTAGCTATAGGTCTTAGGCGCCGCTTCACATATGCGAAGATCCTCTTGGGGGCAGTTTTTGCGGCAGTTGCAAGCTCCTCTTCGAAGCTTCTGCGTTTTCTTGTTTTCGCGTTGTTGCAGCGATTTCGTTGTACCTTGTAGGCACTGTAGTCCTCATCAGAGCCAGATAACACGAATTTGTTCCATAGTCTACGTCGCCGTCGGGCCATTTTGTTGTACTCTTTGTCAAACCAACGTGGTTTGACTGGCCCAACTTTCCGAAATTTGAGGGGCACAAATCGGGCGCACAACGATTTCACTCCCTCTTTAATGATAGCCCAACAGGTTTCAATAGATGAATCCTGTGGTAAAGACCAGTCTATCTGGCTCGCTGCTTGAATGAGGCCATTAAAGTCCGCCTTCCAATAGTTGAAGGCTGACTCTGGTGGGAGAGGATACGGTAGCGGTAGTTCTAAACTGCCTGTGACCACTGAGTGGTCACTCGCTCCCAGAGGCTCTAAGACTTGAATGTTATGTACACGCTGCTCACAGCGAATAGCACTGTGTGGTTCCAACTAATAACAAATATGCCCTGGTAGTCGCTTTCCGGGCGCATTCAGTTACTCGATGCACGCTCCATTAAAAACAAAACTCCTTTCCTACGCTCATTTGTCTCACTCTCTGACGCACAAATCATATTTATGACTGAAACGTAGTTAACGGAAGACATTCTTGAGTACAATTAACACATAATGGGTTATAAATTCTAGATTGATTTTCATCAGTTCAAGTTAGGTGGTAGTCTAGCGGAATCATTCGGTCGCTATTTGTCAGATACGTCCGTTTTCAAGGAAAAGTGGTAAAAAGACGAATATATGGACGATAGACGTTTATTGTTGAAACTTACAATCCCGCTAGCTGAAGGCACTGCAACCTGGTTCTAGCTATGAGAAGGGTATAGTCGTCAGCCGAGACGCAGCAAACGCTCTTCGAGGCGGAAAAGCCAGAAGCGCGCGAATGCCATTCATTTGGATGACTCAAACACACGTAGTCATTATGCGAACAGGCAACTTTCCTAAGTTGTCTAGGTACAGAACGATAGTATATTTTAATAATATTTTACACAGACAAACAGGACAAGCTCCAGATCACCACGACAGCTACGCCATATATGTATACAACGTCGCGTGTACATCACCATCCAATGTTCCCTCAGATAAATGCTTTGACAACTCCGTGCTTGTAAATGCATAAGTTAATGCCCGTATCTTACTCCTCGGATGTATATGCATGCACACAAATTCCAGTGTCGCAGAAATTAATACACTACAAGGTATGTTCTGTAGCGTAAGAGACCAACCGGGCAAGTACGAGGTAATAGGTGGAGAACTCAACATGCCGGATTTAGTATGGATCTCTAGCCATGTGCATGCCAAATACAAGAAGCTTATCTCTTCTCTATATCCATACAAGTGGATCCAACTTACTAGATCTCCAACTACAACAGGTCATATCTTAGACGCAATATTCACCAGCGTCATATTAGCAACATCCGCCGATGTTTTAGAGCACTTTCCTGGTAGTCAGCAGAGAGTAGTACCATTTTCTCTTGGAGCTCCAACACGATACCAAACATCGGCTGTGCCCAAACTACAAATAAATACCAGGAAACAGAAAATCATCGACTGGGGTCTGTTTACCAAATTAATGAGATCTGCACAATAGGAAAGCTGTTTTCTTACTGGAGACACAATCTGCAACAGGTGTTTTTTACAACCACACTAATGTATGTATTGATACACACTCCCTCACTGTGCATCTACACATTCTTCAGAGGAACAAAACGCATGTGTCACGTAAAACAAACATCAAGCCCAAAAGGTTGCTAATGGCATACCACAAGACAAATGACTTCTTGGTGCGACATCAAACGTTGACCACAGCCCTACGGCTGGTATATCACATCAAACAGATCGTTGATGAAAACGAGCCTACTGCAGCCAATATAGAAACCGTGTACGAAGCTGTCACAATTTAACAATTGCTGAACTAACGTTCAGTGACTGGCTCTTAGCGAAGTAGCACAAAGCAAAACACGTCAGGCAAACGGAAGGCAAAATATTATTCTGACCGGCAAGTTGTACAACGTATTGATCCACTATTCTAAACTAAGCCAATCGATAAGTGGGTGAGCGGGTTACTGGCACACGCCAGCGGATGCGGGCAACGAACAGTACCTTGGCCGTGAGGATGCCAACTTCCTTCTCCTTTGTAGTTTGGACCACTCCAGCTAGCTTGCTATCGGTCTACGGGTCGGCGTAGCCGAGTTGTCCAGCGACCTAGCTGAGCCTTCGGCTGACCTGTTTTGGGAGTTCTGGGCGTTTGTCAACTCAGTATGCTGGTTTGCGGACGTGTCATCTGGCGGAGTTGAAACGGAACGATGACTGATGTGATGCTGTGCTGGGGAACTACTCTGGTATCAGGTAAAGCCACCTCCGTATGTTGTCCTGCAACTTCGCGCAAGTCACCAGACTGCCAGGTCATTTCGTTTGGCCACTTGACGTAGACCGATCCTTTCTCGCAGAATCGTCGATCAGAAACCTTCTGGTCGTACTCTGTTTTAGATTTATCTTGCTTAGACTCTTCACATAGCCTCTGGTCAGGAAACAGAAGATCCAGCCGTGTCCTCAACCTTCGTGTACCAGACGTGTTTTGCTTTGTGCTACTTCGGCTAAAAGCCAGTCACTGAACTTTAGTTCCGTAATTGCCAAACCATTACATAATCCACCTTTTAAAGTACAGGAATGCTAAACAGAATCAGGACAAGACATTACCGGATTCAGCAGATAACCACAAGATAACTGGACCTGCACACACCAGTAAAATATTTAGTCGGTAATTCTGCACCTTTGAGCGAGATAATGATCCTCCAAGATTGAACATATGTAGTGCAGCTGAAAACATACTATTTCGCTATTTTATAACATTGGATTTTGGCTGGCTTGCCGAACAACCTCCTCGTGGTGCCAGCTGGGTGGTTCGGGTTTTTCCCGTTCCAGCGAATGGTTCGGCGGCAGTGTTCCAGGACGTGGTGGGTTTTCGCCTGGCAAGCGTTCTCCCTATAAAAAGCCACATATGTCCGTTTAACAACACTGCGACGTGGCGGATGTGACTCGCCACTAAATAAAGTCACTGCCCCTTGCCCCTCCCTGAGAGGCATTGTACTTTAAGGGTGAGTTGGGCCCCTAGTCCTTCACGGATCGAAAGGCGTATGAACCATCTACTTGGTCACCGGCTCCCAACGGGTTGCGACGCCCTCACATCGCCCTGCTGCCTTGTAGGTTAGATCTTTGATCAAAGGCTCGGGGTAGGGCCCCCTAAGACAACCCTCTACTTCGGCCTGGGCAACCGGGTAGTATCACGCCCGCTGACGAATCATGGACTACACCGCTCACTACTACTACTACTGCTATGCCGCTCTTCTGTCTTAACTCAACCGCTCAACGTCCACTCACAGACCACCCCACCTCCCGTCCTTCATCTACATGTACTCTTATGTCTTCTACGGTCACCGTCACAAACGACCCACGTCTCGCAGCTGATGGAAGTAACAGCCAAACTCCCGGTTCTCAATGTCCTGCGATTGCAACCGCCTCTCACTCCACCGAAGCTCCAGCTCTTCTCCGACCTGGTTCTCCATTCATCCTCGCAGCGTTTACTGTTCGAACTTTGATGCAGATCGGACGACAAGCATGTCTGGCCCGTACTCTTGAAACGCTATCGGTAGACATCTGTTGTCTTTCAGAGACCAGATTACAAGACTCTAGCGCCGTCATCAGAATGGCCTCTCCGGTTAACTCTGACGCCAAATACTACTTGCGACTTTCCGGAGACCCAGAATCTGCCGCCACTGGTCAAGCTGGTGTTGGGATTGTATTAAGTGCCAGGGCTGAATCAGCTCTGCTTGACTGGATCCCAGTCAACAGCCGACTATGTGCAGTCAGACTAAGAGGTTCATGTAACGTAAGCAGGCGTCGAGATGTTAAGCGTGCCTTATTTGTCGTCTCCGCCTACGCCCCTACAGACTGCAGCCCGGATGCAGTTAAAGATAGCTTCTACCAACAACTACATGAACTTCTGCGTTCCTCCAAAAGGACGGATATAGTCATTCTTGCCGGGGACTTTAACGCACGGGTTGGCCGCCTTCTACCAAGCGAGCACCACATTGGGGGTAGTTTTGGTCTCGGTGGCAGTCGATCAGACAATGGAGACAGACTACTTGCTCTTTGCTCTGAGCATCGCTTGTTTCTTTCGAGCACTAGTTTTCGGCACTCGAGGAGACAGACTGCTACCTGGCGCCCGCCCTCACAAACGCAAGAGTGCTCCCAGCTTGACCACATAGCAATCAGCTACAGATGGCGCGGAAGCGTAATGGACTGCCGATCGTACTGGTCAACTTTTCTGGACTCTGATCACGCATTGGTTCGTGCTAAGATTTGCATGCGTTTCGGAGGATCACCTAAGCGCGCCCACTACCGACCGGACGTCGCAAATCTACAAAACGCTGCGGTTTTAACCAGGTACCAAGCCTCACTGTCAACTTTGCTTGGCTCAACTATTGACGGTGATCTCGATTCACAGTGGGCGCATATCAAAGATGCGTTAGTTTCCGCCAGTATCGACACTTGTGGAGGTACCCGTCACCCACCGAAACATTGGATTTCCGCCGACTCCTTGTCGCTGATGGACAAACGCCGCTTGATCCCATCGGATTCGAGACACGTTGAAGAACGCCAATATCTTGGTCGAGAGTTGCGCAGGAGTCTGCAAATGGACCGTGAAGCTTGGTAATGTGAACGTGCTAGGGAGATGGAGCTTTCTAGTCTCTGTGGTAATACCAGGAAACTCTTCCATCTCATTCGAGTCACCGAAGGTGTTCGATCTGGTATAAGTGAAACAATATACGAAGAGGATGGCACCTTAATCACCAATCTTCAACGACGGTTGGAGCGATGGGCCGAACATTTTGGCTCGCAGTTTTGTTGGCCCCCAGCTCCATCTGCTACCTCTGGCGCTCGCGCTGGGTCCGAGTGGTCTACCCCAACAGACCCTCCCTCTTCCCAGGAAATCGAGCAGGAGCTCCGGCACCTGAAGCGTTATAAAGCTCCCGGCCCTGATGGTCTTCACCCAGCTCTATTTAAAGATGGTGGCGCATCGCTGGTCCGAGAACTCACCGCTTTGTTCTCGAAAATTTGGTCGAACGAGAAGGTTCCATCATCTTGGGGTGAATCGATAGTCGTACCCATCTTCAAAAAGGGCCTGCGCACAATCTGCTCCAACTACAGAGGAATCAGTTTAGTCCCCGTCGTTTGCAGGCTATCCCCAACACGCGTATCGTTGCAGCGAGAAGAACAAGCTGGGTTTCGCCCTGGTCGCGGCTGCATCGATCAAATCTTCACACTTCGCCAGATCTTCGAGCTCCGCCATGTGTATCAGAGGCCAACGATTGCTGTGTTCCTGGATATCCGTGCAGCCTTCGATTCTGTCGATCGTACAGTACTGTGGCAGTGCCTTCTGAGGAACAGTGTCCCCGAGAAGTTCGTCTCCATACTGCGCGCTCTATACAGTCTGACCTCGGGCAGGGTTAGGGCTTATGGCAAGCTTTCGCCTACCTTTGTGGTCTCCAGTGGAGTTCGACAAGGATGCCCTATCTCTCCGTTCCTATTCAACTTTGCCATTGAGGATGTCCTGAAGAACGATCTGAGCGATTCGTTTAACGCTGGCGTTGAGCTCTTCCCGGGTAGTCGAGTTGTTGATTTGGATTGTGCTGATGATATCGTCTTGCTGGGTGACGATCCACAGGTCGTCCAACTTGCATTAAACCGCTTGACGATTGAAGCATCAAAGTATGGTATGTACTTTTCGCCATCCAAATGCAAGGCTCTCCTTCAAGACTGGCAGGTGCCTCTGCCTGCACTCACGCTTGCTGGTGAGACACTGGAGGTTGTGGAGAGCTTTGTCTACTTGGGAAGTTGCATCACTTCTGGCGGGGCTGTTGGAGACGAGATTTCGATGCGCGTCTCGAAAGCACGCTTCGCTTTTTCTAGGCTGAGGCATTTGTGGCGTCGCCACGACATTCGTCTCTCCATCAAAGGGCGGGTCTATTGTGCAACTGTTCGTGCTGTGCTGCTGTACGGATGCGAGACCTGGCCCATTCGCAGGCTATCCGCAGGCTATCCGTCTTCGAGCACTGCTGTCTGCGGTCCATTGCCCGTGTGTGGTGGCAGCACCACGTAAGCACCACGTAAGCGTGTCTTGGGACGTGGAAGCCACTCGCTCGAGGAGCTCATCTCACTGCATCAACTGCGGTGGTTGGGACACGTATTGCGCATGCCTGTCCAGCGTTACCCCCGTCGTGCGTTGTATGCACTTGCTGGACAGGGCTGGAAGAGACGGTCTGGTGGACAGCCTACAACATGGAGAAGCCGCATGAAAAAGTTGACGAAACAATTGGCCTCGGCCGGTTGTTGTCGACTACCTGGTTGGGGTCCGAGAGACGAGGATACTTGCTGGTTGAAAACCTTGGAAGTTATGGCTCAAGATCGATGTCAATGGCGGACGTGTGCATCAGTGTGTTGCGGTGTCCCTTCCTCCTCCCCCTAAAAACGAACAAACTGAAAAAAAAATTTCAAAAACTGTGAGTGGTAAACTTGACAAAAAAAGCATTTCTTGTTGCTCTTTTCTTATTATTCATATTGTTTTCCTATTCAGCCATGATTCCGATGGCACAATATCTGTACCACAGGTTGTGTATAATATATATATATAACATTGGATTTTACTGTTTTCTGAACCTTCATGACGTCCATTTGTTGTACTGAAGCCAATTCCGTTTTCACAATCTGCTGTTGTTGGTCGACATTAGTAAGACGTTTGACGGCGTAAAGCGCGAGGTACACTTTCTTAAACTGTGTACCTATGGGGTTGGTGGCACGCTACATCAGGGGTTACACGAGTTTATTTTGGGACGGAAGTGGAGAGGACAGGTTATTGACTACCCGACCGGCTGGTTTCCATCGACCAGTGGTGTGCCTCAGGGGATTGTACTTGACCCAGTGTTATTCCTTATTCATATCAACGATCTCCCGCAGCAGCTCCAGTTACCTTGTGCACGTTTTGTAAATGATTTGAAAATCCGGATAATGGAGAACCAGGACGGTTGCGCCCACCTACAGCATGACACAACAACTGTCAACGTGGTCCACTGAGATGCACTTCCCTCTTAGCGCGTTGGAGTTCATCGGTATCATCAGACGTGCAGTCACTCGATCATGCACCTTTGATGGCCAGTTGCTCGACCCCAGCACATCTGTTATAGTGCTCTGAGGGCATATGTTTCAGGACGTAGTGGTTTTTCGCATGGCAAGACTTCTCCCTACAAAAAACCACAAATGTCTGTTTAACAACACTGCGACGTGGCGGATGTGACTCGCCACTCAATAAAGTCACTGCCCCAAACACGCATTGGCAAGTTGACCGATACCAAATATCACAACTTCGGTGCAAATATCTGCTCTCATACGACTACGCCTACATATCTGATCAGTGATATGCCACTATTCTTAAATTAGTTTTGCACCTTTTTCCTCATGCTTCACTCACCTGACCCGCACAGTGCACACAACCTCATCGGACTAGTTCCTCACCAACTTAATCCCCTGTAGTGATCTAATTCTTGTCTTTACATCTTGCTCTCTGGGAAGATAGACTTCATACAATCTTTTGGCCATGTGGGCCTACACTACTGACTACATCTGTATTACTCCTGCTCTTGATCATGCTAATCATGCTATCATGTACAATATTGCAATCTGCTGATCATGCCAAAAAGAAGTGCCTCGATTTGTCGAGAATAAAATATTTACTTACAGAGAAATTTTACCGTACGAAACTTCGTATGCTCTGGCCATTTTGACGCAGTTTCTCCACATGAACTGAAGAATCCCTCCCTAGTATATTTACCACGCACATCAGACGAATCCTTGAATAAGACACCCCAGCTTAGTACCTGATAACTCTGTGGAAAAGGGAAAACTGGAGAAAATACAGCACGTCGCAATTAGAATGAATCCTATTTTACGAAAGCTTCCGTAGGAGAAACGTTGTGAGGGACTGAGATTGTGCACAGTCTCACCGCCGAGTACGAGTTGATCTTAGTATGACCCATCGAACAATACACCTGAATTACTTCCCCATACTGTGAACAATCTTCCACTTGCGGGAACCCTGTAACACCCGAGGAGAGCGTTACAAACTCAGCGTCCCATAAATGAACATGGTATCACATCGGCTTTGTACAGAACGAAGAATGGTAAACTTTTGGAATACACTACCAGAAGGACAAATAGAGGCCGATTCTGTGAACTGCTTTGTAACATGCATCGACGATTATTTCAGAAACCTGTGCTTTTGTGAAACATTGCAAAAAAACACATCCTATATCCGGAAATACTGACACCAATACGAATTCCTAACCGAACAAGAATAAACGAGTACCTGACCAACTACAACCGCTGAGGATTCACAAGTAACTGTTTTTGATTTTTCCATGATTCGATAGGGCTGTACAGAAACGTTTCCAATTGCTCTTAAATACAGTCTCAGTTTCAGCTCCGTGCTACACCGTTCCTCGCTCTTGCGCACTCGCTTCATATTATTGTAACCTGTACAATACACACTGGGTCCAGTTGCTGCCAACTTCTCCATTGTCCCGTATTTGACTTTTCTCTTACGTGTCATTGAGTATCGACTCGTACCCCAGACGCTATTCAACAGTTGGTGACCCGGGCCCAGAACACGCTGTCGCCATTCGCAATTTTCACTGCGTTGATCTCCCCCCAGTTATTTTGTGACTCATGACTTGTGTTCACTGTTTTCACACCTACCGCACTGTTTCTTCCCTTGGTTCAATGAACTCTAGAGAATGAGCTAATTCCGTACGTGGTTAGCGCTGCGGCGTTAGCCCTTCCAACTTTCAGGGGGAATGATCCTTCTTTATGATTTTGCACATGGAATCCATTTTTACACTCGTAGAATTTCTTATGTTCTCGCCATGTCAAGTCAGCTAATATCTCTCCTTCCCCAAAATACATCCTCCCAGGTGAGAGAAATGTTATTTTGCCTTCCTCTTGTAATGTAATACGAGACCATTAAACAGGATATTATTCAGAAATTCACATCTTCTGACAAGTCCGTCTGCGACATCTTTTTAGTGATGTTCAACTATAAGATAGGGTGCTCTCAACCTTGTTGCCCGAAATGCAACAGCTCATTGGCACATCCAACATGGACGTAGAGATTCTCCGCGAGCTGTGGATGTAACACCTTCCTGAAAGCACTCAGGCCATCCTTGCAGTAGCAAGCGACCTGCCACTCACCGCAACTACAGACCTAGCTGACCGCTTCACCGAACTGCACCATCCAGAGACTGAACCCAGAGCACTTACGCAGTTTAGCGCTGGCGCAACCACAGCGACCCCTGCGGTTGGTCAGCCGTCGGCCATAAACGCCTTATCATGGCAGCTAGCGTTGCTTCAGCGCTAGATCGTGGAGCCCACTTAAAACCGTAAACACCGCAGCCGCTCAGGATTATCATCCCGTGGCACAAAACTTGGTACCCTCGGTTGATGCTCTTAGCACTCGCGTTTTGGTACTAAAGCCCGTAAGTGCATACAGCTATGTAACTACTCCGCTACAGATTCGCCAAGCCGGCTTGTAATATCCACGAACGACGTCGGCAAAACTCAAAGCCGTCTCATTTACATTAGGGATTATGATTCCGAGACGCAGTTCTTAGTTGATGTCGGGACGAAAGTCAGCGTCATATCCCCTATGCCAGGCGAGCCTACGGCTTCTCTGTCGACAAGCTTAAGTGCTGCCAATGGTACACCAATAGCCACCTACGCTCATCGGTCGGTTACCCTGGACCTAGGTCTTCGGCACACGTTTCCTTGGGTATTCACCGTCGTCGCAGTCCCCTTAGCCATCATCGGCACTGAGTATCGCAGGCAGTTCGATCGCTTGGTAAGTGCGAACCGGCAACGCAACTCACTGTACGTGGCATCAATGTCGACACTGCAACCAGCACCCCGATCTACGCCTTTCTCCAGACATCGCCAAACTCTTCTCCCAGTACTCCAAGTGCCTTCGGCCAATGCGCACCGCGCTGCCCGTAGCTGCCAAAGTCACGCATCACATTCGGATGATTGGCCCACCCGTCTCACGCTATCCACGCCGACTTTCACCGGAGAAACTTAAGGTCGCTCTGGAGGATTTCGAGCACATGCTTAAACTCTGGATACTCCGCCCTTCCGAAAGTCATTGGTCCACTCCCATGCAAATGGTTCATAAGAAATCTGGTAACTGGCACCTTTGCGGTGCCTACAACGCACTCAATAGGGTAATGTATTCATATAGGTATCCCGTCCCACGCATACAGAGCCTCACCACATGCCTCAGAGGTAAGACGGTCTTCAGCAGGGTCGATCTAGTTCGCGCCTATCACCAGACACCCGTAGAAGAAAATCACATTTGTTAAACAGCCGTCATCACTTCTTTCGTCTTGTTTGAATTTTAAGTATGCCTTTCGGACTTGCAACGCTGCAAAAAGGTTCCAAGGCATTGTCCACCATGGCACACTTCGTCTAAATTTCGCATATTCATACCTCAGTGATGTTCCAGTAGTCATTTCATCGGAAGAAGAGCATCTTGACCACCTTCCAGCGCCTGAACCAAAAGCGGTGTCACAGTCAACCCGACTAAATGCGAACTCGGCAAGTTAACGGTGGAATTCCCAAGCCACCTCTTTTCGTCGTCAGGTATCGAGCTTCTTTAATAAAGGCCTTCCTACCTCCGACCTCTTTCAAACAGCTCCGTCGAATTTTTGGTTTTGTGAGCTACTATCGACGTCTCATTCCATGCTGTGCTCAGCTAATACAGTCCATGACTGACCTACTCAGGGGAAATGAACGTACTTTCGCTTTACCGGACGCAGCACTGACCGACTTCACTGAGCTCAAGGATGTTATCTCCAACCTAACTCACCTCGCTCATTCCGAATAGACGGCACCACTTTCTATCACGACTGGTGTCTCAGACGTCACGGTAGGAGCTTTCCTGCAACAACACCTTGGTAGGCAATGGCAACCCATCGGGTTCTTCTCCAAACGCCTGCATCCAGCGGGATCTCACTACAGCACATTTGGCAGAGTATCACTGGCCATCTACCTAGCCATTCACCCCTTCCAATACATACTCGAAGATCGCGCTTTCACGGCCTACATTGACAACAACTCCCTCATCTTCGCCTCTAAGTCAACCTCAAACAAATGCTCATCACAGGAAACTAGACACCTTGACTTTGTCACGCAGTTCACTTGACATGTCATGTCTCAGGTATCGACAATCCCGCCGCCGCCGCTCTCTCACGCTTCAATCTCACCCTCCAGTCTTTGCATACCGTCGGCTTTGCAGCCATGTCATTGGCTCAGACTCAAGGTGAAGGCATGCAACACACCCTGCAGTCCACCGCACTGCATGTGCAAACCCATTCTTCTCCAGACCACGATAGACCCTGTACGCTGGGACATTTCCACAGTTTGTCCTAGATCCCTCGCGCCCGTCTCCTGCAGACGCACAGTATTTGACACACGCCAAGCACTATCACATCCCGAAATCGGTACGTCTTTGAAACCGGTCACAGTGCGTTTCGTTTGGCCACGCCTAAACAAAGATTTTTGGACCATGGTTCGCTCCTGCCTTCAGTGCTAGCGCTCCAAACTACCGCATCCCATCCGTTGTCCTCTTGGCTCACTTCCCGCCCCGGAATCTCGGTTTTCGCATGTACACAGATCCAGTACATCCCTTGCCTCCTTCACGCGGATTTGTATACATTCTTACGTGCGTCCACCGCTTCCCCAAATGGTCAGAAGCTGTCCCGTAACTGACTACACAGCTGAGATTGTTATCCGGGCCTTCTTGTTCAGTGGGTCTCGCACTATGAATGCCCACCCACCATCACAACCGAATGTGGAACGCTTTTCGTACCTTTACTATGCGATACGCTTTGTAACATTTAGGCTGATGCCGCATTCATACCACAGCGTATCACCCCGCAGTCAAAAGTCTAGCCGAACGCTTCCATAGACAACGTAGAGCCTCGCTCTGCGCATCCGCGGACTCTAGCTGGAACAAGAAGGTTTCGCTCTTAATCTTAGTCATTCGCAACAGCCTCAAAGCTGACTTGCAATGTGCACCAGCAGGGCTGCTTTACGGCACAACGCTAAACTTGCCAGGAGAATTTGTTTCGCCTCCCACATCGTCGGGTATTTCTCCGCCCAACTTTGCTGCCTCACTAGCTCGAAGCAAGCATGCACTACGCCCGACTCCGCCCTGTGTACAGAACAGAGATGTGCAACTGCACGAGGGACTCTGCACCTGCACTTAAGTTTTCCTCCGCACGGACTTCGTGAGGCGCATTCCCCACCCTCCTTACACTGGTCCTTTCAGAGTTCTGCAACGGGCCCTTAAACACTTAGCTTTAGACCAGAAGAACCACCAAACAACGGGGTCCATCAAACGCTTCAAAGTGATTCTCTTTGAAGAACCGCTTGCAATCCATCCTGATGTTAGCACACAAGCACCCGCACCTGCGGGGACTTCCCGAGCACTTGATACCCTGAAACTCTCCGTTCCCCTTGACCATCCACCATACCCGCCTCAATCTCATGCAACAGACCGACGAGGTAAATGGGTCGTCATCCGGTCCTTTTTTCAGATTTTGTTACCCTTTGCTATCTCCATTAACACGCACATTTTCGTGTTTCTAGTGAGCCTGCCCTTCACTCACAAACATTTTGTAAAATCGACAGCAAACTCCAAAACCTTTTAAAAAACTCAAAAAGCTCATTTGCTTCTAGCATGCATGCCATGCTCTCGCTCTGGCACTAAGCCGACCCTTACCCACCCCACCGAGTTTTACCTTCTAGAAACTCAACTACCGGAACTGCCATGGTAACCCTCGAGTGACTTGCCAACCGGCATAAGACCCCTTCCTGACCCAAGGAACAGTCAGTCGCTCTCGACCGCGGACGGCCACGAACGGGTTGATCCCCAAACGACTGGCTACGCGTTGTCGACGAAAATACCCGGATTTCTTCGTTGGACGAGGACCGTAGACTGGAGTGCCGTGGGAGTTACACCTCACAAGCGCACCGTCGGGTATGTTGTGGAGGATATATCCAGTCGGTTTTTCTCTGTACCAGCGAGTGTTTCGCAGTCCGGCCAGCCCGCCCCAAGGACCCAACGAGGATACCCTCCGGTCCACATGAAGATCATAAACAAAAACAAACGCTTGGATTTAGCGAACTCCGCTACATACCCCATCTTGAAACCAAGTGTTTAAGCCCAAGCTTCTACTCGCATCAATCCACACCTTCCGTTCCCCACTGACATCTCTATCGAAGGCTTCCATCCTTCTGCCTTCTAAGAGGAGGACCTTGTAGGGCACCTGAAAACACACGCTGTCAGTAAACTACAGCATTGGATTTTACTGTTATTTGAACCTGCACAACGTCCATTTGATTTCTTAGCGGAACTTCCGTTTTACTTATCTGCTGATCCGCTTCCTATTCTTTTAAACTGGACCACACGCGTAGGGACCAGCTGCCTCCAACTTCCATACGGTAACGGACAAATTAACTTGTTCAACCTATCTGGAGATTTCCCCCACTGATTGACCCCAAAACAACTAATCACTACACCTTGATTGCTTATTGAACTTCACATGATAATATCTCAGTTACTTTGTTTCTCGTTCACACTTGGACCTTGATTAACCACAAGAGTTTACCCATTTTGCATCGCACAATCATTCACCTTGCTACTCCCGCCAGCGTTCCATGTGCACTGCTCATTGCCTGATCGATTGACGATTGATCACTTCGCTGTGAAGCACACTGACATTAGAATGGCTTCGCTTCATTGTGCTTATCTGTTCACCATTGCTGTTGGCGGCACGCTGCACTTGAGAATCGAATTATTGGACACATTTGCTCTGGAAATTTTTTGAGGTTTGTTGATAACTTGTTGTTAACCCATTTGTAACTATCACCTTAGCTCTTTGACTTTTAGATTGACCAGGCCGCGCTAGGAGGTGCTCAGGTTCCAAGACCGATTTGTCGGTAACACTACTGTCCCATACTTGACACGCCTCTTACATGTCATTGTTACCGAAGGTACCCCAGGCGCCACCCAACACATACCACCATCTACAGTTGATCAACTCACCCAAGCCAAAATGGAACTCCGTGACGTATACAAGCTCCTAAAGTGCAAAAGCTATCATATCTCTGGAAACCAGATAAGGTATCTCCTGCACTTCTCAAACTAGGGGTGTCGACATACACTTACTGCTGCTGAAGACGTTCATTATATCCATGAAATCTGTCACCAAACAAACGCAGTGCAAGTAAGTCATTGTCATATTGCGACATAACTCTGGTTCCCTGTTAGAAACAAAGTATTGTCGCCCAATAAAGCATATATTTATCCTCCGATTAATGATGGAGTGATATATAAAAGCTGCAATGGTCGACCTACGATCACGATAGTTAATCAATACTGCTCAGCGCGGCTTCTTGGGTGCTCGCTCATGTATAAATAAATAAATAAAATGTATACTCTCGATGTTACGCGAGGCACACCAAAGAAGAAAACGTGAATTTCCATATCATCTAACTACCACAGGATAACCGCATGTCTGCAATTGTCATTTACGGCGACATGCACAAAGCTCTTGATCTGGTGTCCCACGGCAAACTAATATCAAAAATGAAGCCGTATGGAATCGGAGAACCACTGCTATCTTGGTTTAAATTGTGTCACCAATTGAGCGCAGGTAGTACAAGATTCAGAGAAACAAATCTGAACCAAATACAGTTTCAAGTGATGTGGTACAGGAGAGTCTCCTTGGTCCTTTACTGTGCTTGATGTATGTTAACGATGACATTGACGCAGCGACATTCGGAACACCACACGTCTTTGCAAACGATATCAAAATTGTCTACACTTTTCACCCTGTTATTAAAAACGAAGCTACCAGCATGATCCAGTTCGATCTGCACGCACTAGGAACCTGGTGCTCAAAGTGGATAATGTTTTTTACTACAGCTATTTGTTACTCAGTGCCTTATAAATGCGATATAACATCCAATAGTCTGCTCATTTTTGATAAGCCACTTAATATATGCTACAACCTTCGGGACATGGGACTGAGATACTTACGCTCGCTCAGCATAAGGTTATGGTAACGGCGGTCGGTAGGAAATAAATCGCCCTGCTCCCAGGCCAGTTTGCCCCGTTTTTCTGTGTCACAACCTATTTTTTGTCTTCAACTGTATAATGCAATATTAGTTGTGGTTCGGGATTATCCAGTTATGTACTGTTCTCTGTGCCTGAGCTATTCTGTCGTTCTATTATATCTGCTCTCCCGCGCTTTGTTCCTGTTGTCGTCAGGCTATTTTCCTTCGTTCATTACACCGAGAAAGTCGCTGTCAGCTCTGTTTTCGCGTGTACTTCAGTATTATTAGTGATGTTGAATTACTTTATCAAAAATACGTGTGTTAGTTTATTGTAGTTGTTGTGATTCTCTATTACCTTGATTCAGCCGTATCGATCTGTATCAGTTTTTGTAATGGCTAAGCTGACTCCTTGTGGTAGCTGTTCTAAAGTAGTTGGTAATCGCGCGAACGCGGTTACATGTAACTTGCGGCATAAACGACTATATTTCTTGCATCGGCTCATCAGTTGACCAACTTAAACTTCTGCGAGCTATCCAGCATGATTCTGCCCAAATACTGTATAAAACGCGTTAGATTAAAGTACGATCATACGCAGTCGATAGAACTCGCGAGCGACTAAGACGGACGAAACGTTCTACCACGAAAAGCTCTGTGTTCATCCCATGCGTCAGAAACTGAGCCACCCCTACGTCGGGACGAACCCACTTGCCTGCAGTCTGCTGGTTCTCCGGGGCAATGTCCATCAGTTGCGGTAGACTCTGCTGGTCTGACTGTCTCTGTATTGCGTCCGATGGGCGTCACCAACCCGGTGTGCAATAACGTGAGCGAAGAAAGCGAATGGAAAATGTAACGAAATAAGGAAGATAAAGGAACTGCCAGCAACCAGCGGCGTTGAAACCTTAGGATATTTCACGCACCTGAGTCAAGCGATACGAATCCTCAGGCTCGTTATGAACGCTTCGTAGAAGTCCTACAGGGCCTTTTTGATAGTCTGCTCGATGTGGGTGAACAGGGGCTGAGGGTCAAGCAAACTACCTGTCTTGGAAAAAGAGGAGGGTAAGGTTCGATCTCTACGAGTCAGCTTTGCAGAGGACGCGAGTCCGAGGGTGGTACTAAATCGCCTCAGTAGGCTAAAATAGTTGATTCTCCATATTCGTCCACATTTGGATCCGTCGGACCGAGAAAAATTGGAATCCACTATCATTGAGTTAAAAGCGGCTTACCGATATCGGAGAAAGTAACCTTCGCATCCTAAATTATCGGGTGGGTCCCCGGGTCCCCCGAATCCGAATCAACTGGTCGACGACGCTTCATGCGCGTCCGGCGGTTCCAATCGCGGCCTGCGCGTAGCCTTCACAAATGTTTGTAGTTTACTGAACAAACGTGACTATGTATATCAGTTCGTTGTCTGTTATCCTCCGGATATAGTAGGACTGGCAGAAACCTTGTTAAATCCTGAGGTCAAT
This sequence comes from Dicrocoelium dendriticum, assembly GCA_944474145.2. Taxonomy (NCBI): domain Eukaryota; kingdom Metazoa; phylum Platyhelminthes; class Trematoda; order Plagiorchiida; family Dicrocoeliidae; genus Dicrocoelium; species Dicrocoelium dendriticum. Next base: position 82,191,221 of record OX104064.1, read on the forward strand.
ACCCAGTTCCAGTTCAGTGGCTACTCGGACTTCCGGTGCGATAGATTATCAAACCAGCGCGGTGGCTTGCTGTCATGCATTTGGTCTTCGCTGTGCGGGAGATTAGCAAACACATACCAATGGCCTGTGCAAGAAACTATGGTGTTCGATCCACTTGAGACGGTGAATTGTTTGTCGACGCAGCTTATCCCAGCCCGTATAATCGATGTCTGGTTTGGTTGCCGCATGTCGGAAACTACATAAGTCGGCCCCCTTCCAGCTGATGAGCTAGATTAACTTCCCTCGGCTACTGTGGCCTGAGGCCCAACTTCTTCTCGGGCACTATGAAATCGAAGAGCAATTTGCGGATGTGAGATTTGAGACTGGGGCAGCACAACACGTCTGCCAACCGATGCGCGTTACACGGCATTCCGCTCCATCGGGCATGGACCTACTAGTAGCTAGTTGCAAGCAACGTGTTTATGAAATTCAGGTCCTGGGGTCCCTGGCAACTAGCAAACACTCGATGGTCTCAGCCAGCCTAGAGCTGTTGCTTCCCTAATAGCGTCCGCTGGAACCGTCCTACCATTAGTACAAGACGGACTTCGAAGGTCTCAGTCGAGCCGTCAGTGAAGTGGACTGGTCGCTACTACAGGATTCATCTGTTGAAGGCTGTTGGTCTGATATAAAAGACGGTGAGTAATCTTTGGTCGCAGGTTTCGTACCCCTCAAGTATAAGAAAGCTGGGCCAGTGAAGCCACATTGGCTTGAAAGAGAGTATGGCCAACTGGCGCAACGACGACGCGTACTGTGGAATAAATTCCTGGTGTCTGGCTCCGCCAACGATTATGAGGCGTACAAAAGGCAGCGAACCTATGCAGCAAAGCAAAAGCGCGAAAGAGTCGGAAGTTCGCAGAGAAGCTTTCAACCTTAGTGAAACCGGTGTCAAGATTTTTGCTTACGTGAAGCGACGCCTGAAGCCCGCAAGTGACATAGCTATCTTAGAGGGTACTAACGAAAGCGTCTGACCTCCATCACTGAACGTGCGTCCGCATTGGCGGAGCACTTCATTTCAGTATTTACAGGTGGGTGTGAGCTTATACCGAGCTCGACATGTGCAGCTCCTACGGAACACGATGGTCTGGATGGCAATACATACGTCCTCAGTCTACTTGTCAGTCTTGATGAAGCGAAGCTTACAGCACCCGATGGACTTCACCCGCCTATTTTAAAATTCGTATCGGCCATCATCTCCTTTGCCGTGACGGATCTGTTTAACAGATCGCTTTCCAAGAGTGAATTGCCGAACGACTGGAAATGCTCGGTAGTGAAAACGATTCCAACAGGCGGTGACTCAAACAATGTGGACAATTACCTGCCGATTTGTCTCACCTCTGTTTTGAGAAGTTGTTCGAGTAGATTGTGAAATAGAGGCTTCTCTAGCTGCCGGAGTCAAAAGAGCTCATAATGTCGGCACAATACGGCTACGTGAAAGGCTGCTCATGCATCACCAACCTGCTGCTGACGCGGTAGAAGTGGTTGCAAGCGTTGAACCGGGGGAAGTCAGTGGATTTTATCTACCTTGAGTTTAGTAAGGCTTTAGATAAAATAAATCGTGAGGCCCTGCTCCACAAGCTGAGGGTGTGTGGTGTTCGTGATGCACTAAACCAGTGGACCAGTAACTTCCTTATTGGGAGAAAATGGCGGGTACAGGTGGATAACCGCCTAACGGACTGGTACCCGCCCGATAGCGGTGTAGCCCAAGGCACATTGCTGGGGTCCATGTTATTCCTGCTCCACAATAATGAAGTGTCTAAGCTTCTTCGGTCACTTTGTGCACTGTTTGCAGACGATTTGAAGATTTGGAAGGTTATTGATTCTCCCCTTGACTGTGACGACCTTCAGCAGGATCTCGGCCGCCTATTCCGCTGGGCTGCAGAACTTGGCCTGCAGGTCAACCCGGCTAAGTCCTCCTTTATGAATCTGGGGAGGTGTGGTAATGGGCGTGCATACACCCTGGCCGGCCACCCGCTGCATCCCACCAGTTTCGTAAAGGATCTAATCATACACAAAATCTGTGATCTGGAGTCCGTTGACAACACTAACAGACTGTACGTAAACGGAATACGTCTGCTTTGAACACTTAGACGCAGCCTCTACACTTGGTCTGAGGAGATTGCCACCTATCTTTTCTCTTCCACAATAAGACCAATGCTTGAGTATGGCTTACCCGCTTATATGCCGATCACAATAAGTGAGGTGCAGAGATTGCAACAGGTCCAGTATGTAGGTACTCGGCTCAGCCCCAGTTTATGGAGTATGTCGTACGAGGACCGATGTAGGTGACTAGGACTGTATACCCTGTCGTCGGCTTTGAGTTGCTCTTATAATGATGCGCCAGATACTGCACCTGGGCCACTTCTCGATGTTACGGCCGCTGCTACATGTTCGCGCACTAAGCAGCACACACGGACACCGGTACAAATTAGTGGTACCGGATTAAAAGCGCGTCGCTCCTCCTCTACGCTTTGAGCGTCGAGTGGTGAACTATTGGAACATGTTGCCGGAGACGCTAGTCGCGGCGAAATCGGTGTCGGAAGTTAACAGATGCCTTGACGCCCACTTTGCGGACTACACGTATAGGGAGCGTATCCTACCCGGATAAGATATAGTGTAGCTGCAATATGCTGCCACCGCGAAGGAACTAGATATAGTAGAAGCTGGAAAAATGTACCGTCGACATGCGCGCTTGTAATTTGACGCACAAATTTCGCAAAGGATCAGCAAATACTTGACCATGCAAAACGTAATCCACTTATTGGAATATCATATAAACATTGCCAAGCATGGGAACAAAGCCCAGTATTCATGTGATGCAGAAAACAGTCCACAAAAAAGAATATTGCAGTGGGAAGGCCCATACACTCATTTCCTTTATCTTCGTTCTTACTTCTAAACGACTAGGCTAACCACAAGGCTATCACCAATTGGTGTATACTGAGGGATTAATTCAACTGAACGCACCTCTACATTCCCCATCTTCATTGTCCATGTCCATATTACTCTTATTGCAGTCTACTCCTACATTCCCCTTTCTAGGGGAAGCAACCATCACGCGGAAGACTGGAAAGCCATCAGAGCGACCGATGACAAACAGACAGAGACCTCATGGAAGAGACCGTACGACGCAACACGAGCCCAACAGAAGGAGCGGAGAGCGGATCACGAGCGACGAACGGTAACGGAACTGAGCCAAGTAGAACAAAGATGGCATTTTCGAAAGGCCAATAAATCAGACAGAACCTAATGTGACATTGTATCCAGACGTAACCCCAAGCCGAAAAACGGAACCGCGATAAAGTAAACTAAAATCCTTAGGAAAACTCTAGGATGGTAAGATTGCCAGTTACGGAAGCGATGATACAGGATCTGATAGGCAACCAAGCTCCCGCAAGTTGAGGAGAAAAGATACACAACGGCGTCATGTAGTAATTCCTCATGTATCTTGCCTTGTGGGACGGAAACATAACCGGTATGTGCACGCGTGCGTAACAGCTTTCTTACCGCTTTGTTCTTGCTACAGTGTGAGTGCCAAAACTAACAATCGATAGGACTGAATGGTCTTGAGCAAAGCAACCGTCACATGGTGCTAATAGTTTCTACATACTTTATTCTTGTGTTAAACCCATTTTCCTACAATGCAATATAATATTTTACGTATTCCGTTTTTACATTCTCAAGGGGATTAACAATCCCGATACAGACATCTCGTGCAAAATCTGATAAGTTTATGCCATAATAAATTGAAAATGGATTTTCATTACTTTAGTACATTTTCAATTCAGTTCAGTTTAATTCAAGAAAGAGATTTATGCACCCAGGGGTGGATATTTAGCAGTTAAACACACGCTTTCAGCATTTTAAAAAGAATACACAAAAATGTGATCCGCAGCACAAAAAACAGCAAAAGGGTTATTGTGTAACTTTATGTAACTAATGAGTAGCGAGGATTTGGGTATAATTCAGTTAATTCCTCATGTTCACTCTTAATCATCAAACTTAGGCTAGTGTAGTATGCGTCCGATCAATGGTTCTGAGATCTTCCGGTTCCGCGGGCGTACGTGAGTCCTATTAGACCGAGGGGGCTGGAAGACGAGGGAGATACTTTGTAGGCGGCTGGAGAACCACCTAGTAAGTGTCGGAGCAGGATGAACGGCGTGCTGGTGTCACATCTGGTGGCTAGCAGTACGCTACGGTCACAGCTGCAAGTAGAGGACCGAGCGCGAGGCGATTAGATGGTTGGCGTAAAAGCGCACGATAGGTGGCTTCTCTAACAAGATAGAAGACGAAATGGAAAGATGCAGAGCAGGTGCAACTACTCTTAGAATAAAGGCTACGCTGGACGCAAACTTACTTGCTGACTTGCTACTGGGACACTAGACTCCGGCGTTTCGATCTTCTGGGCCTCTTGAGTGGTGCGCCTTCCAGTTGACACCTGCGAGGTTCCGCCCTCATAACCTCCGGATGCCAGCAGCTAGTGCCACTTCGCCATGGGCGACAGCCGCGACCTGCGTGATTGACTGTTGACTACGATATAACTCGGTTCATCTTCCACTGGTGTGCCGGTTATGCACTGTGAAGAAGACATTGGCTAGCCTCACGAGCTAGGACTTTCCGCATGGCGCCCGGCACAGCACGATGACTTGAAAGCAATACCGACAGATTTCTTATATATTACTGATGATTAGAAGGGATTCTGGTATAACAGCTAATTCACTATTGCCACTGTTAATCAGCATTTAGCGATACAAAGATGAACCGGACCATAATGCAAGGTCGTCCAGATAGGTTTGTAACTTGATTGATGAGTCTGACGTCGGATGCTGGATACCTAAAACCACGTCGTTTGCGTATTTCAGCGATATCGGTTTGCCATGAGTGGATAATGAGGCGACATAAGTGGAAAACAGGTATGCTAAGAATTTGGTTCATTGTAGAACCCCGGGGCTGTGGTGAGTAGAGAGGAAGTTTCACCCCTAAGTTGAATAAACTGAGCACGTTCAGAGAAATAGTCTCTCAGCAGGTGGACAGTGGAAGGTTGGATTCCGGAATCACATAGGACTCTCAAAAGAAGCTCACGGTTTATATTGTCAAAGGTATTGCTATGGTTGGGAAAACATACTCGCACGGATTTGATCTTATTGTCCAGCGACATCAGCACCGAATGTACAAGATAAGCTAGTGCTTCTTCAGTAGACCTCAGTCTACGATAAGCAAACTGAAGCTGAGCATCTAGAAGAGTTTAAGTCATCATACTTTCATGAATACTCTCGAAGACCATCAGGTTTACTGAGGTGCAAGCAATTAGCCGGTATTTATCCGAACCCTTCTTTGACACTGGTGTAATCATAGCATTTCTCCAACAGTCGGCAATTTTACATTCTTTTATGCACGATATGTGCAGGTCAGCAAGAGGCTAGGCCAAGAAATCAGCACACATTTTGCGGACAAGGAGAGATAATCCATCTGGACCACTTGCTATGTTTGAATTTAGCTTCAGCAGTTGGTTGAGTACTGTATTTCTGTCAATTGCTGATGAAAAAAATGTGGGACTGTCCATTGGGGGGAGGAAGGGTAAGAAGTATAGTTAGCACTAAAACACAAGTTTCGGTTCAAAACTTCAAGGTCCACGTCTAGATTTGATGCTCGGTGAGAGACACCACTAAGTTGTTTCGGCATCGGCCAGACCTCGCAGCAGTTATTGTTTCCGATAATGGTCTGAACATATAGATGGTTTCGGTGGCGTAACTCCAACTTGACAGAAATAGCAAGCGACTTCACTCCAACGTGGTATTTCTGTAAGAACTCTTTCTCTTTAATTCTACGCAGGCTTTTTAGACACGGAGATGAAAACCAAGTGGACCGTACATATCTAAACAGAATTTGTGATAGCTCGTTAACTGGTCACAGCAGGTAGAAAAATCGCTGTCAAGAATATACTAAAGTCACGTAGTCTGTATATGTTCTGAGGTGCACATTGTCTTCGTTTAAGCTTTAGACCTTGACAGCAAGTGAGTTCCGCGTGATTTATTTTGCCGTATACGACAGGAGATAACGAGTTTTGAGTGATCAGAGCTATCAAATGCACACAAAAATACAACCGCATTGTTTACTAATATCAAATCTAGGGTTGCTTCAAGTCTAGTGTGTGAGTTCACAAATTTTGTAACCCGAGAGCAATGAGAAAGGTAGTGTCAACTCTGTTGAAATCACCAGCAAAACTTCAGAGGACAACAAATGTGGCCGCTGACAGTTGAAGTGAATTGTTCATAAAATGCCTCTGCTTTAGAGGGGAACAGCCAGGAGAAATGTAGATATTTGCCAGTAAAATTGATTGGTAGCCACTTAAGCATATTGGCTTACATTTCCAAATTAAACATTTAATACGTGACGAAGAGAAACGAATCGCACATCTTGATGGCCTGCACCATGACTAATTGATGTAAGTAATATTACCTCCGCCACGGTTGCGTTATGTATATTTCCGGTCGGCACGATAGCAAATGAATCCCTCTTCCGATACAAGTGTGTTGTCCATGTAATCATAGAGCCAGGCCTCCTGAAGCATCAACACGCTTAGCTTCGTGTATTCACGACAGCAGACTGCAGCTTTAATCGCATCCATTTCGCTCAAAATTGATCAGATATTTGTGCTAAGTATCATGGGTATACTCAGTGTTTTATTGCATAAAACGACCCTCCATCCAGCACGATGCTGGTTGGTAGCTTTGTTCTTTTTTTGGTAGATTCGCTTCCGTTTATTTATTACAGCTTGACCAGGAAAAAATTCAACATCAACGGTCCTTGCACAAGAACATGCTTTTATTTACTTGAACACGTCGTCACAGGCGTGCCTTGTTTAAAGCGAGAATATAAAATTTCATTATTCAACAACAGATTTGCACGGATAGATGTGATTACGAAGCGTGCTAAAACAGCCTGGGTTACACAGATCGCGATCCTTAAGGAACCATACCGTAAACATGTGCTCATTGAACGCGGGAAGTTAGTCTCATTCAAATGAGTCTGTGATGACTACGCTGGATGAAGATGGAACAAAGAAACTCTGTGACAGTAGAGCATGTTAAATATGTGAACGGTTACCGCAAACACGCCAAACCGCATAGTCAATTCACCCCACGTCGAATATGCAATTTAAGCCTGGTAGCTATGACTGAAACACAACGGTACTGTATTGGGTCAGTCTCAATGTCGAGCTTCCAACTACGTCATTGAAGTGCGCAATCTCCCTTACGAGCAAAGGCTGTGATGTTTAAGAGTATGTAGCGGACGGCATCGCCGATTATAAGGCTACCTAATAATGGCATAATTGATTTTGCACAGTCGCTTCTTATTGCAATTCAGCAGGAATACAAACTTTAGAGATTGCTCCCTGAAGCAAGCAGAACAATATAACCGTCTAGAGTGCCGTAGAAATTCCTTTACTATTCACGGGTGTCCTTTGTGGAGTGCTTCCCGATTCGCTCGATTCTGCACCTACCCTAGTCATATTGAAAAGTTGATTGGATGAGGCACTGAACCACTTAAATTTGCCTACGAAGCACTATCTTTCGTTCTACTCCCGGGAACCATCTTGTATTTATTAGTTGTCGCCTATTGGAGCTGTGAAACTACACGGAGTGTAGGGCTGCATCATTAAAAAGGATAAGTTTATTCTTTTGACAGTAGAAATACTAACTGCCCTTTACATTGTTTTGATAACTCACCAGAATACCAAACGGAGCTTGTAGCATAGTGCTTCTTAACCGGCAAAAGTCATTGTGTATTGTTCGTAATATCTGATTGCTCCCCGGTGAAAGTGTTTTAACTTTTATTATTACCATTCCATGTTGTTACACAGTATTAAGCATAAGTTTCTTATTTGATGCACACCATCAGAGCATGTGGCACTTACGTAGGTGCGAGTGTTTAAATTTGTGTAGGTTTACTTCTTGAATTATAAGGTAGTCAGACGTTGCTTATCAGGATGCTTGGTGGTGGTTGTGAAAACTGAGCTATATTCTCTCACTGACATGATCATCTTTAACCGGAAGCTCACGGTATTGCACACCTGTGGCAAAACGCTTCGGCTAAGGTGCGTCACTTGTCATGCTGTTGTGTGGCATGCGGTGTAACTCGTATTTGCTGCGAGATTAGTAAGCGGTAAACTTTTGTAAGTTGCGCTTAGACCAGCAAATAGTCTTGCAGTTTTACGCATACCTTCGATTCTGTGTAGGATAGAGAAAGCAAATATCTGGGTGATAATCTTCGCATCTATTGTGCTTGGACTAGTGTTCGGATTTTTACTGTTTCCTCACCCTGGTTACTCGACTTTATGTCCCACTGTCTTTTACATCAATACTAACCAACTTGTGTCTTAAAACCTTTTGTCAGTATGTGTACTTCCCCTGTTTTGGTTGAGCTGCAATTTCCCAAGCCAGTCGGATCACATACTAGCAGGCAGATATCAAACAACGTCAGTCTCAACTTTGTGTTAGCAACGAGATATCGACGGTCATAACGGATAACAGCTAACAGTATATGACCACTATTGGCAGCGATAATGATTTTCTTGAGTTATCTATTACGTTTGTGGACAATAGCTGGCGCTCCCCTCCTTTCTGCCATCAGTCTCACGTCGTACATTCGGCCATTGCAAGCACCGAATGAAGTAGAAGGGCCATAGTTAGTCTTTTCAATTTATTGCGAGTTTTGGTAACCAGCTCATATGGATTTCTGTGTGATTTGGTTTTCTTATTCGTGAGATTGGAACACATTATTTTTTTGAGTGTAATCTATTCGATTAATCTCATGCACAGGTGTCAGTTTCTCTTTTCCCTCTGTTCCTTTTAATTACAACCCATCGCTGGAACTCATCCTCTCCGTGTAGACGCTGACAACGTTCTGTAACTCTTGCATCCCGGGCAGTCAGTTTACTATACACTCACAATACCGCGACGCCTTAAGTCTTCTAAACTCCTCATATGGTACTTACAAAGCGACCATATTCTGAGTCTAGCGTTTCGTGCAGCTAATCTCTACCACATGTGCAATATACAACGAAGTATGTAGTGCCGTGGAGAATCCCCAATTAACTGGTTTGATTGTTAGCTGCGGATAACTATATTCATCCTATTTCTGGTGATAGCGTCAAAGTTACCCTTACTGAAAGGGGTGCGCACAATGTGCGCGACTTCGAACTGTCATTGGCGTTACTGATCAGCCACATTAGATGTTCCTACTAATGCTGTCATCGTTGATAATTTGGAATGCAGCAGACCGATATGCTACATTCAGCTAATTTGAATGGCCGAAACACGCAGCTATGTAGGACAATGGAACAATGGTAGATTACGGGCAAAAAGGCGGGTGCTTAACAAGTCCCGTAGGATGGCCAAAATGTGAACCACAATATGGTGAATAGAAAACAAAGGAATAAAATGAAAAACGTTTTGGTGGACTCACCACAGTTAACACAAAGGCACACAGAAAGAGTTAACCACAGTTGTGTAGATAAATGCTGGTTGTGCAACGTTCGTCGCATTATATCATCGGTTGAGACACAGGCTATATCTCGTAGTGTAGGTGGGTTATGGCAACTTCAAGGCCTTTTATAAACACAGGTAAAGTGGGGGCGGAAACAGCATAATTTTGGACGGCATTCCATGGCTGACGCACACGAAGAGAGTAAAAGTTCTGTCGACGTTCTAGCCGACTGTACTGCATGGCTACCTTGAACTGGACGCCACTCAGTTTCGTGTTGTGGATCGGTTGTAGTAGGTGACGGCAGACGTGGTTGAGTTCCTTAGCATCTGGTATGCCATAATTCGGTCACCACGTAGGCGCCTGTACCGGCCACTGTATAATTTTAGGGTCCTCAGTCTAAGTTGATAAGGAAGAGTGAACAACCCTTTGACCTGCTTCGTGGTTGGTCATTGTGGAGTCTCGAGCGCTGCAAGGTTTTGTTTGTGCCATGGCTGCCACACCTGGATTGCGTATTCCACATGAGGCCGCACTTAGGTGTTAAGCAACTGAGAACAGACAGAGAGATCAAACCAGCCAAATGCCCTCCGCAGCATGCAACCGTGTTGGTTCCCGGCCTCTGACGCCTTCTCAGATTGTTCTGAGCAGTCTAGATCAGCCTGAACTAGTACTCCAAGGTCGCACTCCTGGTGAATGCTTGCAGGACATGGTATTCAAGCTAGTTTGTGATGTTCGGCTGGTTGTGATTGTGAACCACCGTACACTTCACCGAATTGGAGTGTAACATAATATGGAGTGATCACCCGTACGCTCTGTCCAAGTCTCGCTGAAGTGCACCGTGATCTGCTGGGTTGGCGATCCTCTTCCACACATTGCCATCGTCAGCGAACAGCAAGAAAGCTGAAGCAATCGAACGCATAAGCTCCATAATGAACACGAGAAACAGACGCGGCCCAAGAATTGATCATTGTGGAACTCCACATTCGACATAAAGCGGAGCGGACAGCGCACTTCGAACTCTGACCTGCAGTTGCCGAGCCAGCAGGAAATTTCTGATCCACCAAAGGACTGGATCACCAATCTCATAGCTTTCGAGCCTGTGAAGAAGAATGCTGTAGTCCAGTTGCTCGAAAGCTTTGGAGAAGCTGAGGTAAATGACGTCTGTTCCACTGCCTGTATCGGCCGCTTCCGTCTAATTATTGCGTGCAATCAGTAGGTTTGTAGTTTCTTTGACACAGCTGTGGCAGTAAAATCGATGTTTGTGTGTGCTGAAGTTCGGGATAGGGATGTGCGTATGTAGCACTGGTGAGCGTCTTTTTGGAAGGTTGGGGCATACTGCATTCTTAGGACGTTGGCTGCCTCTTCGGCAATCTGTGCCACTCCGACTGGCGTGTTAAGTAGGGGGATATCGAGCTTCCCTGTCCGGATGGTGCTAACATGCTTGTATATTAGCTTTTTGTTGTTGGCAAATTTACAGGCCAAATGTTGTTGGTGCGTCAATTTGTCCTCCGGACAAGCATGTTACAGTGATTTCGCTGAGCCACGTAATCGCTTCAGGTTTCGGGACAAGGACGAGCTCTGTAAGTGTGCCAAACTGCATTCCTTATTGACATGCGCTTGCGAGTTCTACTTCTGATGAAAGACTAGGGATTGGTGGGGCGAACCCTCTTTGTTTCCGATGCCGTTGCGATTAGATTGCTGAAGCGTCCAACAGACTGTATCCAGGCGCTATCTTATGAGCCACTCCCAATCGGTCGTCATAACTAGGTTGTTCAAGAAGTTGTAATCTGTGATAATAAGTGTTAGTTCTGTGTGTTCCTCAGGATATTCAGCGTAACACTCATAGTTATAAAGTATGGTGACATGATCGCTTAACCCTAGTGGGGTGTCCATAAATGGCCTGTCGATCATGAGGTCCACATTTGTAAGGACGAGGTCAAGTATCGATCAGCTCTGTACCTGGTAGGTGAGCTGACGTGATTGTACAGCGGGATACTTGCTATAAAGTCTTGCAGTTCGGCCTTGTATGTTTCGCTGTGGGTTGCCGAGCTTTCCAAATCGTGCAGTTTGAAATCGACGGAGATAAGAATGTGACTGTAACTTGGGAGTAAGCATTTCATCAGTGATGATAGTGGGTGGCAATCCATCTCTGGAGTGGAAGATGGGGAGCGATATACCACTGCCACGAAGCAGTTGTCGTTGTGTCTGCTAAGCGAATGGCACCATAGCGAATAAATGATCCGCATTTCCGGATCATCCAGTGATTCACGTTGCAAGTCGTTACGGTAGTATGGGATATCACGACCTGCCCTGCTGGGCCGATTGTGTCGGAACAAGGACATAATCTGAATCGCGATCTCGGCATCCATAATCCCTGAGTGTAATCAAGCCTCGGTTATGAAGATGAGATCCCAACCGTTTGTTGCCCGGCGCAACCGAAGCTCGGCGATTATGCTGAGGCCTTGGACACTCGTGCACATGCAGGAAAGTGTTTGGGTTCTCAGCAACGCTCCGCGGCATTTGTGGCTAGGATGAGCGGTTCTGCCGACCGTTGTATGGTCGGCCGCTAGCCGTTTTGTATGGTATTATCGACGAATCACTTAGAGTTGGCTTCGGTGACATTGTGACTATCCTTTCGGACAACTCAGTGTGCACAATGTGTGGGGAGTAGCTGCAGGATTGCACAGGAAGATCCTCACTTTCTTCAGACTTGTTTTCGATGAGAATTTCGGATAAGGTCAGTAATTCCTTTTCCTGCTGTGGTGGTGCTTCAAGTCGGACAATATTTTTCCTCGCCGCTTTGAACCGAAGCTCAGTTGGCAGTCTGTTCCGAACTGAATGCTAGCGTCCCAGTAGCGTAAATGCCATCTGCCTAGTTTTTAACACAACCTTAATTATCCTTGGGTTGCACTCATTGTAGCTTTCTGAACTTGACGGTCTCGAGGGAGAAGTAACAACGACGTCATACAAGAGTAGGGTTTCACAAGTATAGCGCCACTGCTCCCGGTCGTGTGCCTTAGCTTCGCATTCATCGTGCTCGTGAGACTAGGGGATGCGGTGGGGAAAAAACAGTTCTGGCTGCGGCGTTTAGCCGGAACTCTTCTAACTTCTGCCTCGCTCGCTTATGCTTGCTCCAGGGAACGTCTAAAAAACGCGGACCAGACCGATTTCGTTCTGGAAACTATCAGCCGAAAACAACCCTGCTTCCATTTCATCGACAGAGTTTAGCACAACCTGAAGAAGCCTGTGTTCGCCATAATGCTTGGAAGTTGGGTGGCGGGTGATCCTCGTCAAGTTGGAGGGTTTGGTCAGGATAGTGAGGAGGTTACTTGTAGGATTCTACTGGTTCAGGTTATCCACATGTTTCCTCTTCAAAGAATCCGATGTTGACTCAGGAACTTTGGTACATATCATATATATGGCATCCAGTTATTTTCGAGTGTCATTCTTGGGAGTGTGGACCGTAGTTGGGAGACCCAGCGATTTGCTGTGCATCCGTGCAGTGTTATCCTTCACATTAGTTATGAGTGTGGTTATAGAAACAACAGCGTCTGCTTTTTGAGTGCACTTTGATGCAACAACGACCCAGCTGCCACTGGAATTTGCATGTTTCCTGGGTTTCGGAAATGTCTGTTGGGAGGAAGTGGGTTTTGGGGAAAGTGTTGTATATGGGCTGGGGCTTAGGTCTTCGGGAACGCTGGAGCGATTTGGATTGTTGGCAGTGTTTACAGTTGTAACTTTATTAGTGTAGTAATCGGCGTTGTTGAGTTAGCTTGCAGTGGAGTTACGCGCAGGGGCCTGTGTCAGACATTCTGCTATGCTTGTTCCTAGCGAAGCTATTTTGGTGCCCAATATATTCTCAACTACGTCTCTAAGCCTTTCATACTTCTGGTACGTCGTTCTAGGTCTTCTACTTACTCAGGTATTGTTGCTGGTCGCATTCAGAAACTCACTCGAAGCATAGTTTGCGGGCAACATTTATTGTGCCGATGATGGCCGCCCAATTTTGAGATCGACCCCAGCGCAATAATTTTATTAGCAGCACAAACCTTTAGCGTTAATACTCACATTTCGTTCCCCAGCAGCAATCGAATGAAGTGCTGCAGTGCGAGTTAAAGTAACCTAAACGTCATCGTTTATACATGACACATGTTTATTGATATGGATCCATTACCTGGATTTCAACTACATGTTAACGTGTGCACAGTGTTGTATCCAAGGTATACATCGCTTAATCTTTCACCTGACTCTTGATCTGTGAGGCTCATTATCGATTCAGGCGCAACGTTCTCATACACTTAGTGGAATACGCAGGCTACAAAACAGACAATCAAAGTGCGATGTTAACGGCAAAATATTCAAAGTCGCTGACGGCCCTTAGTCTCACGTGACCCGTTCCGAGGAAGATGGAAACACTGGCTTCACCAGGGAAGGGAACGGGTCACGTGTGCTTATAGACCTTCGATCGCTTTGAACATTTTGCCGTTAACATCGCACTTTGATTGTCTGCAACATTCTCAGTCTGTGTCGAAAACGGTGCAGACCAAATACCGATTGGAATTGTTCAAATTTCACCGTTAAAAATTGTATCTGGATTTATCCACCCAACCTGTAGATTTCTGGGATTGACAGTACCTAATTCAAACCTTAAAAGTTGCGTCTAGATACGGATCTCAAGACTGGCCCGGTTCTCTGGTGATTGATGTGCACTGGTTGAACGACGGATAGCAACAAAAGAAAGCAGATGACCATTGCTACAACTTACTTGAAGCATATGCACAGATCGAGCCATAATGAGTTTTGCCAAAAATTAGACGAAAGTATAATTGATCCACTGTCAGCTTCCTCTTCCAAGGCACAAACCAAACGGTGACGAAAGATCCAGTTGTGTTGCCGTGTTACCGTCGTCTACGCATTCAGTTGAACTCTTTTGGTATATTTATGTTCTACTCCTGGCATCAATAGGGACTAAGGCGAGTTCATACCATGGAAGTCGAAAAGCTTATCCCATCAATCGCGAAATTCGATTTCAGCCTGCTAACACTTCACCGAACCACTGATTTATGGCACACTGAAAAAAGTGTCCACAACTTCGTGACTGTCGATGGATGCTTACTGAGAACGCCATGGGGCCACTTTCCAGATGGTTAAGTTCGACTCATTGACATCAATGTAGGATCGCGCATAACCCTCCTAATCTTTCTGCCCACTGACTACTTAGTACTGTGATTCTCACGGCCCATGGGTCGTGAGCCCCACTTCGGGTCGCGACGGGTTTCTGTTGGTTGGCGGACTAAAACATTAAATTATCAATTCTGGATTTTAAAGCAATTTCCTTTATATTAATCACGCGAAAACATGAATATTTAAACATATTTAGATTGCACATACTTAAAATGCTTAAACTATTTAATATTAATCATTTTTTACTTTTCGTAATCTATTTTTATAGGAAAAAATGTAGATATCCAGAGAATTATCTAAAATACCGCCTCCCTTACTAAACTAACAGTGGAGCAGAAGACAAGGTGTTTCGTGTAAAGTTGTTTTCAGTCTTGAGTCTATGAAGCCAGCAAAACTTTTACGTCACTTAGAAACGAAGTAATCAGAACATTCCACAAAGGATGCGAAGTACTTTCGTCAGTGTGAAATCAACCTCGAACACGAAAAACTTGATTATGCAGGAAGATTTCATCAGGAAAACGAAGCACTAGTTCAGCCATCTTATGGAGTAGCATTGGAATTGTCAGGCAAAAGAAACCTTACACAAATAAAGAAGTGCATATAAATCCCTGAGGGTTGAAGATGGCGAAGCTAGTTATCGAGGCATCCAGTGAAGTAAAGTTACAACAGGTATCGCTTTCCAATGATACTGCTCGGAGGCGTAGATCAAACTTGTGGGTGGACATCATAGAACAATTTCGCAAGAAGGCACTTTCACCAATGTTTTCAAGTTGATAGATCAACAGATGTAAACTCATGTTCGTAGTTGCTTTTCTTCGTGTAGTATGGTCATTCAGATGGCATAAAAGAAGAACACTTATTTTTGATCTAACTTGAACTGCAACAAACTTAAAAATATTATGAAGGAACTAAACACACTTTTCGTGACTGGAGGATTAGATTGAATATGTTGTAAGGTTTGTACGGACGATCCACTCGCTAGATTAGGATCAAAATCTGGTTTCCATAGAAGGTGAAAGAACTTGGTCCTCAAGCAAAGAACAACCATGCATGTTACACATATTTGCGCTTACCAGTAAGAGTCTCCCAGCTTTCATGCAAGAAGCACTTAATTCACTCATAAACATTATGAGTTAAATGAGAAAATTTGGGGCTCCCAATACCCGCATGTTCAAGGAATTGGATAAAGACAAGTTCAGATCGTGTTTTTTTCTCTTCCACCTTGTTGTGTGCTGGCTGTTCAAATGAAATGTTGTAAAACATATTTTTAAATCAAAAATTATATTATGTGTATTCCTGAAAAGACAAGAGAGAGGTGACCAAGAGGCCTTAGATGGTAATGAAATTTGGTTGCAGATAATTGTTTACCTAGCAAAAACGCCAGAACATTAAAAATACGTAACCAGAAACTGCAGAGAAATAGGAAAAGTATTTTTGTATTTCAAGACAGCATAAAGGCATTTGGATAAAACAATCCGGAACTGGAGAACAAAAATAAATGTTGGAAATATTGCCGTGTTCGTGAAACTGTGCAATCTTGTTGAGAAACCTGGAGGCAAAATGAGTGACCATTTGAAAGAAAATATTTGTAGGCATCTCGCATCTCTTGAAAACGCGCTCCTGCGCTACTTTCCTCATCTGACAGAGGGAGAATGTGCACTGGTACGCGATCCGTTCTCTACTTCCCTTCATGTAGCCAACACTTCCGATGATGTACAAGATGAATGCTTGGATATGCAGTACAATTACATGTCACGGGATGTTTAAGGAAAAGCTACTCACTGAATTCTGGTGTGCAATCTATCGGTCATGTCCAAATATCCCTATGCTTGCGTTCTAAGTCTTACTCCCATTAGCTTATGCGTATCTCTGGGAGAATGGGTTTTCAATGGTCATTCATCTGAAAATCAAACCACGAAATAGATTACATGTTGAGCATGACATTAGGTTGGCATGAGCGACAAATACATCGCGAAACTTACAGGGTGGTAATGAGCCAATCATCGCATCAAATAGGTAGTTATATTTTTTCTGCTGACACTCATCAGGGCACTTTTAATGCCTTTTCAACAATGCTGCCAATTTCACGATTAGCGCACGCCGTCTGTAAATCAGCTGAAGGTAACCAAGTCCTGGATGCTTTTCTTCCGCCCTTTTCCTGCAACCCTATTTACCCTGACTTTACAAGGTCAAAAATGATTTAGCCCAGGTCTGCTTAGTTTTGCTTATATGTTTATTGTTTGAATCATTCTGTGGTAGCGCGGAAGTCAACCATTGCTGGCAAGGCGTAAAAGCCACAGAAAAAGGAGAAACTAACTATGGCGCCAGAGAGGAAAGGCAACAAATCCTTCGAGACCTCAGAAACGAGCCAAATGGCTCAAAATGAAATATGTGGGGCCCAGGCTGAGAAGAGCGGGGAATGTAATGGTGAAGACCCCGATTTTCCGGAGAGATGTGCTTTTGTTCATGCTCTCAGGAATAATGTCAGGGGAGCAACGCAACCTCAATTGAGCAATTTAAGGTCCATCGAACAAAATCCTAGCCGACCAAAATGGAACATATAGAAACGGATATAGGATGAAACTTGAAGGAATATGCAATGGCGCAATGTGCTTAGGTGCATAGACATGCAGCGAACGAATTCAGGAAAAGCTGGTGGGTCGTAGGAAGGAAACCTATTTCATATCTGTGTGCCTGCGTGAGTGAGTTAATTGCCTGTTATCGCGTCAATAAAGGTTGTGCTTCGTTGTCATGTCGTTCTGCTAAAATTCTAATTCAGCAGTAGGCCAAGCCCTTAAGGTGGCCCACGAAATCATTTGGTAAAGCGGGGCCGGGGCCCGAAAAAGGTTGGGAACCACTAGTTTAGAGCATCAGTGGTGCCCGAGCCATAATATACAGACAAACGTGATGCAACGAGTCGTACTGTGGTGCAGATTTACCCAAAGAACGCAGTGATGTTTATTCACACGCGGTAAATCAGTCAACCGAAAGCATGCACCGGTGAACAAGACGTAATTAAAAAACGAGTGCAATACCTATAGAGACTTTCACATCCACAGCCAGTACAATGCAGTTGATACCACTACGGTGCAGCACCTTAACCATCTTCTTCGTTACAGAAAAGGTATGGATATTGTGATGCTTGCTGGTGATCTGAACACTCAAGTCGGAAAGCTGTCAGCTGATGAGCTTCTTCTGGGTAGCCAACGGTGAGCGGTTACTACACCTTTGTGAAAATGCTTGTCTGTTTCTCGCGAGCATTAACTATCGACACAGCACCCACAGTAGATTGACTTGTCGTCTACTAGCCACGGACAAGCCATGAACGTAAATCGATCACATCGCAATCAGTTATCAATGTAGAGGCTGTGTTCAAAACTGTCGCTCGATTTGGAGTACGAATGTGGACTCCGATCACGCACTGATGTTTGCTGACCTTCGGATGAGTGTGAGTGCACAGACATCAACAGGCGAACCCAGGTGTTCTGAATGCGTATCAAAGTACCCTCACATCTGGACTGTGTAAGCGCCCGCTGAACAACGTCGAAGATCAGTGGTCGCACATTCGCCAAACGTTACTATAAGTAGGCATGTACTAGCAAATCAACTTGCCAACCTGAAAGTTAGGTTTCTACACAGTCTTTGGGACTTCCGGATGCTCGCTGACGTAATCCGGATGGAACAGAACACATTGTCAGGGCAAACATCCGTGCAAGCCTGTAGAGAGACTGCGAAGTCTAGTGGTCTCTTCGTGCATCGGAGAAGGAAACAGCCGCTGCCGTTGGTAACCGTCGGGTGTTACTCCGTCTTACACAGGAAACGGGCAGCAGGAGACTTGGTGTTACTGAAACCATACGCGACGAGACTTGGCAACTTGTCAAAGCGCTTGCAGCGCTGGGCCAAACATTCTGAAAGATCGTTTAATCAACCCGAGTTGTCACTTTTTCGGGCATTGATTGCCCATCCCCTGGGCTATCTCCTTGGATCCGCCCTCACAGTAGACCGTTGAAATTGAATGAGGCCGCAGGAGCATATAGAATTCGCTCAGCTATTGTAGATGCTTTACGCAATTTAATAGGGAAGCTGTAGAGGCAGGAACCTGTCCCAATCGAGTAGAACCACTCCAACATTGTTCCAATTTTCAGAAGAGACTCTTATTCGAAATGCGGCAAACATAGAGGGATTGGTCTGATCACAATTGCCTCTAAATTGCTCGCTTCCGTCGTTCTCCACAGACTGACTGGCACTTATGAAAGTTAGGTTTGCGTGGAGCAAGCCGGGTTTCGTCAAAATGGAGGTTGTATCGAGCAAATCTTTACGTCAGTTGTTGAAGCAGCGCCATCTTTAATGGCGACCCACCGTTGTCGTGTGTCACGACATAAAAGGTGCCTTCGATTCGGTGGACCGATTTGCTCTTTGGGGCTGCCAGCTGAGAAAAGGTATGTTCGGTAAGTACATGAACATTATCAGAGCGCGGTACGCGCATAATTTGGACGGAGTGAGGGTTCATGGCAAACTGTTGCCGCTCTTCAATATCTCCAACGGTGTGAGACATGGTTGCTCGCTGTCACCTTTCCTGTTCAACTTTGCCATTGACGAAGTCATGGAAATAGCGTGCGCTGGACACGATGGAAAACGTGTGGAGTCACTTCCTGGTGAGCGGCTTATTGACCTGATGTATTCGGACAATATTTTCCTTGTCTGTGACAACTCCCAGACGTGCAAGGCAGCACTGGCACGATTAGCACTGGCTGTTCATCATTTTGAAATATGCTTCTCTTCATCAAAATGCAAAGCCTTCCTGAAAGATAGGTAGGGACCCACCCATGCGCTGATGGTTGGTGTTGATCAGTTAGAAGTCGTTCTTTGTCCAGCTACCTCCTTTTAAACTCCCTCTCCAGTTCCGGTTTCGTACGAAATGCATAAAATAATACATAACTTTAGATTGCTTGTTTTTGAATTTGGCTGTGTAGCATTTTAGTATATTATATTTTTTGTATTGCGGCACATTACTTGAGGTGTGTAACTCACTCTCGGCTGACGTGTATTAATGATGATGAGCTTGCGTCATTTATCGCGATGCAGCTTCGGGTTCTGCTCGGAATAAACGCTGGCACTCTTGTAGAATGAAGGAGCCTGTTTTCCGATGCGGATTTAATCAGAGCAGTGAACTTGGCAGCAAACTGCATGGAGGCAGTAACAATGCCACAGTTATTGGAATTCTCCCAGATGCAAGCTGCAACACGTTCTGTTAGTACATCGTAGAGTCTGGTTGTTCTAAACAAGAATATGTGTTCTTACGGATACATCGCACAACACACAGCCGTGGTTAAGCATGCTGCGTAACCCAATGGGCGAAGCAGAACAAACAGGCGTCGTGTGGAACCGTTTAATGAAAGCTTCCTATGTTACAGTGGCTAGAAATGCCAAACCTAAGAACCAATGAAGTAAGGAAGGTAAGGCAAGCTCATTGTCAACCAATCACGTGAGCATCCGTGTTCATGATCAGTGTCCAGCTGCAGGCTTGACACCCGCACTTCCCTGCTAAAGACTGCAGACTTCGGGTAATACCGATCTACTAGCTTAGACATGAGTTTTGAACGTCTTAATTGGGTTGTGCTTCAGCCGTTTTGATTTCTTGTTTGATGAGACCAATACCCATGCATTTTTTCATCCGAAGCATTGCATTGTTGACCTAGGTCTGGAAGCTAGATTGAGCGTGGCTGGACATGGTCAAAGTTGCGGCGTATCGCACGGCCATCCCACAGCTTTAGCTCTGCTTAGTTACTCGTCGAGGGCATAAGTGTAGCAGGTTGCCAGCTTGGTTCTTCAGGCAGCCTCGTGTACACAGGATCAAAGTTATTGAAACAACTTTCCTCTGGCATCTTGTCATCACCATGCCTATTGTCCTGCTTTACCTTCATACTTATTCGAAGGTTATGAAAATGGAAGAGCTGTTTCGTTTTTATTAGCCCGCCAATTATCAAGTCAGCGAGTGACTTCCCTGTCGACAGTTAGTGTCTTGCGACAAAAGAACGAGAGAAGATTTAACTTAATTTGCAGTTCCATGAGTCGGCTTGAGGAGACCTTGCTTAACAGTTTGAACTGCCCGTTCTGTCATTCCCTTCGACGCGGATCGGTACGGTGCAGATTTGTTGTGCTGTATTCCACTGTTACTCAAAGTTTTTGAAACCCCAACTGGTAAAAGTTGTCCCGTTGTCGACAAAGACTGTTACTGGGATACCGAAGATGGCGCATAGGAAATGCATTTTAACAAATGTTGTTGCGGAGGTCGCATATAGCACTGGGTGCAATTCTATCCGTTTAGGGTGGACAGCAATCAAAAGTAGGTACATCAGTACATTATCCGGGCAAAAGTACTCCTCCTGCGTACACGGCCAAAATCTCTCCGGTTACCGTCATGGGTGTATCGGTCTGGGAAATGTTGTCTGGTATTTCTGACATTTTTTGCAACTTTTCGCCAGCCATTCTAAATCCTATTCAATGTCCGGGCGCCAACAGTAACCACGTGCCGGTGTTTTCAGCCCGTTCAAGCCATGGGGTGTGTCATGCAGCTATCGCAGCAACTTTGCCCGTAGTTCGTCCGGTAGAACTATGCGCGAGCTTCGATCTATACAGTCTTCTTACAGAATTAACTCCATGTTCCCACAGGCGAGTGGTTATCAGTTCGTCTGACATCCTTGTAGGCCATCTGGTCCTCAAGAAACGCTGCATCATCAACAACACACGGTACCGGTCTGTCAGACGTCCCACTACATCACTTCGGATGGATGTCTTTTCATGGTGTCGCATCATATTGGTAAACTTCGTGAGTTCACCGTTGGTTTTGTTCCATGCTTTTGCGGGAGGCGACTAAGTGTGACGGAAATAGTGTCACTATGTCCATTGACATACCAAAGTTTGTAATTATAGACGTTCAAAAGTATTGTCCACCTTTGCATCCGAGGGGGAAAAATCTACTGGATTCCTCCTCCTCACCCATCAGTAAAATATGGTTTGTGGCCCGTGTAGATATCGAACTGTCTTCCCCAGACTTACTGGTGGAAACGGTTGACCCCGAAACATATTGCTAAGGCTTCTCTGTCCAGTTAGGAGCAATTCCATTCAGCGAGTTGCATGGTGCCAGAAGCCAAAGCGATTAGACAAAGCGAAGCACACGTCCGGTGACAAAGGATTGCACCTACTCCGCGTAAGAACGCATTACATTGCAGTACTAGAACTTGGCTCGGTTCAAAATGAAGGAGATACGGGGTGCCGAGCGCTATTTTTCGCATCTGTGAGGCTCGTCTTTGGTCCGAACCCAAAGTCCAGGCTTTCCCCTTGTGTAACAGTTGGTATAAAGGTGCAGTTACTCCTGAAACCTTAGGTAATAATCTACGATATTGAGAAAACATCCCCAGAAATGATCGAAGTTCAGCCTCATTCTTGGGTTCAGGTGCCACAAAGATGGGCTTGGCTTTGTCCTACAGCAAGTGTTAACAGCTTTTATCGGAGCAGTAACCCAGGTAACGAAGGGAAACCGCAAGAAAAGAACTATTTGACTTCTTCAGCTAGAGCCACCTCAGTTGTAGACATTCGATAACCGTAATAATAATAATAATAATAATAATAATAATAATAATAATAATAGTGTCAGTTGCACGCCGTAACGGCTCTGGCTGAGTATCCAGCTAGGGCGCCCACCTCTAAGCGGATTCGAACCAGCGCTGCAAGATTGCTAGACAAGCTAGTTACCCCTAGGCTACGGGCATCCTATACTCAGAATGTCGTCAAGATAGACACAAGTGCAAGGAGTATCCTTGATCAGGTTATCAATGATCTTTTAGGATATCGCTGGGGCTGAACTGATTCCAAAGAGCAGCTGTTTATATTGGAATAGACCAATGTGGATACTTATCGTAGTACATGAGTGAAATGTCTCGCCTAAATCGATTTGCAAGTACGCATGAGCGAGGTCTATCTAGGCGACCTTTTCCCGTTTGCTAGTGTAAGGTACAGATCCTCTATCCAAGGTAAGGGATACTTCACTAGAATGAAACAACCATTAACCGTTAGTTTATAGTCACATCAAGTAAGCAGAGTCATCCAATTTCTTATATCACATACATCTACTACTGTGTTAGTAACCTATGTATAGGAGGTGTAGAAAGCATGGTTGTCTTGGTTGTGTCACTTAAATCACCCCTACTGTTGACCAGACTACTTTCAACGGGTCTCGGAATAGTTGCGCCGCCTTTACGCCTTCCGCCTGCCTACAAATTTAAGAGTTCATCTTCGGCTAAGTCCACTAGCCATTCTAATTTGAATCGTCTGAGCTATGCTGCGCGTGGGTATTAACGAATGAAAGAGTTCGTCCTTTCCGACTAGGACATTCGAAACCCCAACAAGGGCATTTATAACTTAGATACATAAGCAAACCCGACGAATTGAAGATGAGGAGCCCACTTAAGAATCCCTTCCATTATATTTCCCAATACGGACGTAAAGCAGATAGGTCGATGATTGGCATGGTTTTGACGATCTCCTCCTTTGTATATAGATTTAACAGTCCCAAGTTTCGAAGCAGTCGGGAGCTGTCCAGATTAAAGAGAGTGACGAAACATCTGACAGATAGAAGCGACAATGTAGTCGGCCACAGTTTTGAGGTACAGCGGATGCAGCCTATCAGAACGGCGAAGAGTTCGGACCTAATTCATGTAGCCCTTTTGCAACGACATCAGCACCGGATGAGATATGCACACCACGACTGATACGGACTTTCCGAAAAACCTTTAATGCAGCGCAATTTAGTGTCGTTTTTACAATCAGCCCGCTCATTGTTCCTAGATTTAGAGACATGATGCCTGATCAAAGACAAGCAATGGTAGTCTACCGATTCACCTGCTCTTGTGGAGCTAGATATATTGAGCGCACGAGCAGGCACGTGGAAAAGGGAAGCAAGGGAAATTTACCAACGTCGCTCGTCACCCAACAGAACAAAACTAACCAGAGCAATAACTAACCATCTGATCTGTAACGGTCATCTGATTGATAGGCGCAAGTCATTTGAGATCCTCTATCGCGTGCCATTGCATTTACACCATCGGTCTGGTGCTCGGCTGCATGCTACCGCTGAAGCGGTAGGCAGCAGGTTAACAAAACTTAATCTATGCATTCAGAAGAAATATGTGCAAGCATTACAACTACCATGGCCAGCCACTAACAAAATGAATCGGACCTCACTCGGTCGTGTCACGTGTCTTCAGGTCCTTGACCACATGACGCATGTTACGTTTACCCTGTAAAACTTTTGTGTAATCAATAGTTGCTCTCTGTTTCCCGAATGAACTCCTTTTCTTAATGTACATGTCTGTAGCAAGCCTGATTATGAATAAATCGAAAACAATTGTTCGCTTTAAGCCCACCGCTTGCGTTTCTTCTTGCAATACCCACTCTGCTCTGCCTGGCTCAGGCTCACTACCTGACGCCGCTCGTGACCCGTTCTCGTCTCTTTCCAACAGGCTATGGTGGCTCCGTCTGTCATCATTGCTTGCGCCTGTTCCCATTTCCATCCGCTTCCATTCCGCTTCCTTCGGAAAACACTGCTTTTCTCCTTTGTACAATAGGACACTAGATCGGTGAACCGTACTTTACCATTAACCGTATGGTTGAAACGAAAAAGCCAAGACGAACTACTTTATCCCGTCCTATTCCACTTAGTCTTCTCCATCAACCAAACGAGCGCTCGCAATGCATCTATGCATTTAGGCATAATAATATTTTTGTTGCAGTTTAATTATGTTTCTCTTTACTTTATTTAGCTGTCATCTAAATGAATTAGATTGCGGAACACTAATAAACGTGTTCCCTACATCTAGCTAGTATTCAATTTAATGATGCTTTTGTCTACTGCTTTAATAATACCATTCAGTTTGACAGTTCCTTAACTAACTGAATATCATATTGTGCTTACAGTGGGACAATAGCACAATGTTGTATTCAGGGTAAGGAAACAGTACTTAACGAGAACTTGAGTGGTTGGGATTGGAATTGCGAATCGGAATAGAAAATATGGTGGCAAAGTGTAAAAACATTTTGCTGAACTCACCACGGTGTTCACGCGGAGAAGTGCTTGACTGAGTCCACTTCGTTTGTGTAAGGGAATGCTTGTGGATGCACCGGATATCAGGTTTTGTCATCGCTCGAAGTACTTGGGCTATAGTTTGTAATGTAAGTGCGTTAGATCCACTTTAAGACATTATTTGAACATGGATACTGTAGAGGCTGAGAGCACGTAATTAGAGAGGGCGTTCTGTGGCTTACATGCACGAAGTAAGATGTTCCCACGACATTGTTATCGGCTGTATCGCGTGGTCAATTTAAACCGGCCGCCTCTCAGATTTGTGTAGTGACTAAGCCACAAACGTGGTTGGGGATCCCCAGAATTTCGTATATCATTTTAAGATCGCCACTTAGGCGTCGATACTGACCACTGTACAATCTCTAATGGCTATGAAATAGGAGAACTGATTGAGTCAATTTAATGTCTGCATCGTGTGACACTACCAACCTATTGCTTACCCGTGTCGGTTGGACCGAGATAGCCGACGGTGGGACCTGCTTTGATGACATCTACCTAGACTTTACCAAAGCATTCGACCGCATAGATCACCGCATTCTTCTTCGAAAGCTGCAAGCCTCCGGAGTTGGAAATCCTGTCCTTGGATGGATCGGAAACTTTCTCTTTCAGCGACGCCTTCAGGTTCGAGTTGGAGGTTCATTTGCTGATCCAATTGGTGTGGACTTCGGTGTTCCACAATAATTGGTGTTGGAGCCGCGGTTATTCTTGTTTTTCATTAACAGTCTTGCAAGTGTCATCAAGTCAAATTTCCTGCTTTTTGCCGCTGACCTCAAGATATGGAGGGCAATCGACTGTCAAGAAGATCACGATATGTTGCAACGAGACAGACTGCGCTTTTGAATGATCAAAGCTAAATCTACATCCGCTTAACACAGACAAGTGCAAAACCGTTCATGTTCGTCACAAGCCCGTAAGCATATAAGCTTGGAGACGACATGCTGAACACGGCCTTGCGAGAGCGAGACCTTGGAGTGTTGATCCAAGACGACTTCGGCTGTTTGGCGCATTCCTTGAAAGCGCCAAAACCGTTAACCCTCATGTTGGTCTGTTACGGAGGATGATCCGGAGGTTCGATCTCTCCATCTTGCCCTAAATGCTCATTGCGTATGTGAGGCTCGATATAGAGTACGCCATCCAAGCTTGGCACTCCTAATTAAAACGCGACCTGGTTTCACTGGAGACCGCATAGGGATGGGCAAGGAAAAATGCAAAGGGTTTGTCCCATATTCAATACCATAGGCGACTAAAAGCCCTGGGAGCGTACAGCGGAAGATATCGCCATCTACGGAGTGACATTCTGGCTTTCCAGATTTTGAAAAACCTCGGTCACGCTTTCCGAGATCCCCTGAAGTTTAGCTGCAACACAGAATTGAGGGGGGCATAAATTGAAATTCGTCACTCAATGCAGTCAGCTGGAGTGCCGCCGGAATTACTCTTCCCTTGGATTTTGTCAACCGTGGAGCGCTCTTTCGACTTTTGTTATTTCACGGCCCAAGCTACCCATTTTTTAAAACGACTAGACGATACTACATCATTGCCGATCGTACTGGTCAACTTTTCTAGACTCTGATCACGCATTGGTTCGTGCTAAGATTTGCATGCGTTTCGGAGGATCACCTATGCGCGCCCACTACCGACCGGACGTCGCGAATCTACAAAACGCTGCGGTTTTAACCAGGTACCAAGCCTCACAGTCAACCTTGCTCGGCTCAACTGTTGACAGTGATCTCGATTCGCAGTGGGCGCATATCAAAGATGCGTTAGTTTCCGTCAGTATCGACACTTGTGGAGTTACCCGTCACCCACCGAAACATTGAATTTCCGCAGACTCCTTGTCGCTGATGGACAGACACCGCTTGATCCCATCGGACTCCAGACACAGTGAGGAACGCCAATATCTTGGTCGAGAGTTGCGCAGGAGTCTGCAAATGGACCGTGAAGCTTGGTAATGTGAACGTGCTAGGGAGATGGAGCTTTCTAGTCTCTGTGGTAATACCAGGAAACTCTTCCATCTCATTCGAGTCACCGAAGGTGTTCGATCTGGTATAAGTGAAACAATATGCGAAGAGGATGGCACCTTAATCACCAGGCTTCAACGACGGTTGGAGCGATGGGCCGAACATCTTGGCTCGCAGTTTGTTGGCCCCCAGCTCCATCTGCTACCTCTGGCGCTGGCTCTGGGTCCGAGTGGTCTACCCCAACAGACCCTCGCTCTTCCCAGGAAATCAAGCAGGAGCTCCGGCACATGAAGTACTATAAAGCCCCCGGCCCTGATGGTCTTCACCCAGCTCTATTTAAAGATGGTGGCGCATCGCTGGTCCGAGAACTCACCGCTTTGTTCTCGAAAATTTGGTCGAACGAGAAAGTTCCATCATCTTGGGGTGAATCCATAGTTGTCCCCATCTTCAAAAAGGGCCTGCGCACAATCAGCTCCAACTACAAAGGCATACGTTTAGTCCCCGTCGTTTTCAAGCTGCTGGTGTCCATCATACTTCGCAGACTCTCCCCAACACGCGAATCGTTGCAACGAGAAGAACAAGCTGGGTTTCGCCCTGGTCGCGGCTGCATCGATCAAATCTTCACACTTCGCCAGATCTTCGAGCTCCGCCATGTGTATCAGAGGCCAACGATTGCTGTGTTCCTAGATATCCGTGCAGTCTTCGATACTGTCGATCGTGCATTACTGTGGCATTGCCTTCTGAGGAATGGTGTCCCCGAGAAGTTCATCTCCATACTGCGCGCTCCATATAGTCTGACCTCGGGCAGGGTTAGGGCTTATGGCAATTTTTCGCCTACCTTTGTGGTCTCCAGTGGAGTTCGACAAGGATGCCCTATCTCTCCGTTCCTATTCAACTTTGCCATTGAGAATGTCCTGCAGAACGCTCTGAGCGATTCGTTTAACGCTGGCGTTGAGCTCTTCCCAGGTAGTCGAGTTGTTGATTTGGATTATGCTGATGATATTGTCTTGCTGGGTGACGATCCACAGGTCGTCCAACTTGCATTAAACCGCTTGACGATTGAAGCATCAAAGTATGGTATGTACTTTTCGCCATCCAAATGCAAGGCACTTCTTCAAGACTGGCAGGTGCCTCTGCCTGCACTCACGCTTGCTGGTGAGACATTAGAGGTTGTGGAGAGTTTTGTCTACTTGGGAAGTTGCATCACTTCTGGCGGGGCTGTTGGAGACGAGATTTCGATGCGCATCTCGAAAGCACGTCTCGCTTTTTCTAGGCTGAGGCATTTGTGGCGTCGCCACGACATTCGTCTCTCCATCAAAGGGCGGGTCTATTGCGCAACTATTCGTGCTGTGCTGCTGTACGGATGCGAGACCTGGCCCATTCGCAAAGATGACTTGCGCAGGCTATCCGTCTTCGAGCACTGCTGTCTGCGGTCCATTGCCCGTGTATGGTGGCAGCACCACGTAAGCACCACGTAAGCGTGTCTTGGGACGTGGAAGCCACTCGCTCGAGGAGCTCATCTCACTGCATCAACTGCGGTGGTTGGGACACGTATTGCGCATGCCTGTCCAGCGTTACCCCCGTCGTGCGTTGTTTGCACTTGCTGGACAGGGCTGGAAGAGACGGTCTGGTGGACAGCCTACAACATGGAGAATCCGCATGAAAAAGTTGACGAAACAGCTGGCCTCGGCCGGTTGTTGTCGACTATCTGATTGGGGTCCGAGAGATGAGGATACTTGCTGATTGAAGACCTTGGAAGTTATGGCTCAAGATCGATGTCAATGGCGGACGTGTGCATCGGTTTGTTGCGGTGCCCCTTCTTCCTCCCCCTAAAAAAGGACAAACTGAAAAAAATTTCAAAAACTATGAGTGGCAAAATAGACAAAAAAAGTATTTGTTGTTGCTCTTTTCTTATTATCCATATTGTTTTCCTATTCAGCCATGATTCCGATGGCACAATATCTGTACCACAGATTGTGTTACACACACATCATTCACATTACTTGATCTGACTTCTGTTCATTGAGTGTCGACAAGACGAAGACAAACATTGTGTTCAACAACCCCACGAAACCGGGTTAGACAAACATACCTATGTTTTAAAGTGGATAATATAGTGTCCACAGATGTGTTTTTCAATGTGTACCTTAATTGAATTAACGTTATTCACACAAATCATCTCACGGGACTTGACAAGACTTGGCTTTTGCGTCCGTATTATACCATTGTTTCATTGTCATTGTCCCATTGTACATTATTCCTCTGCACACATGTCGCTTACCAACTGGCTGCTGTTAGCGTAGGCATGCATGTTTGGACGGAGTCTACATGTGGCTGGCGACAACCACGAAAATGTTGTCAATCCAATGCTTGGTTATATCACTGGAACGCAATGGTAGAAAAATGGCTTTTGTCGTTTTCTGTATGGTGATCACAGCGATCAAAGTCAAACAACCGTTCTTGCAACTGATTACGATTCATCAGTCGGCAACTGTAAGCTTGAAGTTCAGATTTCGGGCCAGGCTAACACAAAAGAGTATAAAGCTTTCAGCATAGCTGATTTTCCGAATTTTCGATATTGTTCTTGTTGGTACTAATTCTCAAGAACCATGCATTCTTAATAGCAGCTTTGAAAGAGTCGCATGGTTGCCGTCGTGACGGTAATATTTTCTTTAGTTGGACGGTTTCCAGAATCACCGGTTTTACTTCCAATGACTGTGAAAGAGATATTCAGTTTACCCCGCCTACTGAGTTGCCCATGGTGGTTCATTTTTAGCCGTTTCACATGCATGAGGAGCAGAACTCAGTTGACTCGCTTTAGCCTCACTTTGCATGGTGATGTTTTCCAGATTAACAGAGCAAGCACAGCGAACATTTCTGCAGAATAACCTGTATTCAGTATATTTCGTACATTCTCTTCAGCCGCTTACACACAATGGGTGAGAAGTTCCAACGGTTGGGAGTAATAAATCAATTCCAGAAAGTGATGCTTCTTTGCATTGGCTAGCCTGTCTAACCTGTTCTACTAAATGTGAATTAGCCGGAGGTATTCCAACACAGGGTACGTGTGCACTGAGCACTTGCTTATGAAGATCGTCTTTCAGAGTACAGAAATTGAATGAGACGAAGCCAAGTCCAGTGTTTTGAAATGGAGGAACACAGTTGTCGTTTCTGCGTGTTCTGTATGACACCGCTCCAGCAATTGGCACACAGATAGCAAACCTGCCTGATCAAATAGCATTCAGAATTCTCTCCCCCAAACTTGAGCAATCGCATGTAATAGACTTTGGTGACTTTATTGCACACTTTATTGCTTCGCTCAAGAGTCGTTTAACGTTTCACTCCAGTTGATTCGATCTCTCTGATCTCTTCATACCTGTTTGAACTGATGAGGACCACAGAGGAGGTCGGCACCATCCTTAAACAGTAAGCGAAGTAAAATTCGGCCAGGTAATGTCGGAGAGTTTCAGAAGTGAAGCTACTTTTCGAGACCTTTTCACTTTAAGTATATGATGCAATTAACTAGGAGTTAACCTGCGTCGCTCAAACAAACAGCGACATGAGTGTAGTCCACCAGCTAAACTTTGCTCTAAACCGCTCAGCGTGATAGGACACAAGCTGCTCCTTAATATGAAAGCACCAACCGCGATAATCTAGCGTTTGCATCTCCTCTGTTCCACATGTATGCTGAGCGTCCCGGGGACAATTTGTCAGTTAGTGATATTGTGCGTGCTCTTGGCCTTGACGTATAGCGAGAAATCAGGTCTTAAAATATATTAGCGCCCAAAATTTCTTCCTTGAGGCACCTAATTTTCCTGCAATAGATACGACGGTAGTACTGTCTCTAGTGAACATTTTGGCTGCATTTTATCTTTTCTATTTTGATTTTCCAAACTATGCTATTTGCTTCATTCAACTTTAACCGCCCTCGAAATTCACTACTGTCATTTTGTGCGGGTCAATCTCTCTGCACGGCTGTCACAGTTACCGCCTCTGCAAGACGAGAGGTTGGCGAAAAATATCAGAAAGTAGTGCCACTTCTACATTAGCAATTACAGAAAACCCAAAACCTGAAACACAAGTAGAATATAGTGTATCTGAACGGTACAACAAAATGCTGACCATGGAAATAGAGCTGAAGTGTCGAATAAATATTGTCTAACCGATCTTAAAGCAAGTGGCACTCTTAACTTTTGTTCTGGCCCCACAAAAATAGCAGTGTACTGAGCACCTTGAAAAGTAGCTAACCTATATTCACAATAACAAATCAAGTACATTAAAGAAGTACACTTTCTAGGAATGTGGTGAGCTTTGATTTACCTGACAGGTGTAGGAAGGCGGAAGGCAGCGTTTGCCCAAAGGACGGTTAGACCAGTAAAACGGAGGCCGACGAATAGAGAGACCGATGCAATGGGGGCGATTAGCTGGAGAAACCCAGGACCAATAGCACGAGACGGAAACGGGACAGGAGCGGCATCCGTGGGTGAGCCCGAGGCAGACAAAGCAGGTGGGGAATTTGTTGAAGACGCGATAAATCGGACAAAACCGCCGGTATCGCATCTTCAAGAAACAACCCCGGGGAGAGTGATACACCCACGGTCAAGCAAAGCGCACGCTATCGAACGACTCCGGCCTTGCCAGAATCGGAGGTGTGGAAACGAAGATACACGGGCGAAACGGATACAGAAGATGCGTTCCCGTACCCCAGAAGGAGCATAGAAGTGTCACGAGCGGAGGCCAAGAGGGGTGGTGCAACTTGGGAAGGAAATCTGACCCATTAATGTGTGCCCGCGTGAGTGGGTAGACAGGGTGTGTTCGCGCCAATAAAGCTCGTGCTTCATTGCCGCGTTTGTTCTGTCGCTACAACAGGTACCCAAAACGAGAAACTGAAGTGCACCCTTCTATCTGCTGCTTTCCTGAGTGATAGAGAGTGCAAATCCATGCGTCTTCGCATAGTGAGACAATAACAGAATTGCCCGTTAGTGCATATTCACCATAGTAGATGCAGCAAGTTCACTCATCGATAATCGTTCGATCAATGTAGAGGAAGCTGGACCTCAAAGGCGGCCCACTGGAGACAATTTGGTGTGGTTAAAGGTAACGCCTCATCAGTCCACTCACTCTAGAGGCATGGAAAACTACCTTCTGGAATAAATACTTGTAATGTAATAGGCGCCCCTGATGTTGACGCCTCAGATGAATCCGAAAAATACCGTATAGAAGAGACTGTTCCCAACGTTGTTGTCCCATTTGTGGACAACCGTAAACTATCAAGTCAACGACAACACCGATTTGATCCGAAATTGCAAACGACAGAATCAACGGCTTGACTTCGGCTACTACTCGCACTGGACCGACTCCAAATATAGAAGAAAGCAGTGTCGGAATGTTTGAAATGAGTGTCGTAGCTTCGTACCTTCGTTCTACAAAGTGTATGATATGCTTGACACCTTGAGAATTCAGCTCTCCTCGCTCCCGAAATAATAAATTGTGCAATGTAAATCATCCCATTGTTCTCTCACTTCGCTATTTAATGTTCGTTACTGAAACGTGGTGCTGTGCCCATGTACCGCTCAATTACCGCCAATTAGAGGGATACACATGCTTCTTCAATACTACCGTGCAAACAATGATGGCAGGGTAGCGCGCAGTCTATACCTCTGAATGGCTACTCACCCGTTCAATATTAAACCCACAACTAAAGTGATAATGTAATTAAGTGAGGTTCTTCGCAGCCAGTTTCCAAATCAGATAGTCGTCCACATGCCCGAAAAAGCACTAGACTGCAGTTTCTGCCTGTTGGGCATCGTCAGTAGTGCGTATCCATACATACATCAAAATATACCTGCCCTGACAGTTTATAAATGCTATGTTGTACATAGCTACTGTTAGTGGACGTCGTGTCTTTCGGGGTCAACCCTGTCCTCTGCAACGTTCGTAACTTGCATGGCAGTGGAGGCTAAGACGCGCTATATCGCAGTTAGCTTTTAAATCATGACGGTCCGAAGCTGTCCCCGTGGCCCAGTGGCATAAGCTGCTGATTGGCGGTTCAAGCCGTTGGTGGTCATGGGTTCGAATCCTGATGGATCCGATGGATGCGCACTACTGGCGATGCCCAAAAGGCTGAAACTGCAGTCTAGTGCTTTTCCGGGCATGTGGACGACTATCTGATTTGGAAACTGGCTGCGAAGAACCTCACTTACTTACATCAAAAAATCCCCTACTCATGAGTACATCAAAGTGGTAATGATTCTGTCTGGCTTTCTGCGGAGATGAACAGTATCCTCTTGTGTTAATGGAAAAATGTCTACATTCCGCCGCACTATGACATTCTTCTCTTAACGAACCACAACTGTGCTTTGAATTCGCTTCCGATTGGAAGTTCAGCCAAAACTAATCGGAAATAACTTTATTATGCTAACTAGCTCTTGGATAGTGTACTGTGAGCTTCATGAGCGTAACTAGCTATTGTGATAAACACGAGCAGTTCACAACTCAAATTGAGCTAAGAAGATACTGGACTTACTACTTACCTAAGGCATCGTTATACCGCCGTAAAGGTATTGTCTCTCTTCCCAGATTATGATCATCTTGGGGGATATCTCGGTTCCGCGTTATCAGCAAGAATCTGAAAACCCAACGCTCTATCACTGGCGGTGCTATACAAATAATATAGAAACTTAGATTGAGGCAAACTTTCCACTCAACTCGGAATTATGGACTGGGATCTGCTTCACCTTAACAAAGAACCACAGATTACGGCTGATGAACTCTACGCAACCTTCCAAGAACTTCTAGCATCGTTACACCAATCAAGCAACAATCGTGTACAGGCGACTGTAATAATATTGCGCGCCGATGATATAGTACAGAAGATTAAGGGAAGTACGTGCCCCGATAAGATGGGCGCACAATATTTCCATGGTACTTAGAAAGGACAAACTGCTTGTAGGACTTAAAACAGGCACATAGATTACTGGCTGAAGCGAAACGAGCTCTGGAGTCTAGTAACAATTGCTGAAATTTAATCAAAATAATGCGAGCTTGGAATAACATCCAGTTCGATACAGTTTCTGCTATCATAGTCCCGGACAAATCATTGACTAAGGAGCCTTGTATTTTGGCGGATGCTCTAAATGTTTCCTTCAATATATGCTTTACTGTTCCACGTGATGTGTTCTTGACAACTACGCCTACAAACATTGTAAATCTGAGCACAGCGAGGTTCAACCGCAATAATTTGCAGCACCACATTAACCGATTAGGACTATCCTCAAATGCCGATCCGCATGATGGCACAGATATACCATTCCTACTCTTAAACAGGTTTACCATGTTCATGGAATCGGGAGTGTTACCCACTCGATGGAAACTTGCACTAGTCAGACCTAGACCCAAATTGAACCCAAACTAGACCTAAGAGACAATCGCCCGATTAGTCGCACACCGATTATTGCTAGGACGGTGTAACAGTGGTTTTATACGGGTAACAAAGCTAATGCTTAACAGGTCCTGTAGGATAGCTACGGTGAAATAACAAAATATAAAAAATTGTTAGCAAAATTGGCTTTACGCCAGTGAACTCAAGGAAGTATACAGTGTAAACTGTAAATCCAAGGTAAATCCATAAGAAATGACGGCAAATGGGATGTTAGTAAAAATCTTGTCTGCTCCTGGTATACACATAGAGGAGGTGAAAAACGTAGAACGAACTCTGTTCTGTGACCGCCAGTGAAATCGCTTACAGACCCTTGCATTTATCCATGGGTAAAAAGTCATGTAAGGTGGTGCAGTGAAATAAGTGCACGGTCAACTCGGACCTTGAACTTTGCCAGCACGGGATCACATATGACAGATTCCGGTACGGCATTCCAAGTACGGTAAACGCGTACTGGAAAGAAATTCCGACCGCATTCCAATTAACTGTACTGCACTGCCAGTTTGAGATGGTGGCTTCCCAAACTGCTGTTGTATCTGAGCTCTAGCAAGTAGCGGCACGTTTGGTTGTGATATCTCGAAATTTCGTATGTCAAAATGAGGTCCACGCGCATTCGCCGATACCGTCCGCTGAAGACCCGTGCACTTGTAGTCTTCGTTCATACGGCAAGTTATACAGACCCTTGACATTCTTGGTTGCCCAGAGTTGGGATATCTCCATTGCGTTGAGATCTCTCATCAGCCATGGCTACCAGACCTGTATTGTGTATTCTACATGTGGCCGTATGTATGAGGCGAGAAGTTGTGGAAAAATCGAAAGGTCGAATCGTCCAAATGCACGCTTCAGGACGCGCACATGTTGGATTTCCTACCCAGACGGCGTTTCAGCGTGCTTCGAACATCCAAGGTCGACCTAGACAAACACTCCCAGATCCTTCTCGCCAGAAAACGTTTGAAGCTCCTGCTTGCCGAGTTTGTAGGAGTGCACCAACTTGTTCCGTAGGTGCAGCATTCTACATGTCCAATTTGAATCGATGTAGATTCTGGGTTGACCACGAGTATATCACATCCAGATCAACTTAAAGTACAGTGAAATCATCTGGTGTATTGATCGCCCTCCACACCTTGATGTCCTCGGCATAAAGAAGGCAGTTCAAGCTTATGATGCGTGTGATATGGTCAATACGCATCAAAAATAATCGCGGTCCCTGTGGTACTCCGCACTCAACTTGGATGGAATCTGACAGCGATTCACGCACACGTACTTTCAGGCGCCGGTGTAGAAGAAAGTTTCTGATCCATCCTGGGAGAGGATCAGCAATACCAAATGTTTGGAGTTTGAAGAGCAAAATTTTATGGTCTAATCGGTCGAACGCATTTGAGAAGGCAAGGAAGACTACATCAACACCTGTGCCAGAGTCTATTACTTCAGTCCAGCTGGCTCGTGCTAGTAGTAGATTTGTAGTGTACGAACGATTTCGTCGGAAGTTATGCTGTTCCGGTGCTAGATAGTTAAATTCTTCTAAGTAGGCGGTTAGCTCGTCAGAAATAATAGCTTCCATGACCTTTGAAAGAACCGGTAGTAAGCTATTCTATCCTCACGCACAAGCTGAGTACAGTGGTTACGCTGGGTCGTATTGGCCATCCAGTTCTTGGTGCTCGGGAAGAGTTTGTAGATATGCCAGACAGTGTTTCCCACAGCTATAGGCTTGCGTGTTTTGCTTCGCAGAAACCAGACCACTTTTCTCAGACGGAAGATATTAGATCCTGACGCTTCGGCAACCAGAGAATTAAACTGGCTGACGAAATGTTCCCATACACTAGCTGGTGCCTCGTCAGCCAGAAAGGTCCAGTTCACTGTCTCACCTAATCGAGCTAATAGATCGTAGCGTATAATTGATTTCGTGGCATCAGCGATTTGCATAGGATATTCTGCATAGCAAATGTATTCGAAGAGTAGGACTATATGATCGCTGCGTCCCAATCGGACGTCGAGGATCATCCTCTCGGCCACTAGATTTTCGTTGGTGAATATCCGATTCAGTATTGACGGCTTATCTTTTTCTCGGAATCTGGTGTGAGTGTTGATGTGGCCATACAGTGAGTAACTGGAGACAAACTCTTGTAGATCCGCCTTAAACTGTTCTCCAGATGCTTGGGACTACAGAGCGTGCATGTGGAAATCGCCAGTAAACAGAATGTGACTGTGTTGTGTTTATCACCCTCCTTATTGCAGATGCCAGGTAGAAGTGCATCTCAGGCGTGGAGGAATAAGGGCGGTAAAGGACCGCAAATAGGCAAGTGTCGTCACCTTTTAAGCGTAGACGGCACCAAAGGAAAGCTTGTACCATGCTGACCGGATTCTCTATGAGTTCACACATGAGGTCGTTGCGAAGTACAGAGCCACCCCTCCACTTTTTTTGGTCGGTTGCGCCGAACAATGCACAAGCGTGGCATTGCGATCTCCATGTCACTTATGTCAGGGTGTAATCATGTCTCCGTTATAGCGTACTGGAATGAATGATCAACGACAAATCAGTAAATCATTTACAGGGCCTGCTCAACAAGGCCCGATATATTTTCCTGAAAATGCGATCGTGTCAAACATGCCAATTGGAAATTCTGTATTGTTTAAACCTTCCAGAAAAGAGCGGCAGCGAAGTATGTAACCCATGGTCGTGCCCCAAACTATTACCTTCATCAGAGTAGCTGGTTAACTCCCGTTGATTGTGCTCCCTCTCGACCAATCGCGGTCTAGCGCTAAGCTACTTTAGACGTGAATAGTAAGCAAGTTTGGTGTGCCATTTATGCTACATTTCAAACATCTTTTCCGTAATGTTTTTGGAATGAAGCACAACTTTCGCGAGCCTTGGACCCCGTCCTTTGGAGCTGGATCATAAGGATAGCCTTGAGATCCATTTCGAGATAGCGTGGTCAAGTGATTGTCTCACGAATGCAGTACAACTCCCCCTAGTCACCAGTCAGGGCCTCCTATTCATAGAAAGGTTGAAGCGCTGATTCCGTGGATTAAGATCGAGTTTTCGTTCCATGGTTGCCGGTATTAATCTCGTCTGCATTTCTTTTTCTGACGCTAGCTCGAAGGGACATCCGGGAAAAGTTATACACCACTTGACACAGTCTGAACATGGGTGGAAGACAGAACGGCTTCTAACTCCTCTGCTGATTGCAGGATTACTCGTAAAATTCACGGTTCACTGTTCTGGGCCGGGTATGGGTGCCACATGGTATGCACCCTACTAGCCGGTTTAGCATGGGCACCTAACTGTTAGCAAATAAAACTCCACTGTTCTCGGTCATTCAACAGCTTGTCTATTGTCGAATTGGCGTTGTATTAAGGAACGTCAGGGCATAAGATTGTCAGAAAGTCGTGGGATCGTCTAAAAACAAACGGCCAGAGGACCTCCATGGCACGCTATGTTAGCGGAACGATTGACGTAAGCGTATTACGTTGAGGTCCTTAGCAATCGTGGTTGGTGCAACCATAGGATTTGATTCACCTTTGTGGGCAACGACAAGGGAGGTGTAAGTAGCCACATTTTCAAAGGCAGTCAGTTTGACTTGACATTAAACAAATAAGTGTTTATCATCTTGAGTCAGCAGTGAAACGTAGCCATAGTAAAAACCTTATACGAACACATTTGTGTCCTAAACCTTCTTAAGTTATGAATTACTGATCGGTTTCAAGCTTATTCCGTGGTGTTGAATTGTTTGTCATCCGATTTACGAATATTGTTCTTCCGAGCTGAAGACCAAGACCGCTGTATGATCACTAAAAATGGGTCTGACCGATACTCGCATCCAGACCGGATGGCCTCTCATCTTCTAAATGACGTTAAGTTACTCATGGCTAATCCGATTCAAGTGGAACCTCATTCTGACGAACTGATCAACATTTTAAGCGCATTTCTCACCCATGAAGCAGTACTACGGTAACTTCGGGTTTTGGAAGATATTTCCAAACCAAGTTCATTTGCGATTTGGCTGTAAAATATTCTCCCTCTTCAGTGCCAATACATTTCTGTTCAAAGGTAGTGGCTTACTCTGTGTATTTATGCATCAAGTACGCACTGCGGCCCAAAACACTACTTGGAAATTTGACCTGTTTTCTTTAGGGGCGCATCAGTAACAAGGTTACTATTCTTGGGTTCACCTGCTCGCCGAGCTTCCTAATTGGTATGCAAACGTTTCGTCACCACACGAGGTGACTTCCTCAATTCTCTGCTGGGTCAGATGTAATCCAGATTATATCTAACCAAGAAGGGCACTGCGGAATTTACCTCGTGTGGTGATGAAACGTTTGCATACCAATTAAGAAGCTCGACGAGCAGGTGAACCTAGGGACGATCAACCCGGGCTACCAGTGCCTCAAGGCGTTCTAAAGGTTAATATTGAGTCGCTAGCTTCCGATGAATGTCCTCACATTTGAATGTGTGAAAACGTTCAGTCTGACCGCCACTTTCTTTACAGCGCAACTGCTAGACCTGTCTTTGCATGAGTACAATCGGTTCAAATGGTATAAGCGGTAACATCAAAGGCGGCAATTCGCCGACTCAGTATGAAACGTTCAGAATTGCGCCACATCAGGCGCCACGCAAAAGCAGTCGAAAAACCAAACTCTCATCACTGATTTCTGGGTTCATACGCAAGCACATTGATACCAAGATAGTCAATATATGCATGAAAGTCGGTATTTATTAGTTCGTTCAATTGAACTACATATAGGCAGTAATTTCAGGCGAGCAGAGCGCAATGCAGTCTAACGTGGCTGCGCACTGTCAGGTAAGTCATCAAAACGTGTCGGCAGGAAAGGATAATTGGTTTTGGTATAGAACAGCCTTCTGCGATACAGCTGACTACCCTCCTCAGACCAGCAATATTGATAAACGGTAGTAGTGCATTGATCCCACACTCGTTATGTGTCCCAGGCAAATAGCCAGGTAATGGATGTGTGGAACTCCACGTGCACTTCTCTGTGGGTGGTTAGCCTCCTTATAGCTTCAACAATGCTTAAGTGGCAAGGTCAGTCACGCTTTGTATGGAATCCGGGACCGGGAGTTAATGCTGCGCAAAGCAAAATCGCTAGTCCTTTCAGCGAAACGAAGTTTTTTATGTTATGCGGCAATATTACGAAAGATGAGGGTGTGACAAAGGTCTAAATTAACGGCTATCAATCTTTGCTGAAATGAGCGCTGTTCACTTTAACCAATCCGTACAAACGACATTCGCATGGAATATTGCCCGATCACTTATGAAGGAAAACGTGTCGCAGAAATGGAGTAATATGAAACCTGATTCCGCCACTCACAAAACCAGCAGCAAGCCAAGGTGAAAGGAACAGGTGTAGACAAGTGAGATGGAGCGAGTTACACCACATGTCAACAATCCAATAAGAAAACCGTACTCCGTGTGATCCAGAACTATTTTCGCGTCATGAATTAAACGATCGATCAATGGATTTACCACGGGGGAAAGCGCAAATCTTGCCAATTCCCGTAGGTAACGAGTGGAAAATGGATGTAAATGTATCAACAAAAACAAAAGCAGCGCTTATCGGTGAACTCACCGAAGTTTCACTTGGTTACGTAGTTTGTTTTGGTCCAGACGTGTCTCAGTAATATTGGCTGCCTTGTAGTGCATGTGGTGCTATGTTTCATGAAGTTGAGTTTTGAATTCAGTCAATGTAGAAGTGACGATGACGGCAATCAGAAGAGCGCTTCACCACTGGGACACATGAAGTGAGAAAAGATGCCAGCGACTTTTCCTGTAGCCGTGCTGGGTGGTTAACCAAGTGATTGACCCTGAGTGGTGTTGTGACATAATTACAATAATTTTCAACAGGTGCAGTTTGGATCTTCTAGGCTCGAAAACGCCAAAATAGGATAACTGCGTTGGCGACGGTATTGACCTCGGAAGACTCCTAGAGTCTGTAGTCTATGCTGGTAAGAGAGAGAACTGAGGCCCCTAACATTTTTGTTGCTTTTCTTTGTCGAGTCTCAAGCGCAGCTTTTGACAAGGGTGCCAGACCTGGACGGTGTATTCAACATGTTTTCTCACGTAAGCGTTGAATATTTGTGAAAAGATGGTAGGATCAAACCGGCCGAATTCTCTAAGAGACTCAAGTGCGGATTGCCTTTCTCTGACGCCTTTGACCAGTTTTGAGCAACCGTGATCGACCTGCATGAGCACTCCAAGACCTCTTTCTTGAGAAACACGTTACAAAAGGTGTTCTCCTAGACAGTATGCGTGTTCTCTGGTGGCGTATGCACAGTGCTCGACATTTCTCTGTGTCAAACTCCAGCATGTACTGAACTAATCAATTGTGAGCCCTGTAATGTCATCTTGAAATATCATGTGATCGTTTACCGTCCAGTTAATCCACCAGATTTTGAGATCGTCCGCGAAGAGTAAAAGTTTGAAATTGATCACTCCTATGTGGCCGTCAATCAAGACAAGGATAAATCTTGGTCCTATAACCGAGCCTTGTGGGGCGCCACACTGCAACTCTATCGGGTCAGGTAAGGCGCTACGTTCTCTCACAATTAGGCGCATTTGAAGTGGGAATGCAAGTATACGACTAAAGAGATGGTCACCGATTCTCAAGCTCTGAAGTTTGAGAAGGAGGATGTTGCAAACAAGACGATCAAACGCTTTCGAGAAATCGAGGTACACAGCGACAACTCACTGCTTAGAGTCGGCAGAATCAGTCCAGCTCGCACAGGTAAAAATGAGGTTCGTGATACACGTGATGTTTCGGCCGCAATAGCGCCGGTCAGGTACGATGATATTGCATAATAAAGAATATTCATTGATAAAGTCTGCAATGGCACATTATACGAACTTAGAGAGAACTAGGAGAGGAAATATCCGGCGGTAGTCTGCCGGATCCGCGCGGTTGCCACTTGTACATAGAAGAGAAAAGGAGTGCAAATAGGAGTGCAACAGGAACGAAATTAGAGGAATGCGCATGTTGTCCACAAGTTTCTCAGTTAATTGAATCAATAACGCCAGAGAAGATTGGGGTGGCGTAGATCTCGTGCGATTTGGTGGGTGCCTAGTCGCGTTCGAGACTCGTATTCAGGCATGATTGGCTACCCTGAAGCTACACACATGCTAGGGGGTATACCCGCAAATCTCACGCGTTGCCATCTGGACTTGTCAGTCACGAGTGACATTGTGGTTGGCACAAACTTTCAGGCATTTCAACTTATACGCGAAATATAATTGCGCGGTATGTCCGCCCATTTCATCGCTGAGCTGTCCGAGGCACCTACGTGAATGAGTGCGAATGAATTGGCCCTTGGGAATAATGACATGAAGTCACTCACAAATACCGTTGTCGACGATCGGCTGGCATGGAACTTGGGCTAGTGACACCGGAGCGACGTGGAGAGCGTGTGGACCGCATCGTGGTTCCGGGTGTCGCATGCACACTGAGTGCAACGTTGCAAGGTCTGCGTTTGATGGATGTAGCGATTCGAACCAAGATGAGTACGCGCGCAGTACAAATTGGTATCCACACCGAGGTTTCGCTCGCCTATTGCCTTTGTTATGCCGTTGTTCGACTAAGCTTGTTCCTGGGAAATATTTCATATCGTTGCGTCATGGTTCCCATTGCGCTTGCTAAGACATGTAATTGCCGGAGTGGTTTCTCCAACCGTTCTCACACATGATTTGTATTGTTGCGAAACAGGCCGAATGTGCTGTCTTACCAGGGGCGACACACACAAACAGGGAAAACAATTCCGCAACATTCGGGGAGGTCATACTATTCTGTCAGTTGCAAGGAATGATCTCAGGTGGGTGTTATTGCTAAATTGCAGTAAATGGCGTCTCACATGATTTGGTTAACTCAGAACAATGTAATCATTAGCAGATTGTCAGCAGTACCCGTGTTTCCGTCTCTTTTCATATGGCAAATTACGCGTTCCAATGACACACCTGGAAACTCGACGTTGAGTCTGCTCCAGATCAATGACATGGTGCTTCAAACATGGTTGCCTTGCTTGCATTGTTTGTTCTACTCTATGGTTTCCAGCTTGTAATGTCATTTCCATTTGCTCAGAACAATCCGTCATCTCGAACTAGTGACGTAGGTCACGTTCGACGATAGAGAACTGTAGGGTCTGCGTTTCGAACCTATAGATGTAGAAGCTGTGGCGTCGTATGCAGAGTACCTTACACGCGGGTAGTCACCCTACCCACGAGATTTGAATCCTTCAGATGCGCAGCTGTCGAACGGATTGTGAACTTCTCGAGAAATAAGCGTTGTTATCATCAATAAATCGAAGTATGTCACGAAAGTGGAAACTGATCTCCTAAGCGTACGCAAGTCTCAGGCTGATAGGACACAGTACAACAGCGACATAGCGGAGAAACAAACCCCATCGCGATGCGACTGGACTTTATCTTCATCCGATGGTTTGTCTACCTTCGTGACCCATTGAGCTTCGCTCAGTGGCACTTTCTAGGTGCCATCAGAATTGCTCATAGCAAACGTGTCAATGGTTCGGGGTCGGATTAACTCCGTCTCATAATCCTCTTCGAGGGTTGGTGGAGGTACATGGTCCTATTCCCTTGGAACAGCCACGGGAACCAACAGGTTTTAGAGTATCTCAAGGCTCCATTGGCGTACAGCTCGAGTGCCACGCATTGTCTCTGATCTTGGGAGTGAACCAAGTGGTGCTTAATGGTTTGCTACCTCCCGCTTCAATCCAGGCAACTCTTGGTGAAATAGGTGCCAACCCGCCAATTCCCACATGCGGTTGCCTGTGGTCACACATGAATTACCCCAGATCCTCAAGGGCTGTATCTGACAGGCCTCAAGCAGTTCCCCATAAGATACTGCAGTCACGCTCTCCAGTTGGACTAGCTCTCCACTACATTGTGTCAAGCTGTTTAGCCAAAGGTTCTGGGTGGAGCGACTCAAGTCTACCTCCATCTACGTGACCGCGTTGTGGGTCAGACTGTTGAGTGAAAGGCTAGGGGTAGGACACCTCAACCAACAACCCACTTCCCGAATGAGCAGCAGGAGAGAATAATCTGCCCTCTGGACCCAGTCGCCAACACTTCTTCTCCTCTACACGTACCACCCTTTTCTCCCCCGTTTAGTGCACAAGAGACTGTCACTGACCTCGTAACTGAAGATATCGAACCGCGATGCGCGTTTCTCAATGGTTCATTTGACGTCCACGTACTTTTTCAGATCGACCAACAGCAGCACTGACTCTCACTATACACTCTCTCGGTATTGGTGTATGCTGTCTCCGAAGCACATATACAAGATAACCGCGTCGTGACGCTTCAGCCTGGGGACTCAGGAGAATACCAACACCGGCTTGGCCGGTGCTCGAAGCTGCGTCGTCACCGGATAGGCACGATGAGAAAGTGCTGCTTGTGTCATCTGAAGGGGACCGCAAAGTGAGCACTGAGCTCGAGTCGTGCAGGCAGGTCTCCAATAAGCAGCAGATATCGATCGAGAAGGTCTCTAACGTTCGGGTAAGTGTTGCCTGTTGACGGAGCTGTAGCAATGAGCATACATAGAGGCATGCCAATCTGAAGGAGGATCGAGGGCTCCAAATGGAAGCCGATAAACCGGGATTGACCGCTTGCTTGGACATATGCTTGTCGACAGGGCAGGAACGACGCTCCGCGTTCACGTGTGAGTTGAAACTAGAAGGTAAAATCCTATCAAAGCAAGGTGGGGGTGGGGCAAGTATTGGGGTTTGAAAACAGAGGGATAAAAGTGAAACTGGAACGGGACGGTAAGAGAGAAAAAGCGTAAGAGGACGAAAAAGATGGGAAGGCTTGAGCAGTAGCGTCCAAACCCCTAACCACCCTGCTCGATGCGGCAGATAGGGCACCGCTGATTATCCTCTGCGGTGGCCAGAGCACCAAGAAGTTGTTTGACGAAAGACTCATAGTATTGCATAGGCAGATTACTCAGGTTGCCCAGGCCTAGACAGGAGAACGATTAGGGTTCTCAACCAAAGCCTTTGGTTCAAAACCTGACCGCAAGGTAGCGGCTTCGGCGTTGTCCTACAAGGAGTCCGTTTTAAGGAATAAGTAGCCGCCTTCATTCCAACCCTAACCTGGAGGACAAGGAGGCTAAGCTTGTCTTGCCTCTAACCATTGACCAATCTGGTACAAGTGGCTCTGAAGGTGCAAAAAGGCCCCACCCAGCATAGATCAATGGATATCTGAAGCACGCAAACCATCGCAAAAAGGTAAGGTCCAGCCTCATTGCGATGGGTTGGACGCAGTGATTACGACCTGTTTGCCGGTCGTGGTTAAGGATCACAGTTCGTGTACAGTAGTGTCGAGGTCAGCCAAATTCAGTCTCCTGGTCCTCCAGGTTAGGGCTTTGAAATGGGATGGAGTACATTTCTGTA
Organism: Dicrocoelium dendriticum; assembly: GCA_944474145.2. Classification (NCBI taxonomy): domain Eukaryota; kingdom Metazoa; phylum Platyhelminthes; class Trematoda; order Plagiorchiida; family Dicrocoeliidae; genus Dicrocoelium; species Dicrocoelium dendriticum. The sequence continues at coordinate 82,235,872 of OX104064.1, forward strand.
AAACTAAATCATTGCCACCTCCCCGTTGCCTTGCGGACAGGCTTTTGAACCAAAGGCTTTGGATGAGGACCCTAATCGTCCTCCTGTCTAGGTCTGGCCGTCCTTAAAGTATTCCAGCCCACAGACAACCATGACATTTTCTTCAAACATAAACTTCATGCTGCATCGTCCGTCGCGCAGATTATCAAGGATCGCCTTATCTGCTGCATACAGCAGGGCGGATAAGCGAAAACATGATACTGCTGGCGCCTCCCTTTTTTCTTTTCCATTTGTCTCTTACTCCCATCTCGATCCCATCACTAACCTTCCTTCTATAATTGCAAGCTTAATTAACAGCAAACGAAGTGCCACTAGAGTAGAACCATCTGCAGTCACCATCTCACAATACTTGACGTCTATCGGCAAAAGTCCCTTATAAGGCCACACTGTCCCGTTTCCATGGCGATGTTCAGTTGACACTCTAGGACAAATAGGTCAACAGGCTGAAGTTGCATGCACCTTCGACGCACTGGGTATTGATGTGTGTGTGGTGTGTCCGAAACTAGGATTAATGACCCTAACGAGGTTAGTGAATTAACTGTACCCAGCTTATCCTCACGTTATTGGTTGCACGCATCCGGAGACGCCGATGCGGCACTCACAGGTCAAGCCGGTGCAGGTATCATTCTAAGCTCCAAGACTGAGCCATCGTTAGTCGATTGGATTCCGTTGAACAGCCGTTTATGTGCAGCCCGTTTGACAACATCAGCTAATGTTGATTCACGAAGTAATACAAAACGCTGTTTGTTTGTGATTTCCGTTTATGCTCCCACAGACTGTAGTTCTAATGTTGTCAAAGACATTCCATCGCGAACTGAACGCCCTACTACGCAGTGCTACTAGTTCAGATATTATAGTACTTGCAGGGGATATGAACGCACAAGTAGGGCGTCTGAGCTCTTCAGAAGCTCAACTGGGTGGTAGTTATGCACTTAACTCCGAACGGACTGACAACGGCGAGCGTCTGCTGCAACAGTGTACGGAGCACCAGTTGTTTCTTACTAGCACTGCTTTTAGACACAGTGGGCGTCGAAGTGCCACTTGGCGAGCTCCTGTAGCTGGCCAGCGATGGACCCGAATTGACCACAGAGCCATAAGTTACAGGTGTCGTGGTTCCATTCTGGATTGCCGCTCGTACTGGAGTACCTGTGTCGACTCTGATCATCCTTGCTACGCTGTCGTTTCTTCAAGAACTTTAGCGGGAGGTGCACTAAGCGTCCCCTCCGATTTGCAACTGAGAATCCGGTCCAGCCCTCGGTCAGGCAAGCCTATCAAGACGCACTGCGTACCAAACTTTCGCTGTCTTGCTCTAAAGACACTGTGGTTCAGTTGAATAGGATCTCGGGCGCCATGCACGACGCAGAAGCATCTGCTTGGGGCACTAGTAGTCATCAACGCACCAGTCACTGGATATCCGAGAGGTCAGTGAACCTGTTGGAATCCAGAAGAAACCTCCCGGCTGGCACTGTGCACAATATGACCAGACGGGCTATTAGGCGCGAACTAACGCGGAGCCTACGTGTTGACAAGGAAGCCTGGTGGACCACTAGAGATCAAGAATCGGAGGAGGCAGGAGCAGTAGGTCATTGCCGCAAGCTCTTCCAGCTGATCCGCACCACTGGTCCCAGGAAACCAGACGTCAGTGAGACAATCAATGACAGCGCGGGTGCACAGATACACAATAAGGAGCGCCGTTGGCTCGTTGGGCAGAACACTTTCAAGATCAGTTCAATCGGCCCAACGCTCAGGGACCTGTTTCTACGCAGGTGATGCAGAACGAGTCAAGGACAGTTAGTGTAGAGCATTCGTCGGAGGCCGAAGTCCGAAACGCGATCACAGCCCTCAATCAGTTTCGTCCCGCTGGCCCGGATTCCCTCCCACCTGCATTATATAAGGATGGAGGTGAGGTTCTCTGTAAAGCACTGACTTCCCTATTCGAACCTATCTGGAAGGAAGAGAGTATCCCGGCTTATTGGAACGAATCGATTATAGTGGGAATATACAAGAAGGGTAGTCACACAGACTGTTCTAACCACAAGGCTATTAGCCTAACGCCAGTTGTGACAAAATTACTGGCCTCGATTCTCGTTCGTCGCCTCACTATGGAACGGGAATCTCGGATTTGGGAAGAGCAGACAGGTTTCCGCCCAGGGCGTGGTTGTACAGACCATGTATTGACTTTGCGGCAGATGCTAGAACAGCGCCACGCATACCGCAGACCGACAATAGCTGTGTGCCTCGACTTCAAGAGCGCGCTCGCTTTACTCGATCGATGCTTCTGTTCGAAATGCTTGCGCGGAAAGGTGTTCCCACGAAATATATTAACATCCTACCTGCTTTATACTCGAACACTACAAGCCGCGTCAGGGTCTACGGTGGCCTATCGGATAGCTTTCCGGCCACAAGTGGCGTTCGTCAGGGTTGTTTGATTTCCCCATTTTTCTTCAATTTCGTCTTGGATTCCATCATGCAGCGTTCCCTTGCGGAATCTCACGATGTAGGCGTAGAAGTGCTGCGTGGTGAAAGGTTGGTTGATCTTGATTATGCGGACGATATTGTCTTACATTTTAACGATGTTGCAGCGGCCCAATCAACCCTTAATAGCCTATCTAGAGTGGTCCCATTATTTGGTATGCACTTCACACCTTTAAAGTGCAAAGTGTTGCTACAGGACCACCAGCCACGTTATAATTCCTTGAGCCTTGTTAACCAGGAACTCGAGGTGGTCAAATGATTCACTTACCATGGCAGCTTCATCAACAACAGTGAGCACATAGTTACTGAAGTCATTTCACGCATTGCAAAGGCCAGAGCAGCGTTCTTGAACCTGCGGCATCTTTGGCGACAGAAGGGAGTTTCCCTCCGTCTGAAAAACCGTGTATACAAGGGGACAGTAAGGGCCGTCCTACTCTATGGGAGAGAGACTTGGCCCCTTCGTTCTGAAGATCTGAGGCGCCTTCAAGTCTTTGATCATCGTTGTCTGCGAAGCATTGCTGGTGTCGGATGGCACCAGCGTGTCCGCAACGAGGATGTGCGTAGGCGAGCACTAGGTGGTGATAGTCAAGCTAACTCGCTAGAACAACAGATAACACTGAATAAGTTGAGTTCGCTAGGGCACATGCTACGTATGCCTGGTTACCGCTTAACTAGGAGGGCCTTGTTTAGTCCACCAGATGTAGGGTGGCGCAAGGTTCGAGGTGGACAGAAGTTGAATTGGCAGCGGGAAATGAAGTTACTGTCGACCAAACTGGGTGCCGTTTGTCCCTCTCGCCTTCTGGGCTGGTGTCCATGTGACCCGCCTAGCGCTTGGCTCGAGACATTACAGGACATGACTCGCAACCGACACCAGTGGCGCGTGTGCTGCCGTCTCCTAATCGCATCAACTGTTTAAAGGGTGTTTGGTGCTGAGTTATCTGCGGGGTGATGGCTGATTATGACGGGTGGCGGTGAAGGCTGCATTGTAGGTGTCCCGCCGATGCCGTTTTAACTTTTCACGGTAGCTGCTGTTTGTGACGGCATGTTGTCTACGCAAGGTGTAGGCGCGTTGACTCCGAATGTTTGTTTAGGGCATTAAGGTTTTCAGATAAGTCCCTCTTTTTTCCGTCTTATTATTCTTTATTTCGTAGGTCATCGTGGTTGCAGGGCAGCGGAACATCAGTTCAAATGGCGGATGCGCTGCTATTAATGATTATGTGCAGAACGTTGACCACGCGTTGTGGACGCTTAAGTGAGGTTCGGATAATCCATTGTTTGAGGAAATGAGTGTTTAACTCTTGGTAATCAGTCCAGCGTTTCCCTTAAGTTAGCATGCCGACAGGCTTTCTGACAAAGTATCCAAAGTCGTACCGGAGGACGCAGTGCTCACTAAGTCCCAAAGAAGTATCATTTTCGATGTGCTCAACTATCAGTTCTTTGTTGGTGAGGATGAGGTCCGGCGTAGACGGTTGGTTGTTGGTTCGGAATATGGTTGGCTAGAAGGTAAGGTTGTACAGCGGGACCGTGTGAAGACTTGATACAAGGGAGCCAGTCGTCGGAAAGTAGCGAAATAGACCCGGTAGATTGAAATCTCCCGTGATGTATGGATTTTAAGGGTAGAATGAAGTGGATCGCGTGCAAGAGTTTTGCATTCTCGGAGGAGTTGTTAGGGGGTGATACATGAGACTAAGACAGCAAGTGTTTGGCAGTTAGTACGACTTCGCGCCACATAGTATCAGGAGACTGCAAAGCAGAGTCTGCCACGATGGTGCAGCCGAGGGAGGTGCGGTAATACAGTGCGACACCACCACCTAAATGTTGCGCCATCGGAGCGGAGGACGAACATATGAGAAAGTCGGATTTCACTGTCGGTGATGTCGCCGGATAGCCATGTTTCCGTCAAGGCTATTAGGTCCGCTGGTCTTAAGAAAAATCGAGATTGGAGTTCCGGTAGTTTGCGTAAGAGGCCCAGTGCATTCGTGTAAATGCAAGCAAAGCTTGTTTGCATGACGAGTGTTGGAGAAATTACCGTGCTGCCGGTCAACAGGTAACCGGCAGTACAGTTTTTTGTTTGGAGAAATGGAGACGTTAAAGTTGCTGGAACTTGGGGATGTAGGGTTTGGAACATCGGAGCAGCAGTGGCTAGATGCATGAGGTTCGCTGCGGGTTGTGAGTAAGGGAACAAGTGACTCCAGGTAGTGGGGCAGTTGGCTCGGTAGTGGACAATCTAGATACGGTTAGAGCAGCGTGTGGCGAAGGTATCGAGGAGGCTGCTGTTGCTGGGGTGTGGCAGACCATGCATCGCGTCACCGAGTGGCGTTCTGGACGTAAGCGGACATCTGGCAGTGTTCGTCTCTTATTGGCATACTAGACGGTGAGAGGAAATCGGTTGCTATGCTAGCGGTGAGGAAGGTCACCTTCTATAGACGGTGGGTCGTACCTGTATAAATTGTTGGACGGGGTAAGCGGTGGACGTCTGTCGTGATTACGATGACAATGGTCAGTATCTGCTGAAGAAACCGCTATTGATCGTAGTCATGCTGCTGCTGCTGCTGCTGCTGTCAGTGGCATGCAGTTCTGGAACGTCGTAAACTATGTTGGAGCAGGGTTGGGTGGGAGGTGCCGGCTACTGTCTGCGCGCTGTCCAAGTGATGTCGGGGAAGATACCAATGTAATGGGCGCTAAGGGAAGCGTTGCTTTGGAGAAGGTGCGCAGACAGCAGAACATTCCGCATGACCGTGCCTGGCTGCATGTCAAAAAGAATAAGTGCTGGATTACCGGTGTTCGGAGATGAAGGGTGCCGAGTCAATCTTATGAGATTGTAGGGTTTAATCTCGGGAAGGTTTAGAGCGTCACAGATTCAGCTCCACATGACGGAATCATTAAAATGTCGATTCTGAAGTTGCGGATCGATGGACTCTGGGACGTTCGTGCATGACAGATTTAGGAGTGCAGCCACGCATTGCGGGTTTATTTGGATGCGAACTTAGGGCGGCAGTAGGCTTCCAAGCCGGGCGAGCCTTCGCCTGGAGCGTTGAATGTTGAAGAGTGCTGGACCGATCGGCATTCTGTAACGAGACAACATGCGAGTCAAGAGGGCTAGAAATCGGCTGTTGTCGTTCGGTTAGGCCAAAGACTCCGCAGTAGATTCCGCAGATGTCCTTCTAGATTGAGTGGTTGGCGGCATCCGGCGCCTCGACAACTCGCGATGACCGAAGCGACTGCGATTGCGGCTCGTCGTTACGCGATAAGGAGGAGAGGTTAGCAGGGGACGAGACAAGCGATCTCTCAAGTTCAAGTGGGACCGGAACAGTAGGAAAATCCCGCGAATGTTCCACCTTCGAAAACGTCGTTGATCCAACAGGGAAACCGGTGCCTTGATGGGCCAAAGGAGAGCCAAATCAACACACAAAATTCACATGGTCTACCAAACAATGCCCACGTGCCCTGCACTAGCAGTCCCCGCTGTACCGGCCACGTAGAGAATAAAAGAAAACAGTCATGTCAGTAAAGGAAAGGAAACAGAGGAGAAGACAAGCTTATCGAATTTCTTAGGCAATATTAAGATGTAAGTTAAAATGAGTTGAAGAAGCGTAGGCCGTAGTAGACGAGTAAAGTTTAAGAGATGAAGGGGAAGATTTTAAACTGCAGACCGAGAGCGTCAAGTCGATGCTCGAACTCTTTCGCCGTCAGTGCCATCGCGACGTCTGCAGGCAATGCGTTCCAATAAGCTATGACCCTACATGATAACCGAAAAGCTGCCCAAACCGGGTCAGACCGCGGTTTGGGCAACTTTAATGGGTGGCCACGAAGAGTTGGCGCTCGAGTTGGACGACAGTTCAGTCAAATAAGGACCAAACTGACTCATCAATATACGATATATGAGGACCAAGTCGCCACGAAGCCACCTGAAACACATAAAAAAACATATTTAACTTACGTAGCCTCTCCGGGTACGTCAGCTTCTTTAATCCGTGCACCACTTTCGTCCCGGACCGCAGAACTCGTTCAACTGCCATCTTAGCACGAACCAGGCATGGAGGACAAGCCTGAACGCAATATTCCAAGTGCGGCCTTACAAAAGCCGAAAATAGTCTAACGAACATTTTGGTGGTCATGATCCCGAATGACCTGCGGATCACCCACAATATGGTGAAACCTTTGCGAGCAGCTGTCTTCCACTGTTCACTGGACTTAAAGTCAGATGACAGCAAAACTCCGAGGTCAGATTGGAGTTGAACTCAGGGTACCTCGGTGCCGCCAAGCAAATAACGCGTCAGCGGGTCATTCGGACCAACGCGTAAAACTGAACATTTCGCTAAATTAACGGGCAACTGCCACAATATTGACCAGTTCCAAAGTCTTTCCAAAGCCTTGTGTATGGTCAGTGGACCAATCGGATCGTCTATCGTAAACCAGAATTCCAAGTCATCCGCAAACATTAGGGATGGCACACCCAATTCATCAGGTAGGTCATTAACGTATAAAGTGAAGAGAAGGAGGCCAAGGACAGAATCATGCGGGACGCCACTGAGAACACATTGGCGGAAAGACAGGCTTGAACCCACCCGCACACACATTTCCCTTTCGATTAGGAAAGCTGAAATCCATCGTAAGACTGGTCCAGAAATACCATAGGAATTCAGCTTGTACAAAAGGCGCGAATGTGGAACGGTGTCAAAAGCTTTGGAAAAGTCAATGAACAGCACGTCCACTGCCTTCCCGCAATCAACGGCTTCGACCCAGTGTTCACGAGCCGTTAACAAGTTAGTAAAGTAAGAATAGACCTTATAAAAGCAGTGCTGAGAAGGGTTAAGGAACTCAAACGTTTGCGAGTGTCCTTCGAGAGCATTCCTCACGAGCTTCTCTAACAACTTGACCAGCACGCTCGTTAAACTGACCGGTCTATAGTTATCAGGGAGGGGCTTATCACCTTCCTTAAAAATGGGACAAACAATAACCTCCTTCCAGTCCTTGGGAAGAGAGCAGCCTCGTAGATACTTCATAAAAGTTGCGTAATTGGACGGCAAAGTTCATCAGCCAACTCGTACAACAGTTTGGGATGAATAGCAACCCACAGGGAGCATTATTAGGATTCGATTCCCTTAGAAGCCGGAGCACTTGAGCCCCCGTTATAGAAACTCCCTCCAAGTGGGAGCCCTCAGGAACATTTGCCTGGAGACTGATATGCAGCGGCTGTGACTCGAACATAAACCCCAGCGTACTGTCGTCCAAGCAAACAAGCTTTTCCGTGATCCGTGACAGCAGCAGTGCCGTCAGGGCCTAACAACACTGGGATGCACGAGTTCATGTTGCTTCGCTTTTTGACATACGCGAAGGAGCGTTTCGGGTTTGATGAGGCTATACGAGCAAGCTCTACTTCATGCTGTAGACCAGCACCTCGTAGATGCGACCTACAGGCATTTCGAGCCTCACGATATCTCTTGAAGGTGCGTGATGAAGGAGCAGACAGGTAAGTACACCAACATTTGGCACGTCTGTTAAGTTGTTTGCGTACAGCAGAATCAAACCAGGGTGGTTTTGTTCTAGTTTTATCCCTGCCAGATAGTGGTATATGGGGGAGAGAGAGCTCACTCAAGTAAGATTTAAATCTGTCCCAGGCCGTTGAAAGGTCGCCACTTTCCAAAATGACACAAAGCGACTTTGCGGCCTTGGCTTTCATTGTTTGAAAGTCCGCGCGCCATATGTTTGGAACTCAATCGGGATGATCATTACTCTGACGACTAAGGGCTCACTTAAATGAGAGACATACGTGGTCGCTAGCACCGAGAGGTGGGTTGTATACAATATCCGTGATAAAATCAATGGATTTTGCGAAGAACAAGTCTAAGAGAGACGGATATGACCCACCATGAATCTAGTAGGCCGATCGACAAATTGGTGCAGGGAAGCATGCAAGGCCAGCCCGAGAAGCTCGGTAGCTAAATACCTTGTAACAGCGTCGCAGGAAAAATTCTGCCAGTCAAGATCGGGAATATTAAAGTCCCCCATCACTAAATACCTATTTGTCGAATGTTCGCGGATGAAATCAACAAGCCCCTTAGCAACGCTGTCGGGGCTTCTATAGACCAGCACAACCTTAAGTTGCGCGGAGACAATACAGAGGTTAACTGCGAGTGCCTCAACATCATCATCTGGTGATCGGAAACTATACGTCTTAAAAAAAGTAATTGCGGAGTTAACGTATAAAGCAACGCCACCTCCGCGCCGATCAGAGGTGCGGTCACATCTCAGCAGTGCGTAGCCTGGCAAGCACACTTCACTGTCCGCGGAGTCGGTGGACAACCACGTTTCAGTGAATGCGAAAACATCTAGACGGCAGTCGTCGACAGGGGCGCCAACTTCGCACAGCTTGTTTCGCAAGCTACGCACATTGTTTAAGATTACCTGAAGGGATTTAGCATTGTGAGTTCGGGATCGTGCGCCACCAGAACCGGCTCTAGTAGGGCGGAAGTGGACCGCCAGCTCACCACCCGAAAACCCACCAAGCGGAGACCCTTTTCTCCTACTTCACGGCGGGCTTTAAGATCTCTCACAGCTTCCCGCAATTTCAGCCTATCCGCCAAAGGGAGGTCTGGATGCACAATGACATCAGTGCGTTTGAGCTTAAAGGCGAAACGCAGAAGTGCTTGGTGCTCCTCCGGAGTGGACAGAACAACTCGCAACAAGCGAGGGCGAGACTTGTCAGCTGGCAAGTTACCGAGTCCGGTTAGTTTGCGCACAGTCACGCGGGGAAAGACGGGAGGCAGGAGTTTGGTAACGCATATTCTAAACCACTGAAGGTCATCTAGCATACGGTCTCTTGGGAGAACAGCAGATGACTCAGTGGCGTTGCTGAAAATAACACTGCAGTCGGTATACGAGTCTCCGTGACGCAGAGTACTTACCGAACGCTGCATGGATATCGGTGGTTTCAGTTTAGTGTCCGTTTATGGACCCTAATGTCGTAGATGTTTCCAGCTGTAACGATCTCGTAGTAGTAGAATTTGTGGCGGGGATAGGGCACCCGACCGACCTCTCATGTCTGCCTTGGGTTTTGCTGCTTTTTTAAACCGCTCGTTTCTTTTGACAAGGGCAGAAGCCTGCTGCTCTCCCTCGCTAACAACCGAATCAAACACGTTATCTGAGGGTCCGTTACTAACATGGCCGTTGCCAACAGGTAAACTGATATTCGACAGTGAACAAACGGATGCAGGATCTGACAATTTGCCAGTGTCTTCTACTGTCTTCCGACAGAGAAGACCTGAGCGTTCTAGGTTCTTCACAATCCATACAACTTTCCTGTCTAGCGAGGCAATCAGAAACAGCAAAATTTCCAGAGAAACAGGACTGCTCTTTACTGGCGTGTAACGCTCAGTCCTGCGCACACAAGTCATTACAACGGTAGAGTAAACTCAAGCTACTGGACAGAAGAGCATACTGTCTACCATCCAAGCCAGTACAGGCCCCATGGAACCAAGGATTACAGATATCGCACTGCATGCCCCCGGATGAATCTCTAACCGCTTCTGGACAACCCACTTTACCACACATGACCACAGTCGTCGGAAAGAGGACACAGCGACTTTAAACAGCGCTTGGCAACCATCGCGACGGAGAGAGTTCAGAGAGAGAATTGAATGAAATAGATAAGCAGCAAAGATGTGAACCGGTTTACGGTGACAAGCTATGTAAGCGACGAGAGCACCAGTCAGAAAGACCAAGTGTGACACGTGTATTGAAATGGACTCACCAAGTCACAAAGCCGAAGTGGACTCCAAGAATATAACAACAGGATCTTTGCGAGAGAGCAGACACCGACACAAAGATAACAGAAGATCAACTGATCAGGTCAACCACAGGGAACGGATCCCAAGAATTGAATCAAGTAAATCTGCTTCGACGAGTGGAAAACAGCGCACAAGAGGAGAGGGGTAGCTGGATAGCGTCCAGTGGTCAAAAAACAGATAATGACCCAAGGACTCGGTGACAACAACGTAACAAAGAACAAGTTTACTCGCAGAAGTTTCGCCAAAAGAAGATTCCAACGATATTTTTGACGCGGAGATCACGGACAGGACAAACTTCGATAAAGTGGGCAATTTTTAGCCCTTTTAGATCAGTACTGCTTGCTGTACTACAATCCGGGGAAGACAGTGATCCAAAGTTTGAATCAAGCGAAATTTGACAAAAGTCAAATTTTTTTGCAAGTTACTTGTAAACCCTGCTCCGAAACTGTCCTTTCAATTTACCTCCTTATCGTTACGCGATAAGGAGGAAAGCTTAGAAGGGGACGAGACAAGCGATCCTTCCATAGGGCATGTGGTGAAGGAGCGATCACTAGGGATATCACGCTCAGAATTCGCAATGGCAGGGAGGAAAACTAAGCAGATATAGCGCAGTACGGTTTGAGAAGGCAAGCACCAGAATTCGATGTCGGATGCATGGAGCGAAGTGTCACAGGAAGCGTGAACACGTGTAAACACATTGAGCATGAGATGACTTTGGAACGAGGCCCCACACGTTGAGCGAAAATCGAGCAATTGTTCAGCGGTTGCATGGGAATATTGGGCGAAACTGAGCAGGCCAGCATGGTCAAGCGAATGACGAGTGTCACTCAATCCGTATTTTACATCTCGGTCATTTCCCCATGCTGAGGTCGTTACTCCACTTGCGAGTACCATGCACCACACGTGGGCACAGGTACAAACTCGTGGTACCTGATCTGAAGAAAATCCCACACCCCCTGTGTTTCGAGCGGAGGGTTGTGCACGCCTGGAACAGTCTGCCAGAACACGTCGTCGAGGCCGAATCTGTGCAGAAATTCAAATCTTTGTTGGATTTGCACTTCGCTAACATACGTTTCAGAGAACGGTTGCCACTTGACAACGATATCACCCACTTGTGACTCACTGTGTGAACAAGCATTTTTGTGCTACATAGGGAGTTGCTGAACTATCTCAGGATAATCACCGGACGTGTTTATTTATTTTTTTAATGTTTTTGATTATCATCCGATGGAGTTGTACAGAATTATTTTCTACTTGCTCCAAAATACAGTATTCAGTATTCAGTAATCCTGGAGGAATTGTGCACGGAGGGACGAATCGCAAAGGAGCTCGCTATTCGCATGGTCGTGGTTGAATAGGTTTGCAATCGTAATGGCAAAGGGCAGAAACTGGAAAACTTGCGAAGACGCGGCAAAACGGAACAGCGTACGGACCGTAGAATACTCCAACCATGCACTACTATACCCGGCAGAGAACGGTATACGTGTTAGTTCCTTCGGCAGCTGCTTCTTTGTCTCCAGCCATCCATTTAGAATAACGTCTCGCAAAGCTGAAAGCATGACATATTCCTCTGTGGCGCCTTATTGCTTTGAGGCGACCTGTCACTGCCAAATGCTGTACCAGGTTTACTGCTTCGACTTCTTCTGGATTTTGCTCCGTTACTGGCAGATGAGCTCTTGACAGCGTATCCGCGATGAACATCTGTCCACCATGTGTATACAATATCCACATTTTACTTTTGAAGCCGAATAATCATACGCCGAGAGAGAGGAGGAACAAAGCGCAACGGTTTCCTGGCTACTGATACAAGCGGTTTGTGGTCGGTATGTACAGTTATCTTTCTTCTGGAAGTATAATCGTTGAAACGCTCCATCGCATAGACCACCGCGAGCATCTGCTTCTCAATCTGCGCATAGCACTGCTTGACCACGGTGAGTGTTCGACTGCGGAAATCCGTAGGTTTTCCATTCCGGAAGAGAGCGGCCCCTATTGTTCTGGCTGCTATCACACTGTAGTTCCAGAGGCTGCGCTGAATCGCAATATCCGAGTACATGCGCGCTGCTGATAAGGCGCTTAATAGTTACAAATGCGGTTTCGCTACTTTCCCCAACCACTTTACTCCTTGTGAGTTAGCTTCAACAATTCAACACTACCAATTACAATATAATTGGTTGAGTGTCACAACAAGGAAAAGATAGCATGAAAGAGAAGACAACTGTTAGGATAGAAGAGCCTCACAGCAAGTGGGCCATTGCGTACGGTCCTTGGCCATATCGTCCAGTGTTTGCAACCAGGTATGATGGGGTCCTTTGGTCCCCAACCCGGGAGTCGGGAACGGCCGACAACAGCCAGCTTCATCGTTTACTCCTTAACATATTGGATCCAAGTTTTACATTGCCCTCCTTTTCGTTGCTTCCCAACTACACCTGTGCCCGCGAATAGGGCTCGTCGTGGTAGCCGCTGGGTAGGCATGCGAAGCACATGGCCAAGCCAGCGAAGCTTCCGCAGTGAGATGATGCTATCAATCGATCGGCGGAGTTCGTTAGATCTGAAGACTCGCCGACGGATCTCCTCATTACTGATGCGGTGCTGCCCTCGAACACCAGCAATGCTTCGTAGGCAGCGGTGATAGAAGACTGAGTTAGCTTCGAGAGTGGCGTCATGATATCAGCGAGTCTTGGCATAAAACGGCTCAAATAATTCACCATACCGTTCAAACGATGAATTCCCATCACACATGACAGGGCGTAGAAGCTTGAAGTTGTTAGAGAGATTTGGTCAGGTTGGTGCGTGCCGTCTTCCTGGGCGGGGGCCTCGGGCGGTCCACAACAATGGTTGGAGACCCAGTCAGACACGGCGCAGCCACTAAGTCAGCGGCGTTCCTGCATTCGGCTTCTTTCATCTGGCCGTTAATTTTCGTTCCATTCCGATTCATCATCATCAACAACAGCAGTACATCAGCCATTTGAACTGATGCTAGGCTGCCATACAACCATGAGGACCTATGAAGTAAAGAATAAGAGAAAGAGAGAAGGGGGACTTACCTGAAAATCTTAATGCCCTAAGCAAAGATTCAGGGTCAAGGCGCCTACACCTTGTGTAGACAACATACAGTCACAAACAGCTGGCTATCATGCAAAGATAAGGCGGCATCGGCGAGATAGCTTCCTTGCGGCTTTCACTGCCAAGCGTCATAATCAGCCATTACCCCGCAGATAACACAGCACCAAACACACTTTAAACAGACAATCCGATTAGGAGACGGCAGCAGACGCGCCACTGGTGTCGGTTGCGAGCCATGTCCTGTAAGGTCTCGAGCCAAGTACAAGGTGAGTCACGTGGACTCCAACCCGGAAGGCGAGACGGACCAACGGCACCCAGTTTCGTCGTCAGTGACTTCATTTCCCGCTGCCAATTCAACTTCTGTCCAGCTCGAGCCTTGCGCCATCCTACACCTGGTAGACTGAACAAGGCCCTCCTAGGTAAGCGGTGACCAGGCATACGTAGCACTTGCCCGAGCCAACGCAACTTATTCAGTGCTATCTCTTGTTCTAGGGAGCTAGCATGATTATCACCAACTAGTACTCGCCTACGCACATCATCGTTGCGGACACGCTGGTGCCATCCGACACCAGCAATGCTTCGCAAACAACGATGATCAAAGACTTGAAGGTGCCTCAGATCTTCAGACCGAAGGGGCCAAGTTTCACTACCATAGAGCAGAACGGCCCTCACTGTGGCCTTGTATACAATGTGTTTCAGACGGAGGGAAACTCCCTTCTGTCGCCAAAGATGACGCAGGTTCAAGAAGGCAGCTCTGGCTTTTGCAATGCGTGAGCTCACGTCAGTTTCTATGCGCCCAACATTGCTGATGCAGCTGCCAAGATAAGTGAAATGATCAACCACCTCGAGTTCCTCGTTAGCAAGCGTCAAGGGGTCATCAAGTGGCTGGTGGTCCTGCAGCAACACTTTGCACTTTGAAGGTGCGAAGTGCATACCGAATAATGGGACCACTCTGGATAGGCTATTCAGGGTTAATTGTGCCGCCCCAACAGCGTCGAAAAGCAATACGATATCGTCCGCATAATCTAGATCAACTAACCTTTCACCAGAGAGCACTTCAACGCCTACATCGTGAGATTCCGCAAGGGAACACTCCATGATAGAATCCAAGCTGAAATTGAACAAAAACGGGGAAATCGGACAATCCTGACGAACGCCACTTGTAGTCGGAAAGCTATCCGATAGGACACCATAGACCCTGACGCGGCCTCTAGTGTTCGAGTATAGAGCACGAAGGATGTTCACATATTTCGTGGGAACAACTTTTCGCGCAAGTAATTCGAACAGAATCGATAGATCGACTGAATCAAACGCACTCTTGAAATCGAGGAACACAGCTATTGTCGGTCTGCGGTATGCGTGGAGCTGCTCTAGCACCTGCCGCAAAATAAATACATGGTCTATACAGCCACGTCCTGGGCGAAAACCAGCCTGCTCTTCCCAAATCCGAGATTCCCGTTCCATAGTGAGGCGACGAACGATAATCGAGGCCAGTAATTTTGTCACAACTGGCGTTAGGCTAATACCCCTGTGGTTAGCACAGTCTACACGACTGCCCTTTTTGCATATTGCCACTATAATCGATTCGTTCCAATTAGCCGGCACGCTCTTCGTTCCAGATACGTCCGAATAGGGAGGTCAGTGCTTTGCAGAGGACCTCACCTCCATCCTTAAATAGTGCAGGTGGGAGGGAATCCTGGCCAGCGGCACGAAAACGATTGAGGGCTGTGATCGCGTTTCGGACCACGGCCTCCGACGGAGGCTCTAAACTAACCGTCCATGACACGTCCTGCATCACCTGAAAAGGAAGAGGTCCGGGAGCAGGAGGCCAGCTAAACTGATCTTCAAAGTGTTCAGCCCAACGAGCCATACGGCGCTCCTTATTGTGTATCAGCGCACCCGCGCTGTCTCTGATTGTCTCAATGACGCCTGGTTTTCTGGGACCAGTGGTGCGGATTAGCTGGAAGAGCTTCCGGTAATTTCCCACTGTTCCTGCCTCCTCCATTTCTTGAGCCCGACTGGTCCACCAGGCTTCCTTGTCAGCAAGTAGGCTCCGCTTTAGTTCACGCCTAATAGCCCGTCTGGTCACATTATGTTCAGAACCAGCCGTGAGGTGTCTTCTAGCTTCCAACAGGTTCACGGACCTCCCGGATATCCAGTGACTGGTGCGGTGACGATTGATAGTGCCACAAACAGATGCTCCTGCGTCGTGCATAGCGGCCGAGATCCTATTCCACTGAAGTTCAGTATCATTAGGACAAGACAGCGAGAGTTCGCTATGCAGTGCTTCTTGATATGCTTGCCTTACCGAGGGCTGAGACAATTTCTTTGTTGCCAATCGTAGGGGACGCTTTGTGCGCCTTCCGCTAAAGTTCATGGATAAACGACAGCGCACCAAGGCATGATCAGAGTCGACACAGGTACTCCAGTACGAGCGGCAATCCAGAATGGAACCACGACACCTGTAACTTATGGCTCTGTGGTCAATTCGGGTCCATCGCTGGCCAGCTACAGGAGCTCGCCAAGTGGCACTGCGACGCCCACTGTGTCTAAAAGCAGTGCTAGTAAGAAACAACTGGTGCTCCGCACACAGTTGCAGCAGACGCTCGCCGTTGTCAGTCCGTTCGGAATTAAGTCCATAACTACCATCCAGCTGAGCTTCTGAAGAGCTCAGACGCCCTACTTGTGCGTTCATATCCCCTGCAAGTACTATAATATCTGAACTAGTAGCACTGCGTAGTAGGGCGTTCAGTTCGTGATAGAAAGTGTCCTTGACTGCATTAGAACTGCAGTCGGTGGGAGCGTAAACGGAAATCACAAACAAACAGCGTTTGTACTACTTCGTGAATCAACATTAGCTGATGTTGTCAAACGGGCTGAACATAAACGGCTGTTCACTGGAATCCAATCAACCAACGATGACTCAACCTTGGAGCTGAGAATGATACCTACACCAGCTTGACCCGTGAGTGCTGCATCGGCTTCTCCGGATGCGTGCAACCAATAACGAGAGGATAAGCCGGGTGCGGTCAATTCAATAACCCCGTTAGGGTCATTAATCCTAGTTTCGGACACACAACACACATCAACACCCAGTGTGTCCAAAGTGCGTGCGAGTGCAGCCTGCTGACCTGTTTGTCTTAGAGTGCGGACGTTGAATGTCGCTATGGAAACGGGACAGCGTGGCCTTATAAGGAACTTTTGCCGATAGGCGTCCGATAGGTGCTGTGGGATGGTGGCTGCAGATGGTACTACTCCAGTAGCACTTCGGTTGCTGTCAATAAGGCTAATAATTATAGAAGGAAGGTTAGTAATGGGGGCCGGGATGGGAGTAAGAGAAAAAGGTGTGAAAAGAAAGAAGGGAGGCGCCAGCAGTAGCATGTTTTCGCTTATCCGCCCTGCTGTATGCAGCAGATAAGGCGACCCTTGATAATCTGCGCGACGGCCGATGCAGGATGAAGTTTATGTTTGAAGAAAATGTCATGGTTGTATGTGGGATGGGATACTGCCAGGGCGCCCAGACCTAGACAGGAGGACGATTAGGGTCCTCATCCAAAGCCTTTGGCTCAAAAGCCTGTCCGCAAGGCAGCGGGGTGGCAGTTATTTAGTTTTACAGAAATGGACGCCATCCCATTTCAAACCCCCAACCTGGAGGACCAGGAGACTGAGTTTGTCTGACCTCTCACCATTGACCAACCTGGTAGGAGTAGCTCTCAAGATGCTCGGAGGCATCACCCAGTATAGCTCAATGGGTCAATGAGGTACGCAAACCGTCGCACCACGTTAAGGTCCAGTCTCGTTGCGACGGTCCATTCCGATTAGTCTAACACAGTTCCAGCTTCCTTTCATTTTATCGGCATTCTATCTGCACCCAACCAAACTATTCTATCGGTATTATTTATGGATATTGGTACAGTGTGGGTCGTGGCAACTAGATCCACCGCAGTTCGGTGCTCGGATCGTAGTTGGGTAACTGAAATGAACTGAAGAAGTACGGGCAAGCTCGGTTTCATGTTATAACCGAGCAGGTCGCAGATACTGCCTGCATGCATTTCGAGCTTCTCGGTAATTTTGGAAGGTGCATACAGAAATGGAAGACACAAACATGCCAACATCTTGTCCATCTCTTAAGCAGCTTTCGCGCCCCGGAATCCAAACAGGGTGGCCTGGCTTCAGATCTCTTCCTCACAGAAATTGGTATGTGGTAGACAACTCAGAAAAATATGGCTTGAATGTCCCAGGCTGCCTGAGTACTTTCTGTGTCTGCAATGACGCAAGGTGAAATGTCCCGGTAGCACAATCGTAGCAGTAAAGGTAGCAAACTGATAGAAACTGGACGGCAGTTCAGTTCAATAATAATGCATTGGTTGAGGTTCATTGGATCATTGAATGATAGAGAGCAGAAGGAAATTCCTTTGTCAGCTCCATCACTTTCCAATCGTTGCGGAGATAGCCTGGGTCTCTGCGGAACAAGGTCCCACAGAAACAGCTGGATCCCCGTAAACCACAATGTGAACATTCCTCGGTCTCGACATCGACGATGGACTCCGGAAGGCGGTTCCAGTCATACACAACGCGAGTGGATAAAGCCAGGTTGAATCTCATTTGATGACTCTTCGGTTTGAACAGTTTCAAACTGTGGCCTCTTGTTGAACTCTCTGTGTTGAGATGAAAGAATTCCTGTAATTCCCTCCCCAACTCTCCCCTAAGAATAAGTCGGGTGAAAAACAAGTCTCCGCGTTGACAACGGTAATCCGGGGAAAAGGTTCAGTTGTTTGAGTCGGAGAGAATAGGACAGGTCCCGCAGCTCAGGAACAGATTTGGATCCACGCCGTTGAACCTTGTCAATCATATCATATCCAAATTTCGTAAGAGGGTAGGCAGTAGGTAGCCCGTACTCGATAAGCGGGCGTACTTGTGAAGTAAACAGGAGTCGGAAGATCCCCGGGGGAAGGTGAGAGAAGTTTCTGCGTATAGTGTGAAACATCCTGTAGGCCGCAACGAGCTTCTTCTTGGTATTTTTATTAGATTTGATGTCAGGTGAAAACATCACTCCCAAATCCCTCTCCCGAGTGGCGTTTCTGAGCAAGGAACCACCAATATGGTAGAGTCCAAATGGGTCAGACGTACCAACTGGAAGAACCGAACACTTCTCAAGATTCATTGGCAACTGCCACTTAATTGACCAATCATGTAGCAGGTCGAGTGTCGCTTGTAACCTGACAGCATCTTCCATACTGGATAATTCCATCCATAAAGGCCGGTGGCCGAGTGGTCTGCACGTTTGCTTTGCAACCATAAGGTCACCGGTTCGAATCCGCGTAGGGGTGGGCGTCCTCGCGGTATACTCAGCCCGCGCGCGACTGGTGGTGGTCGCGCGGCAGCGAAGCGCCGCTACGGCGTACAGCTGACACATTATTATTATTACCTTCATCCATAACTTCAGGTCGTCGGCGTAGATTGGGCAATCCGCCTAGAGTGTGGACGGTAAGTTATTGATGAAGATGTTGAAAAGCACGGGGCCGAGGACAGAACCCTGTGGGACTGCACTAGTCACGAGAACAGGGGAGGAAAATGTTTTGTTTACTTGCACCTGCATCGTGCGGTCGCGAAGGAAATCAGAGATCCAAGAGAGAAAATTCCGGCGATACCGATTCCTCGAAGTTAAAGCAAAAGTCGTTCGTGCGGGACCCTGTTGAAAGCTTTGCTGAGATCCACAAACACAACGTCCAGGCGTTTATCGGAATCTAGCGATTTCGTCCATTTCGCCTTAGCAACTAGTAAGTTCGAGGTACATGAGCGTGCCATTCGAAAACTATGCTATGCACAAGAGAAGAGATGCAGTTCCTCGAGGTAGAGATGAAGAGCCTGCTTCAAGATCTGCTCCATAACTTTACACAATATAGACGTTAGGCAGATAGGACGAGAGTTGGCTGCATCTTGCCTGTTCCCTCCTTTGCATATGAGTTTGACAATGCCCATTTTCCAAGCCGATGGGAGACGCCCAGCTTCAAAGTAAAACTTGACAGATAGGAGGGGCGATGTACTGCGCTACTGTCCTAAGGAACAGGGGGTGCAAGCCATCCGGGCCGGTTGAAGAATACGGATCTAAACCAAGGAGAAGTTTAACTACAGAATTGATGTTGATGTCTACTTGATCCAACAGATAAAGGAAAGTGGACACAATATTGTCGCAGGCGGGAGTTTCTTTCGCGAATACAGAGGCGTACTGCTGGGCCAAAAGACTGATTTCATCAGTGTCTTCGTAACGTAAATTTCGGTGTTCAAAGGAACACAAGGTAGGGATACCATTGCCAGCCCTGGTGCTTCTTTGCAGATAAGAGAAAAGCACTTTGGGTGTCGTTCTGGAGTGTACTAATGATAGTTCATATTGCTGACGTTTCTGACGCTTCAAGGTGAGACAAACATTTCTGGTAGTGTTATAGGAAGAGTAATCGGATTCTGTTTGAGATTGTCTGAAACAATCCCACAATTTGCGTCTTCTGTTCATCAGAGATCTCAATTCACTGTCAATCCAAGGTGGACTCCTCTTGAAGGACTTTCTACGTGCTCAATTAGAGAAGTCATTTTGGAGATCACAAGGTTCCACGCATCATCTAGAGGAATGGGATCAGGAATACTCCAGTTCATAGCGCCTGTGGCTGTTCTCAGACGGAGTGGATCGGCTTGTCAAAAGTTACGACGACAACCACCTTGGCTATGGATGGTGAGGCGACGTGTTCATTGGAATGAAACGACACAATGATCACTTTGCCGATGGGTTGAAGAACTGTTAGATTCGTGACATTTGACTGAGCTGTGGTAAGCGCAAGGTCCAGAATGTTTGGCGTTCGGTCAGCAACAATGCGGGTTGGCGTGGTGACGTGCTGAAACAAATTACAATCGATAACAGTCCCAAGGTAGCATCAAAAAAATCAGGTGGACGACCATAAAGAAGTCCCAACCGATATTAGGGGCATTAAAATCTACCACGATAAGATTGCCCTTTCCCACGCCGTGTTTCCTCATCGAATCGAGCAATTGAACTCCGGATCCCGATGGCGCTCTGTAGACAACGCCAATAGTGAAGGATCTGCATCCATCATGAACACGGCACCAGAGGACATCAAAATCACCATCGTCGCCACTAGTAGCTTCAACCAAAGGCGCGCTGAGTTCGGCCTTCCAGTAAAGTATGACGCCACCACCGGCCCTATCTCCAAGGCGGTCGACTCGACTGTATTCGGGGATAGAAACCTCTGAATCTATGTCCACAAAAAGCCAAGTTTCGGTGAAGGCCATCAAGTCTGGGCGAGTATCTGACGCAAGCATCTGTACCTCATCAAGATTTCTTAGACTGCGTACATTGGCGAAAATTACACACAGTCCGTTCTCATGCTTTACTGTCCTGGGTTGAGGAGAACTGGCCTCCAACGGGTTCTCGAAGTTCTCCGGATTACGCGAAAACCCACAATGTGGAGGTCTGTCTAGCCATTCGCTCGGCGGGACCGGAGCTTATCAACGGCTGTTTTCATCTTAATACGGTCCTCCGGAGAAAGGTCTCTCAGGACGTAAAAAAACTCCGAGAGGGTGGTAGAGCGCGGCCAGAGATCTGCGGTTGTGGTGACGCACTGTCCTTGATCAACTTTTCCAGCTCACTGACTTTGTCGAGAACAGATTTCATTTGAGACTGGGAAGCAGTTTTCTTGGGTTTGGAATTAGACTTCACCTGAAAGTTACATATAGTTCGGCTCCGACCCATTGGGACAGTGGTTTTCCGCACCACGGCAGCGTATGTCTAAGTCGTGGGCTCACTGGGCAAGACGTGTGCCAAAGGTTTTGATGATGAAGCAAATGGGACACGGCTTCGTTTACCCGTGCGGGTAGCTGAGCTGGAATTAGGTGCGGACGAAAAAGGAGATGAAACAAGAGAGCCCAATGCAGTGGAATCTTCGAACTTCTTTGGCGTAGAATGAGGGCTCAGGACTGGCAGTCGGGCGTGAACGCGTCGAGCGTTTAATGAAGTACAGCAGCGCCTACAAGAAACAGTGATAGCTGATGTGGTATACCGTTGCAGAGACAGAGTTCAGGACAAATGTCGCAGCAGGCAATTTGCAGCCATCCGTCACACTCAGAGCACTGTACGGCATTAAAACGCGAGCCCGCACATTTACTGCAATTCAAGCATTTTGGCGTCATAGCTAGCAATTTGGATAGCTTTACCAACTCGATAAATCGAAAGCAAATCCTTCACAAAATCCTACAACTTGGAAAGGGCGTCGCTATTCGCAGTCAGTTACAGGCATTTAGTTTGACACGATCAGTTCAGTTCAGATACGACTGGAACGATAGGAGAATCCAGTGAGTGTTCCATCTTGAGTGGACCGTTGAGCCAGGAATTGCTGAGGTGTTCAGTTATGGATAGATCTATCGCACCCTGGCCAACCAGTTAATGCCCACGTTTCCTGCCCTAGCAGTCCTTGCTGTGGCAGTCACGTGAAGTAAGCAAAGGATAGGAATAGAAATCGACGGTACAGAATAAGGAAGTGTACTTAAATAAGAAAATAATACCAATGCGTAAAGAAAAGTAGAGAAAAGAAAATAGAAGTACGAAGATGCGAGTGGGTAAGGAAAAAGGAAAAGTTTCATGTTGCAACCCAAGAGCGTCAAGTTGCCGCTCAAACCCCTTAACCATACTTCCCTGATAACGCTTTCCGGAAGCATGTTCCAGCGGTCGATGATTCGGCGTGACCTCCGGATTTCCGTCCTAATTCGATCGGACCGCGTTTTTGTCCAGCTCCAAGGAATGACCGTGTAGAACAGACAATCTAGCGGGACTAAATAGCCAAGATAAATCTAGACCAACCTTCCCAGTTAAGATACGGTAGGTTAGGATTAGGTCTCCTCTAAGCCTTCGGTAGTGCATTGAAGGCATTCCCAAACTAAGTAGACGCTCGGGGTACGTCCGTCACCGTAATCCCTCGACTAACCTAGTACCCACTCTTAAAACCCTCACTAGCTCCATTTTGTCCCGGACGAGGCAGGGCGGACAAGCCTGGACGCAGTATTCCAGATGAGGCCGAACGAAAGCCGAGAACAGCCTCGTAACGATGCCGCCCGTCAAGACTCCGAAGGAACGTCGTATTAACCAAAACATGCGGAAACCTCTGCTTGCGACCTTCGTCCAGTTGTCGCCGGAGTGTAAAACCGAAGCGTTTACGACGCATAGGTCAATCTGGCTCGATACACGGGGGAGCTCGACTTCACCGACCAAGTATTTCGTAGGAGGCCAACCTCCTCCAATTCGAAGAAAGCAGCATTTTGCTTGATTTATGGGCAGTAACCCTAAAGTAGACCAGTCCCAATGCTTATCCATTGCTCGCTGAATAGCCTCGGAACCCACAGGAACATCGACAATGTTCCACAGCTTCAGGTCATCAGCAAATAACAGCGATGGTACCTCAAGCTCTGCGGGTAGGTCATTCACATAGATAGAACAGCAGCGGTCCAAGAACCGAGCCCTGCGGCAAGCCACTGAGGACAGACTGCCTAAACGGTAGTCCCCGGCCTACCCGTACACCCTGTTTTCTACCCTGCAAGAAGGCAGTCACCCAAGGATGGACGCGGCCAGATACCCCGTAAGAGGACAGCTTTTGCGCGAGCCTCAAATGGGGTACCTTGTCAAATGCCTTCGAAAAGTCGACGAAAAGCACGTCCAGCGCGTAGCCGTTATCCATAATAAATGATTAACATGCATTTTAAGTGATATTATTTGGCCATGACACGTGCGGTTTAATTGCATTGGTATGTCCTTTTATTTGCACAGTTTCGGTTTTGGAACTTTGTCGCCACTGACGTTTAGTTTTGCGCTATCGTTTAGGTTCCAGGATACTACGCCTACTAGGTTTTCCAGTTATAAGTTGTTAAATGCATACGTATTATTTTTCAGCGTGCCACGTCGAAACCGTTATCAATTAACTGCAAGCTTTCGATATCCTAGCACAATGTACCGTGCAGCAGAAGGAATGACCTCAGCATCCAGCTACGAATAAAAGCTGCCGTTGTCAGCTGCTAAGCGAAAAACGGGTACGGGGATTTGTGACATATATTATTTATGGTTGCTTACATAGTGCAGTAATCTGAGAATGTTACCAACTGCTGCGAAGGTGACAGGGACCCGACGAAGTAGTCCATTTCTTGCGAATACCTGCGTCTTTTGTTCGTCTACGGTTGTGGCTCATGGATGCCATCTCCGCTAAAGGGTTACCGGACGCTAATGGGAGCTCCGCGGAACTCCAGAATGAGAATTGTTGCGCTGGGCACTTACGGTCAAGAAGATCTACCGAGAGGCCTACAGCGTACATGCTCTGCTCTTTCGCCCGCGGCTGATGACACTGTGGGCTAACAAGAGCATATTGAGGGATTTAAGTCATTTAAGGCGTTCAAACTGCCTATATGGCCGACCTTGTGCCATGTGATAAAGCCAGTGGTCACAAAGCCATTCATCGTTCGTGTTTATGGTGAAACCTTAAAACTGAACGACGTGGACGATTATTTGTAGGACACAATTTAGGATATCCTTTCTTTGCAAAGCGACGGATTATTCCACCTAAAAGCAGTTAGCTGTGGTACTCCTGCTCGCACTTATGTGAAACGCAAAAAAGCACACTCGGATTATTACAGCTGTGACAAATGTACCTGACGTTGTGAGTATATGAGCCGCAAGGTGACCTACGCACTTATGGATAGCACACCGCGGACTTATGCATCCGTGCGGAGGAATGCCAGTCAACCGGTGCATTTCGCTGCTTGCAAGGTAGATTAGGTTGAAGGCTTCCCAAATGCCTATATGCACTCAGTCTGTTTGAGTATAAGGTGCAGGTTCATCTGCTCTCTTACGTACAGAAGACGGGGACTCTAAACAGCTTCTCAACATTTCCCTTTGATTCTCACTTGTTTTCCATCAAGTGCATGCTGCATAATTCCCTGCGTCCGGTTGCTCAAATCCTGAGACTTAGGTCGGAAGAGGATCAGCTTCCCCCTACGTCCAGCAACACAAACACGGTTGCGAATGTGGAGATGTGTACATACAAGAGTCACAAAGCCTTTCATTTGCACGTTATTTTGTTTTCCAGAGTGAAGCTGGATAACGTCGTCATCATCAATTCAAAACCCAGAATGCTTACAGATGTGTGTGAATGTGTCTGCGGACACCGTCGAGCAGTGCCGAGAATTTATGGAGTTTCGTGGTCTGTTCACGCATGGTATGTATTCCTTCATCGCATACACCTTCCGTGCATGGCGTTTGTCCAACGACGTATGTAGCTTTTCCGCCTGTTCTATTTTATTAAATTGCATCGCTTTCCCGTGAAGGATTTTTTGTACTTTACCCTATGACACAGTTTTACACTCTGACTATTGACGGCTTTCTTCTTCAGCTTTGATGGTTTTCAAGGATACAACATTGTTAAACTACGTGTCCCGGACGATTGAATAACTATTTTGAGTACTACCTAGCTTAGAGAAAACGGTGCGTACGCCCAAGTATCTTCCGTGCGCGATACGCACTACTATGCAGCTGTGAAAAATCACACTTTATTTGATGCCGATGGGGCCAGCACTGCTTTGCCCAGCAGGGTGTGCACGGGTTAGTCCTTTTTTATCTTAACCACCTCTTTAGTTAGCTTCTAGCATGCCCGAGAAATGAAGGCCAACCAGAGCGCTGCATGCTGCTATCCACAGCCGATACCATTACTATAGTTCTTCTAGCTAAACGTCCTTTATAATTATAGCTTTTTTATTTCTCAGTGGACTCCGGTCCGTCCGTGCCAGCTCCGATGACGAAGGTGCTGCGCGTCCCACTAACCCAAAAATGCCTGCTGCCGCAACGTATGTAAGTGCTCCTACTTTTCTATCCAGTGGGATTAGCTCCACGTCCACGGTCATCAATAAGCCACCGTAAGTAGTGAGTCCATACTGACCCTATTAAACAGTAAGCTCACCGGCCGTTAGTGCTTACGTTGCACCATCCGACGTCGAGGTACTACAGGAGCTGTAGGATATTAAAGTAGGACGTCACCGGTGCATTGCATTGTACTCAGCTTTATATTTAGATGTGTTATGCCTCGCTGGGTCATAACAGGTTGGCCAGCGCCGTTTGGAGCCGTGTTGCAGATGTTGCAACGGCAGTCTAAAGCCTTGCACCAGGACTTTGTCTGCCATTTATCTCGCTTAGTGAGCTTGAGATAAGCCGAACGGTTGAAGGACCCAGGTCTCAAAACCAGAGTCATAAGTTCGTCTTAACATTGGAAGACTTTCAGGTCAACCGTTTGCCTGCCGTGTACGGTGCTAACGTGCAGTTCGTAGTCCGCGGTACAATGGATCTGCTACTGATAAAATCGGTTGCCGCGGAGATCAGTTGCTGAGGTGCGGGAGGCTCGTTTGCATTCAGGCGGACAACTATGAAGGGCATTGTACAAGGAAGGTTGACATACGGTAATCAATGAAAACTACGACGGCATCATTCGGCAACGCATGGGTGATTCAGCCCTGGATGTCGACATTACACGCCACACCAAAAGGCGGTTGCATTCTTCTGGTGAGCGAAGTAAAGAGTGATGTGGCAAAGAGGTAAGCCAACTGCGGTCTAATGAAGCTCCTTTGCCTCCTACGTTGTCAATTGTCCAAGCAGATTAAACATCTTGACAATGCTACTTTATGCTACAAACCCGATTTTTGTACTACACACCTTCATGTACACAAATCATTCTTATACCCCGGTAATCATTTTCTTTTGCCTTGTAATGTTCTCAGATGCGTGGTGAGCCCCATTTCGCTTTCTGCGCAGCAGCCTGAAGCGCCGCCTAGGTGTGTTCTCACAAAAAGCAACTATTGCAACACTTACTGCGTGAACCTCAGGTCCGAACAGTCGAGATCTTCGTTAGGTAATAAGTGTGTAGTGTTGACATATACGTCTTCGGATATGGATGGGAAGCAATCAAGGTTTCTGTAGCTGCCGGACTGCCGCGCGCTGCGGTGCATTTCAATTGGTCAACGCTAGGATTATTTTCATTGGTCCGCCGTAAAAGGGACAATATCCGCCGTTTGCCGTCTCACGGTACACCATCCCGTCCAGTTTAGCATAATATCCTCATGGAAGCGTATAGGCTACTCTGGACTGGATCTGGACATGTACTGCCAAGTTGGCGGCATTTGCCTTCATTGCTTAAAAAGAGGCACGCAATATGTTTGGTATTCGCAGGTTGAGGTCAATGGATAAGCTGCAGAGCGCGTGTTTGCCCGACAGACATACATGGTCAGGAGCACTTAAAGGTGAGTTGTATTTAATGTCTATTGCCTTGGCGAAGATCGGATCCAATCGCGACCAATTTGCCCATCGAAAACCTGGTCGGCCGGTCAATGATTTGATGGAATTGAACATGCAGGGCTAGATGCAGAAGTTCGATTACAAAGCTCTCTGCAGCTGCATCATAGAAAGATGCTGTCGATCAACCTTCTGAAAATTGTAATCCTCTTGACTGTTCGTCGGGTGAGTACGTATGGAATCAATTAGACCCCTTGCAACTCTATCGGAATTTCGATAAAAAGAAGCCAGAGCAAATGAACTACGCTTGGGTTCCTTAAAAATGATAATTTGCACCTAGTTTCATCGCCTTCGATTAAGCCGATCTTTGTCTATATGAATCCAAACACCCGGGGGGTAAAAACAACCTAAGCACGTGATTCCTTCATGGATAGCTGTCATATTCCGTAAAGCGGTGGTAGTTACCTTGAGAGTCCTCCGTATGATTATGTAAATTATGCTAAAGTATATTAAACTTATGGCTTTCGTAAGTATTAGGGAATTAAGCGGGTTGCCCGTTGGAGCGTTGTTCCTGTTTGTGTGAAACACAAACAAGATATCCGCCTTTGGCGCATGCACCTCGACGGCGAACAACGCTCCGTCAACGCACCCGACGCTCAACCACATCTTTCCTTGCTAGCTCACTCCTAGTGCCCTATTTTTAGCATTGGCTAGGTCCTCTCCTGTTCAATAAACTTTCCCTAGCTTAAGCTCTGTGCGTTCTACCCCTTGATTTTAGTTGGCCGTGTAGCCTCGTACCGGATATATGGCGCAATCATCGCGCTATAATTAATGGCCCCAACTAAAAAGGTTTTAGGCGAGTTTAGTACTAATACTGCTTTTCCAGATCCTTTGACATATTCTGTCTACCGGTCTACTCTTAAATTTTAATATTTGTGTTCACTTGCTTTAGCTCCGTATTTTTCCCCATTACGGTCATTCACCGAGCTTCTGACGATCAGCTTAGTAGGTTCCGTTTCTCTACCCGCCTTTACGAGAAACTAATCATAATGCCTGTTTTAATCAACTAGGTTCCAGTTTTGCTTTACATGGCGTTAGATCTGACAGTGTCAAATTTCACTGCGCTGTCGAAAGCATCCACCCCAAGTAGACGACACCTTGGAGCTTCCTGAATAACAGTAAGGTTACGATGAGTTTAAAGTCATAGTCTTAAGGAGATTCGACATATCAGGCTATGATTGCGTTACCCAGCTTCTTATCGAAACCTAGCTAGGTAATGGAAAGCCTTCCCATTTGCTGCACAAGATGCAGACTCTAGCTAAGCCTTTCTCTGTTGGCGACCCTATCCGTAAAGAGATGTGGTTTCGTCGCTTGCTAATTGACATGCGCAACCCACTATATGGAAATGGTGCTGCTCTTTCTCAGCTCGCCGACGTTGCCGCCCGTATTCGGTAATCCAACGTCCAACTATCTCAGGTTCATTCTACTTCCAGTACGACGGTAGCAGAACTAAGAGCGCAAGTAGCGGCACGTACCATCCGACTAGGGAACCTAACACAGTCCAGATCCGGCAGCCGAAATCGTTCTGGTAGTCGCACTCGTCCTAGATCACGTTCGAAACCCCTAGGTCAACTATAGTTGGTACCACGAGCGATTTGGTCATCAGGCCAGATGGTTTAACCCGACCTGTTCCTTCAAACGCAACACGGAGGAAACCGGTCCGGGCAGCACGTAGGGGTGACAGACGATTTTAGCTACCCCAGTCAGCTTTTCTTCGACACTGATCGCAGTACTGGAGTACACTATCTCGTTGATACCGGCGCAGAAGTCAGCGTTATCTCGCGGGAGTTTAATGATGTTTTTGAAGCGGCGACTAGTTGGTTGCGCGCAGCAAACCGCACCACCGCTTGTGTGTATGGTCAGCGGTCGCACACGCTTAATTTAGACCTGCCACGTTCTTTTACCTGGATTTTTCTCATCGCAGTTGTCCATACGCCAATTCTTGGCGTTGACTTGCTACAGCACTTCGGTTTGCTTGTTGACGCGATGCAACGCCGTCTGTATGATCGTCAAACCAACCTGCCAATTATAGGTACGTTGACCGACATTGAGTCAATCATTCCTGTATTCACTAACCCATCGAGCGCACCTGTCGGTCCGATGATTAATATTAACTTCTTGCAAGTCTTCCGTGCAATGGCACCGTTTCCATCCGCCACTGCTGTTGGAAGAACATCATATCGTTCCCAAGGGTCCGCCTGTGTTCGCCATAGCCAAGCGAATAAACCATAGCAAGCAAAATATTGCGCGCGCAGGATTCGGGCACATGCTTGACCAGGGCATCGTTCGCCTGGCTAAAGGCCCGTAGGCGTCGCCGCTCTACAAGTTGCCAATATGTCAGGAGGCTGACGTCCATGTGGTGATTACCGCGCCCTCAATGAAGCTGCTTTTCCTCTTATTCATGACAACACGGTTAGCTTGCGCGGTACGCGTGTGTCCTCAAACATCGACCTGGTTTGTGCTTATCACTTGATTCTAGTCGCTAAGGCAGACATGTAATAGACTGCCGAAATCACGCCGTTAGAGCTCCTAAAATTTTTGCATATTTCCTTTGGTTTTCCAAAAGCAGCCCAGACTTTTCAACCATTTATCCTTTTAGTCACTGGAGGTCTAGTTTTCGTCTATCCGTACTTCGACGATAGCCTAGTTGTCAGCGCTTTTAAAGAGCAACCCGCAGAACATCTCAATAGTTTTTTCGATAGGCTTGCCGCAATCGGCATCAGTGTCAACCCTGACAAATGTGTACTTCAGCAGCCTTCCGTCGAATTGCTTGGCCACCATATTGAGCACTATATCATACGGCCTCTAGATGATTGATTCCGCGTTATCAGGGACTTTCTGGTCCCGATTGCGCTGCCCGCCATTCACCTTTGTAGCCGCCTCCTCAACCATTTTCAACGTTTTCTTCTACATTGTATCATTTTGCTAAGTCCACTAACCGCCCTACTACGTGTACTTACAGCCGGTCAGTTGGAACTGACTGCTGCAGCTGCCGAAGCGTTCAAGGCCAGCAAAGAAGCCTTAGCCAAAGCCGTCATGCTTCATCATTTCGATCCGAAAACGCCGCTCGGTGTTGCCGTTGACGCACCGGAAACCGCCATTAGCGCCGGCCTACAGCAACTTACAAATGGATGCTGGAAACCTCCTGCTTTCTACGCTAGAGTTCTATAACCTGCCGAAGTCAAGTACAGCACTCTCAGTCGCGAATTGCTGGCCGTTAACCATACCGTTTGACATATCCGACACGTCCTTAGCGGTAACCTCTTCATAAGCTTTAGCGATTACAAGCCGCTTATCTATGCATTCCGAAATCAATGAGTTCGACACACGCCAATTGAGATCAGTCAGCTTGATTTCATTGTCCAATCCTCGACTGAAATCTGAGACATCGCTGGTCAACAACGCATCGTCGCTGATGCTCTTCGATGGGTCTCTGCGATCGGCACTACCGGGTAGGCTCTCGATTTGTCTGCTATGGCCGCCGCGCAGTCAAAAGACCAAATATTATGGAACGCCGTGGTTCTTCTTTG
The DNA here is from genome assembly GCA_944474145.2 of Dicrocoelium dendriticum. Taxonomy (NCBI): domain Eukaryota; kingdom Metazoa; phylum Platyhelminthes; class Trematoda; order Plagiorchiida; family Dicrocoeliidae; genus Dicrocoelium; species Dicrocoelium dendriticum. The sequence goes on from OX104064.1 coordinate 82,266,153, forward strand.
GAAATATCCCCGCACCCTTTGCAGTCCTCTGATGGTACTGTTTTATGTGACACATATACCGGACGACCCCAACCAGTTGTTCACGAAAATATTTTCTATATCGTTTTAGACACTTTAGACAACATCGCCCAGGCGGTCTGCCAGTCGAATGTTCTTCATTTAACAATCCTCCTAAACTAATTGGACGCCGACTCATTCCCACGACCGCCTATCATCCGCAGGTCAAAGGCATGGTGAAACGTTTCAACTGACAGCCGGAAACCTCACTTAGCGCCACCAATGCGCTGAGTTGGACTGAGGTACTGCCTATGATCCACCTTTGGAGCTGATCAGGCCTAAACGCTGATCCACGTACATCTAGCGCCGAGTTGTTGTATGGACCATCACTATGTTTAACTGGCGAGTTCTTTTCCTTTAGCCCCAGAACTCCCCGTTCCGACGCGAATTACGCACCTCAGCTAACCACGAGAATGCGTCATTACAAACTTCCCAATGTTAGAGCACGGTGACATAAACCTTTTGTCACGCAAGACCCATAACCATGTCCGTTCGTTTTTCTCCGCCTTGATGATCTCCGCAGACCACCGGAGCGACCTTACCAAAGTCTTTTCAAGGTTCTGCAGCATGCGGACCGCGTCTGTATCATTGACCGTCAAGCTAAATGAGAAGCCGTTACAACTGAACGTCGCGAGGTTGTCCACATGGAACCTGAGCTCAGTAAATACCGTTGCTCGTCTTCTGACGAACCAACCCAGCCTATGATGGAAGACACGCCTGCTTCCAACGTCCAGGACCTTATGCAGTACCATCCATCCAAGCCTACTACTACAGCTACGCCACTTCCGGACGAATCAACCGCTTGGTCTATAGTAGTGCCTCCAACTTTGCGATGCGATAGGACGGCTAAGACGACGCCTTTCTCTGATCCGCACAAGTCCATTAGTTGGGGTAGGCAAGTTCATTGGCCAGCGCGATTAACGGGTTCATGGTTCCTTTCACTTTTCTTTTCTTGCTTCTCTTTTCCCATTTGGCCAAAAGCGTATGAAAACCCAAAAATTCGGCAAAGGCTTTTGAAAACACCAAAGAAACGCAAAACGTTTTAAAACCCAAGAAAAGAAGAAATCGTTTTGAAAATACATGAAACGACATTCACCTTCTTGATCCTTACCTCATACGGTATGTGTCTCTTACTTGTATCCACGCCTCCACCGTCGCCGCTTTTGCTTTCGTTTATTTTCCATGTATGAACTGGCGGAGATGACGAACATGAAACGAACAATTGACCTACACTAACTTGAGAACATTTGACGCTTACGAACAGCCCCATTTTGTGAGTTTGGCGCCTTTAGTGAGGGCACGGATGGGAGCCCGCTAGGGCCCGATCGCCTGGTTCTCCCCCAGCAGCTGCATCAAGTTTCACTACCTGGGCTCGCAGAAGGCTGGCCTGCGACGGACAGTCCTCACGTAGATCGAAGGGTCACCCACGGTTTGCCTTCTAGGAGGGGCTGTGTACTGACCTGGAGATTCCCCGTATGAGTGGGTAAATTATTCTAAAATATATTAAAATTCTGGCTATTTATGTATTAGCGAATTAAGCGGTTTGCCCGTTGGAACGTTGTACCCGTTTGTTTGAAACACGAACACGATATCCGCCTTTGGCGCGCGCAACTAGACTGCGAACGACGCCCAGTCAACGCACTCGATGCCAAACCACCTCCTTCTTAGCTAGCTTTCTCCTGGTCTCCTATTTTAACGTTAGCTAACTCTTCTTTCGTCCAATAAACGCTTCCCTAGCTAGCCTTTTTTGCGTTCTACCCATTGATTTTAGTGGGCCGCCTGGTCTCGTACCGGATATATAGCGCACGATCAGCACGCTAGACGGTGGAAGCCACTACTGTCCTGCTTGATTAACACATGTTGAACGACAAACAGTGATTTAAAATGTGCTTTACGTAGCTCATTCCGCCTCGGTTTTCCCGTGTTACTGTCTGGAGTGTGGCTATAGTGCTTATCGTTCCATTTAGTGCGTTAAATACGGGGCCGCAGCTACTTCGTTTAGTGCTGCTGTTTTCGAATTTTGTGGAGTTTTATCGTGGTATACCTTGAGGAAAGAGTTTTTCGGAGTACAGCGTACAACGGAAACCTCCATTCGTCGCTTCTGTCAGCGTTAACATCGAATCTAGTTGGTACCTTCACACCTGCCTAGTGACTGTTAACTAGACCTGTTATTCGACCGGCTTCTCGAAACTGAGCGACTCCTTCTGATTGCTTCAGGCTTACGTCGAGTAGCAGTTCATAATAGCTTCTATGCATTTCTTGTAGTAAAAGTGCCACTCACCGATCGAAGGCCGTACCGTACTTTTTGCGGGATGGTTGGATTCAAGCTGCCCGCCGTGGTATCTGTCCGTGCTTACATGGAGCGATTCAACGGGCAATATCTCAATCTATTGCCTTCTGTTGTGACTACTGCAGAGTAAGAAGCAGCGACAGACGTCTGCTTCTCGGTTTACCGGCGCTCAGTTTACGTCCTTCTCTTCCACATACTGAGATGCTGACCGGCGCTGAAACTTAGCCACAACACGCAGCTCAGGGGTAACTGCTTAAAGTTGAAGGAACAATACAGCCGCCTAGAGTGTCGACGGAATTACTTTTCCCTTCGGGTTTGCAAACCTTGGAACGCACTTCTTGACTCAGTCGTATCCTCTCCTACCTTGGATGTTTTCAAAAAATGATTAGATGTTGCTCTTAGCTCCCAACCTTTTGTTACCTAAACTCCCCTACTGTGGATTACGCCAAGGATGCATTTCAACAGGATTTGTGTATCAAATGGACCTAAGTGAGCGACCATATTTTACGTTTCTCACTACTTACCTCAATGATCACTGCACCCCAGTGTCTTTCTGAATGTTTACGCTCGATAATTTATTTTAATTTTACACCGATGTTACTTATCAAACTATTTATCTCGGCAGACGTTCGATAGATGACTCAGACATATGTTGATTTCATCGTATTCACTTCAACCATCCTACGGGAAGTGTCAAGCACTTGCTCTTATCCCGTGATAAATCACTGTTCATTGTTCTCTTGACTCCGTGTTACCAGGGGTCCGCCTTTCCCTGTTCTAGTTTCCCAACCCATTGGTAGGCAAAGTCGGGTTACGAGGCCCTCAGTAAATGTCACCAATCAAAATGCTGAGCCTGCAGTCAGGCTTTATGCATCTATGATGCAAGAATTCGCGGCATCGTCAACAGCCATAACTCAAACATGCGAGAAGCGAAGCCAAAAGCGAAGTCAAATTTCAAGTTTTTGCCCTCTTTGTAATTGTAGACGAAGCAGGTTCTTGGTAGTCACATAATTGGCGAACTTGATTACGGACGAATCCATTTCTCATAAGCAGCGGGCATCTAGATACTCATATCGCCCCTCTCGTGACCGCTGCCTTATAGTTGTAAATGTACCGGGGTCTTCCATGGTTACACCATGTGAATGTATCCTAGTTGATGAAGCTTTTCTAAAGCGGATGGTTTTACTGCGGTTCGATGGGGGTGAAGCAGGACTAAATATTTTTCTGCCTTTTGTCTTTTCAGGAAGCAGGAGGACTCTACAAAGTCTTGCCCTCTAAAGAGGGTACGGAAAAACGAAGATAAACACCCTCGCATCCTCCGACGCACTTCGCGATTTAAAGGAGAACCGCTCAATGTTCTAAGAAATCTATTTTCCGGGGATCGGGTAAAAATGAAGGGTGCAGTTGGTAACGTCGAACATGCAGGGAAACTGATGAAACGGACTGTCACATTGCGAATTTTCGGGAGGTTCGGAAAACCCCGAGAACTAGCTGGAGGCCCATCCATGTCCTACTAAAGCAGTAAATTTGAATAACGGCTTGAGTGTGTTGTCCTCTAATGTGCGTAGTTAGATTAACAAATTCGACTAGATTCAACTGCTTGCCATCGATAATCATTCTGACTTAATGGCTTTCGCTGAGGTGTGTCGGCTCGTAGCCTGGCGGTAACTAGTTTGTTTAGTACTGTTGCAGCGCGGGTTGACATCCGCGTAGGAATGGGGCTCCTTGCGGCATATTCAGTCTGCGTGCGACTAGTAATGGTTGCACGGCAGCGAAGCGCTGTTACGGCGTGCACCTGAGTATTGTCTGAGTCGTGGCTGTCCCCGGACATCCGTCATTAGTATATATATAACCTTGGATGTCACTCCTCCCAGGCTGATTGCCACCGAGCAAGACCAAGTGGTGGCGTTATACTCATTTACTTGATGTTACTTGTGATACAGGTGGAGGTTTCGAAGCTCTGTGGTATAGTACTCATGACTGGTGTAGATTTTTCTGCTCCGTTTTTGCTACAGATTCTTGAGTTCAGGAGCACCTTTGCTGGATTCAAATTGCACACCAAAGGTAAGGACTGCTTAACTGTTGGTGATTCCAATTCACCTGGCATCGATTTGGATCGTCTTCATTGCAGTCTATCTTCTGACTCCTCCGATGCTCTTTTCCTTCAGACCGTTTTCGAATGGAAATCGTTTCAGCAGGTCTTGCCACCCACTCGTTTGTTCTCAGGCCACACGCCGCACATTCTTAATCCAGTGCTCTCCCCGACGCCCTCAGATGTAACTGACCTGAATGTTATGCAACCTATTGGTAAGAGTGAGCACTGTGCTATTACCTTACACTAGACACTGACTTTCTTTCCTGATCTAGTGGCATTTTAACGTAATTTTGGGTGTGCCGAGCCGCAGCGTCTTCGGGAAGCGGATGCTATTATGGTAAGGATTATTCCTCAACTCCTGACCCTGGTGATGCATGGACTTGTCTTTACTCCAAACTAGTGTCGCTAGGCAAGCAGGCTGTTTACCTTTTCAAGGCCGAGGTTTTCTTTGGATCCACAAATCGGTGGGGTCCCTGCAGAACTAAAGACGCAAGTTAAGCGACCGGTTTAAGTGTACACCATCGACGGCTGACTAAGTGAAATACAAAAAGCGTAAGAATCGTTGTATACTAAAGTGGCAAGAGAAATGCAAAAATTACGAGCTTCATTTGGCTGTGCAGCTAATTGTTCCCCAAAATGTTCTCATATCTGAAAAGGGGCATCAAAATTGCCAACGGCATTCCATCCCTGTATTCTAATACACAAGCTGCCTTACTGCATGTGGATGCTGCGAAAGAGAACCTCATAGCTCAAAATACGCATCCGTTTATTCAAATGCAAGCTATTTTACTGACTTCGCAACTTCGAGTTCACCTTTTCTGGATCATGTTGAGAGCAGTAGAGAAACCGTCTCACAATTCCTTCTCCAGCTAGATTCGACCACCACGCCCGGTCCTGCTGACCTGCATCCGGTTTCTCAAGGCCGTGGCTCAGTACATTGCAGCCCCTGCTTGGCATGTGTTTCGCTGCTTTATTGAATCCGGACGCCCTCTACTAGTCTGGAGGCCCGACACTCTCATGCCCACATGTAAAGGAGGAAATCGCCAAGACTCAGCTGATCATCATGCCGCTTGCTTAACAGCAGTAATATGTACAACTATGGAGCATATTCTCAAGAAAGTTCTCAACCTTCACTTAGAAGACCGGAGGGTGATTTCATCTGCACAGCATCGCTTTCGGAAGTCACTCTCACGTACCAACAATTTGCTTGTTGCCAGGGGATTCGGGCGAACTCACTTGATGAGGGTAAATGTATGGACGTCAAGTAGGTTGATTTCAGTAAAGCGTTTGACAAAATTCCTCGTGAGAGGCTTTTGTTCAAACTTTAAAGAACTTGGGGCTATTGAAGCGCTCTCTCGTGGATCAGTGATTTCCTTTCAAACCGTGTTATGCGTGTTAATATCAATACTACGTATTCAGCCCACCTCCTTATGAGCAGTGGCGTCCCTCGGGGATTTGTGTTTGGACCAGATTTCTCCACTTCCTTTCTCAATTACCTTCGGCTCTCCGGACCGAATGCTGGCGATTTTTAGCTATGGATGGAGGCATTCAGCGCTGCGCTTGCAGATCGACTCAAAAATACACTTGATTTGCTTCCCGATTGGTCAATTAAATAGAATTTGCAACAAACCGCGATAAATGTTTTGTACTCCCCATGGGCGCTACTATACTATTTTTGTTTACCTCCTCAGCGTTTATTTGCTTAGTAATGTGAAAGAGGAAAGGGGCCTTGGCGTTGTTTCCTCTGATTTAACAACGACCCGGGGTACGCTGATGAGGGTTGTCGCGGCCACAGACTACTGAGCTCTATCCGAAGAGCTTTCTCACGCTTGACTCCGGAGATTTGCAGGCTTGTGTTTTTCTCCCAGGTGCGTCCAATCCTCAAATATGCATTATCTGCAGTTCATCCGTTTACAAAATTTGAACATGGCTTGCTTAAAAGTTCAACGGCGCGGTTCTAAGTGTAGTACGAGCTACAACACCTGCCATATCGCAGTTGACCCTGGCCGTTGAATGTGTTCTCTCTGGAATACCGTCGTTGCCGAAGCGATCTGATCTACGCCTGGAGCATTCCGCGAGGTGAAATATGAAGCAGGCTCTAACGTTTCTTCCAGATTAACTATGAATGTTGGATTCCCGGGCCACCGCTGGAAACTGTTTTAACGAAGGAGACTCAGACTTTGCTCTGACTTTACCCTATCGACTTGTGTGGTAAGCGACTGAAATTCCTTATTTGATTCTGTCGCCTACGCGCCTACGGAAGAATGTTTTAAACGGATGTTGGATTTATAGTTGTTGAATCGGCACGAATTTGTTGTTGCTCATGCAACTGTGACAATCTAACTTGTTGATGGCTTTTGCGCAACAACCTGCTATGATCGGGGGCTGACAGAACTGGCCGGCTAGCCGAACAACCTCCTCGAGTTGCCAGCTGGGTCGTGCGGGTGTAACACTTTCTTGCAAATAGTTCGGAGGCCGCATTCCAGGTCGTGGTGGGTTTTTGCCTTGCAAGCTTTCTCTCTGTAAAAGCCACAACCGTCCATATAATAACGTTGTGACGTGGCGAATGTAACTAGCTACAAAGTAAAGTCACTGTCAAGTGGATGGCTGGAGAATTACATCCCATCCACGGACATCAATCGTCGATTCTTATATAGCTGAGGCCGTCAAACAGTCAGATACAACAGCAGATTTACTAAAGAGCTGCAAAGCTACACCTATGCACAGTTATACATACATCCATGCACTCATTTACTGTTATGACAAGCACGTTTTATTCCCGTACGTTTTTGTTCAAACTTTGTTATCAGAACACCGACATGCTTGTACAAGCGTGCCTCGCATTGCAGCGAAGAAAGTCTATTCCATTTATTTATTTTCCTTCCGCTAACTACTTTCTAAAGATTCCAATAATTCTTGCGGCAGGTACGAGCGTGACTAGGCGGTGAGCCCAAAAGTAACCAGAGCATTTTGCCTCGGTTAGACGGCCAAGGAATCTTCTTCTCTATACCTTCACGGTTGACGTACCGTGGTCTCCTGCAGGTGGTTGTGATATAAGCATCCAGCCACCTACGATGTATTTGCTTTCCATTGCAGCTCCCCAGGTCAGTTACGACCTGCGTACACGTTGAAGGCGGAAGTCCTCGGAATGCACGACCGGAAGCATTATACAGCTCTCACTACCCGGAGGAAAGAAAGGCCCTCTTGCAGTTGGTCTTTAAACTGAAGTGTACTAATGTTAAGGTACAATCAAACCTTCCGCTGGTGGATAGATTGAAGAAAAAGCCATCCAGGACCTCAAAAGCAGGCGAGCTGCAGGTGAATAATCTCCGGTTAGTGGGTTTTTAGGTAGTCGATGGACGGTCAATCGCCGCCCGCCACATGCCCGTTTTGGTAGCGCACGATTCATTGCGAATGATTCCAGGTAGTTCTCAGCAATATTTGCAGCCCAGGAAATGAAGCGTAAGAGTTAGTTCTGCCAGTAGATGAGTCTCATCTCAAGCCACTCGCATTCCATAAAACGCGACATTCTCGAAAGTGTTTCAATCACTCCCACCTGCATGGTTTTGTCTCCTAAGACGTCGGCCTCCACTGACATCAATTTCGCGGAGTTTGTACAGCAAGCGCTGATGTGGAAAATTAGTAAACGCCTTGCAGAGTTCAACGCAGGCAAAATCTAGGCAGTAGCAGGCAGCTATCGACCTTGCTTATTTTTCCTCGCCATCGGTAATTTGCTAGTGCTGGTGCGTCCATTCTTAATGCCATGCCTTGTAATGGAAGTGATATTCATGTCAGAATAGTGCTGCTGTAGAGCGCGTGTGACAATATTCTCCATGACCTTGTAACATCATGATGGCAGATGGATGGGGTGATAGTTCATGGGGTCAAGAGGGTTTCCATCCACGTGCTTTGGTATCATTATTCCCAGTTTCCAGTCAGCGGGCTGACGCTCAGATTCTAGAGAGTGCTAAAGGTCTCGCAACAGGATATAGCAATGTAATCTGCTGCCATCTTGAGAAGGAGGGCTGCAACCTGTCAGGGTCGAGTAACAAGTTAGGATTTAACTTGAGAAACATTTTGTAAGTTCGCACGTTCAATTCCATGTCCTAAATACGGCTGAGAGTCGAAGCATCTAGATTGTTGAGTGCTGTAATCTCCAGTGCGTAGACGGATGAGTAATGCCGGGCCAAACTTGTGTTCGCGCCGTCTGCTTAAAGAACGGAAGCTGTTGTACATGATGACAAAGTGGTTATGTCGCATCGGACCTTGGTCCGGTAGTTCATGTAAGCGTATATTATTTTAGGCCTGGACACAGACTGCGTTGCCAGACTTTGCTCATATCGTCGCCTCTTCTCCTACTTTTTCTTAGTACAAGTTCCGGAGCCCTTGGTAGTATGAATGGGCTGAGGTAACCTTCGTATATTTGCAGCGGTTCCGTAGTTGCTTTCGCTAACTCATCGAAAGTCGTATTACCCGATCAATCCACGGAGGAGCTATCGTGCGAAACTTTTTCCTCTCTTTGGGCTTACTTGTTCAACGGGCTGGTTCAGATTGGTGCGCAGAAGTGTCTAAGCACTATTGAGGTCAGATTTTGTGGGGTGTTCCAGCTCAGCATGCTAGCCGCTTCTATTAGGCAGGTAAGATTCGTACCCCAGAAGTTGCGGTGGTAAATCGTTCGGTGTTGACGTACCAATCGCTGCGCCTACGTAAAGATAAAAGTCTAGTGATCACTATGACCAGTCGGGAAGCGAGTGACCTATCCAGCGCTGTCAAATTTTGCAGGTGAGAGCACCCAACCAAGGATGTAGTGCGTCTGGGCTTAGCCTATTCTGTTGGGCGTGGAGAAGTGCTGAGATAGGTTAACAGCAAGAACCGCTACAAGAAGACCAGCATCAAGTGACTCCGCAAATAGTCCGTAGTGGTGATCCCAGTCAATACGATGGGCAGTGAAGTCACTCCATATTAAACAGTTCCTACCACACTCATAGGTTTTGAGTGCATCCGAAAAGCGGTTGCCGCTATCCGACGGGGCCTTGTACGCTATCCCGATGGTCAGGGGTTGCATCCGTCGTGGAGCTGACACCAGATTATTTATACCGTCATCACTAATCGTTCAAATGGCATACACCCTGAGGTCAGATCTCCAGTACAGTAGCACACCGCCCCCGGTTATCGCCCCTTTCCGACCTCCCGTGACAGCCGATATCCTGGGATATACAGGTTACGTAGAGTCACCGTTCAGGCAGAAAGCAGTTCCGCAACAATAGGTCAATCCACAATTAGAGATGGAACACGCAGATAGATCAAAATGCGAATCTATGAGGAATCCGCGGCAAGTCGGACTAAGAACCTGAAGCGTTTGAGTTGTGTTTAATAATATTAATTACCGTCTTCAAGATCGTTGGGTTAGTGGTTTATTATAACCTATTTATTGCACCATACGCTCATACAAAAATCATCAGAATCAGAATCCGGATCCCTCGGACCGACTGGTCATGGCGTCCTCATTTACTTTTTGCAGCTTCATGTAGATTATACGTAGCCCCTGCGGTAGCCACAACATATTTCCGGCAACGGTCCACCGCACAGTAGCAGCAGGTTAGCTGTAAATTCAGCAGCTCCACAACCACATGTCCCCATCTTTACAGAAAAGCATGCCTGGGCATAGCTCCTAGGTGGTACAGAAGATTTTATCCAATTTATTCCTGTTGCTCCAAACATTGGCAGACATCACCCGCCGTTCATTTGTTGTCCTTAATCTTACGACTCGGGCTGGACTAGGATTGGTCTCCAGCAAGCTCTCTGAGTTTTCTCCACCAGGCGAAATTCCATGATGTTCAGATTGGCTTCACTATTGGCTCTTCGGGTTCTCCGTTCATCAACGGCAATTTTCATGTTGAACGGTCCCATCGACAACGGTCTCTCGGGATAGAAAGTTGGTCCTTTGAGGCGGGAGGTCCGCGTAAGAATGCAACAACATTCAGCTACAGCATGGCAGAAATTTTAAGTTGGGGAACTGTTGAGGAGTCATCCTGCTTTCGGGCTATACCGTATGCATGCGTTATTGCTTCGTACGTACGATGGTCAGCTCCATCGCTTCCCGATCATTGTGTTGAGGCTGCGGTTCTTTGCGAAGCGGTATTTCATAATGAACCATGCCAGCCGCAGTAGAAGCTGCAAGGGCCCGTCGTACTCAAGAGGCGAGAATCCAACGTTCGCTTAAAACCTTCCTCGATCTGGGCACCGATCACATGCTTCGGTAGGTTGTCCTAGCCGTTGTTTATGCATTGCTAGAGCGAGAACAGGACGAACTCAGAGCATTCTGGGTTTAAACCGTTTCCAGTTGTGGTCTCGAGTTAAACTGTTGGCATTGAATTGAACGAAGGTCTGCAGCTCCTTCCCCATCTCACCTATCAAGATGCACCCGGTGAAAATCAGGTCACCGCGACGTTGGCGATAATCAAAGGAGAAAAGGTTTATCTGCTGAAGTCTCAGGAGATAAGGCAAGTCCCGTAACTCCAAGATGTACTTTGATCCCAGCCACTGGATCTCTTCAATGAGGCCACGTTCGAAGTTGGTGTGAGGGAAGACGGCAGGTAATCCGTATTCGAGAATGGGGAGCACATGGAAAGTAAACAAGACTGAAGGTAGTCGGAGTCAAGCGCGAGGAGGCTCTTCGTACAGCATGGGACCTCCAGTTGGCATCAGCAACCCTACTTAATGTGTCCTGCATAGACCGTTGATCAGAAGACACCAACATCTTGCCGCGTTTTGCGGCGGAACGTGGTTCTAACTATCGCTTCACCATTGTTGTAGGTCCCGAAGGGCTCAGGAGCACCATTGGGGAGAACCGAGCAGTTATCTTGATTTATCGGTCTTCGCCATTTGACTGGCTTCTCACATACCGTATCAGGTGTAGTTTGTAATCCGTCCGCATGGTCAAGACAGGCTACTTCCATCCACAGCTGCAGGTAGTCAGCGTAAACTAAGCAATCCGACTAAAGTTACGACTGGTGTTCTATGCTGAAGCACTTGAAACTTTCTGGACCCAGAACCGGTCCCTGCGGGACACCGTTAGATACGGGCGCAGGAGCGCCGTAAGTCCCGCTCACATTGACTCGTATTGTTCGCCCAACCAAAAGTTCGGCGATCCAAGCGAGAATGTTAGCAGAAACATCGATTCCACGTTGTTAATATTGCGTCTTTCATGAAAAAGTCAAAAGTCGACCGAAACAACATAAAGGCCTTTTCCAGCGTCTAATGCCTTCGCCCATTTTTCCGGCCAATAAGCAGCATCGAAGAACCTGAGCGAGCCCTTCGTAAACCATGCTGCGCACAAGGGATGACGTTTAGGTTTTGGAGTTGGAGGCGTAACGCCCGCTTGAGAATCCTCTCCATTTCCTTGCACAATATTGACAGTAAGCAAATGGGTCAATATTTGGCAGGATTTCACCCGCCTCCTCCTTTTTGTATGGGCTTAACCAGCCCCACCTTCGAAGAGATCGGGAGCCGTCCCAGTTCAAGGGAGTGCTGAAATACCCGGCAAATGTGATCGGCCACAGTCTTGAGGAACAGTGGATGCAACTTATCAGGACTCGGCGAGGAGTTTATTGTATGCTAGATAACAAAGTAGGGGCGTCAGGCTTTGCTATCTATATGCTTAACGGCTTGTGGACCAACATATTTTGAGAACGCCAAATAAGTATATTACATTCGTCCGGTAGAGGGTTCCGTGGGCTTTCGTGTCCGGAGTGCACGTGCTTGGCTAGTATGAGACCCAGGTAGTAGAAAAGCACGAAGATACTTCGTAGGCGGCGGGACAACCACCTGGTAAGTGTCGGGGCTGGATGAGGGGCGTGCCTGTGTTACATCTCGCGGTCAGCTGGACGATACTTTCACAGCTCCATGAGTGCTACGCAGTAACTCGGCTTTTTGCCGTACCATAGTGATCGAGCTTATAGGTGCAATATCGTAAACCTCAGTGTTTGACGAAACACTCGTCAGGAAATTGAATCATTGTCAAATTTTCTCTGAGAACAAGTGGTTATGTCCAACTCAGAGTGCTTGCATTGTGCGTTGGTGATTAAGGGCACCCAATGCATGACCTGCCTACACTGGGCAGGTGGCCAAAAGCGTAGCTCACATCTTACTGAACCATTCTTCAAGATCTATGTTGGGTACAAAGGTTTGCTGTGGATTTGCTAACATTGCTTTGACGCTGCTGCGCTGGCAGGGCTACTGCCACATTAACATCCTGAAACGTTCTTCTGCTCCTTCTGCTAGGAGTGCCAGAAAGCGGAGCAAAACATCTTCCAGTGACGCTCACAAAGTAGCGGCCATCCGCGCCACATCCACTTCTCATTCGGTCTGATTGTCAGCCGTCCGACCGAGTGAGCCTACGAGAGTCATATGCGGTCTGGTGAGAAGCATGAACTTGACCTTGTATTGCCAAGCTCCAGCCCCATGTGCCACAACGGCTAAATCTTTAAATAAACCTGAGTTTCCATCTTCTCCGTCACAAACGGAAATAGTTCTTCACAGTGGTTCTGAGCTGGAATATGTGATAAAGGGACGCTAATCATCCCGTAAGTCACCAGCCCCAGAGCGCAGTCAAATATCTTGTGACGGGTATCTCATCATTGTGTACGCGGCCGTATCGGACGTGGATACCTCAGAGAAGAGAATGCTAGATGATCAATTACTGCCTGTGCGGATGATTTCTCTACTGTTTTCTGCAGTTGAACTGGGAAGAAACATAGCCTCTGCCTTCCGTCTCCGTAAGAAGCGGGTTCGACCACTCAGAATGGTATGCGGAATAGAAGAAGAGGGCGCACGCATCCAGCGACGGACACCACGTCTTAAGGGCGAACCTTTCTACGTGTTCCGAGCCCTCTCTCCCGAAGGCTGAATTAAAATGGACAAGGCTAGAAGAGGAGCTACAAAACCGCCGGGCGAGTGTTGAAACCTACCTACATATCATGGCTTTTTGCGTATTTTGGAAGATCACAAGAGCCCGCTGGAGGTCGGTTCTTGACACCCCCAGACAGTAAAGCGTAAAATCGGACTACGCGTGCCATCTGCCAATGTGCGCAGTCTAAGATATAAACTGTATGAAATTCAGTTGCTTACTTCAGAGACACGTCTAGACCTGATGCTTTTCACCGAAATCTGGCTATCCTGAGGTATCAAGGACTAGAAAGCGTCTATCGTTGGATATTACCTCTCTCGGTCCGATGGTCACGGAGTACGGTCGGGTAATTGAGTAATTTTTGCTACTGGAAGATAGTTGAGGCTATCAATGATCATGCTGACAATTTCGAAGCCCTTCTGTGTCGTGTTTATGATGGATGCAGATCACCCTTGTTCGGTGTGTGCTATAAAGCACCTTAGGGCTTCGCAGCGCGCTTATTGGGCTCGATGAGTAGGCGCGGTGTGCGCAAGGACTGTCTAACCTTGGGGGACTTCAAATCACCGGTTATCCCTTGGGACCTAGCTCTGTGCAAGCGGGGCTGACTCCTTCGATGCCACATTGCTTAAAACCGCTCTCGACGGCAGTCCCATTCAACATGTCTTGAGGCCTACTTGTCGTTTCCCAGACCATAGCCCGCAATTCTAGATTTAGCGTTCTCCCCGGCCGATTCGGATAGCACGAAATTAACACTTCTTCAACTCAAAGGTAAGGGCCATCAGCGTGCTTTTCATTTCATTTGGCTCGCCGACTTACGATCCATAGTTAACTGTATGCCCAATGTGACGATCAAATCCGTCTGAAAACGGCCGCAATCGCTACGGATTGGGGTATCTCTGAACACATGCACCGCGACGATGTGTTGAATATTGTACTCTACAATTTGTCGTCGCTAATTGAACAGGTCCTTCCCTCCTCCCATCGAATGTCCTTCACTAGAAGTCCACCATGGATAGATCGAGCATTGAGGTCAAATATGAACCGGAGGTAAAATATATGATGCCACTTTAGTCCATCTCAAACAGAATCTGACCTCTCACTACAAGGCTGTCATAAAGGTTTGCGTCGCGATGAAGCGTCAGAAAGGCCGACAATACAAATTATCCCTAGCACAACACTCCAGAATCGAGCGTAAAACTCGCTGCTCTTATGTTAACCTTTACCTTGACCGCGCAAAGTTAGAGACTGTGCTTTTTCGTCTTTGAGAAGGGCTAATTTCTGTATTGGCGGGAAAGGGTTTCGCTTGCATAGTCCTCAGTGACATGCAGTGTAGTTTGATCGGCTGCATCTTACATTCTTAACTCTGTTAGTGTAACGGTGTGCTAAATAAAAGCTAATGGAATATGGGTTTGCTTAATGAAAACGGTTATGATAAATTAAAGTGATGACTACAGGTGTGGTTGAAGGTCACGGCGTAATCGAAAACAGGAAAAATGTTAAATACAGGTTAAGTGGGAACGGATGTTTTATGGAGCAAATAAGTGTTAATGCAATTGAACCGTATGTGGAGAGGTAGTGCTTGCACGTAGCAACTAGTAAATGTAAATTACTTCCTTAGATAATGGGCATTCATATCTGTAGTCTGCTTATTGTATACGTTGTATTTCTTGAAATCATGATGCAAGGGCCGGCGCTAGTTCCCCAACGTTGCATAACCGACAATGCAGCAACGGAGGAAACAATAAGTGCAATGAAAAGGAGGTTTTTTGTTGAAAGTCAAGGTGTCGTGAAAACGAAGTATGGTCCAACGAAGGTAATATTTACGGAAGTGTGAGAAGAGATAGTGTGTGTAAAAGAAGTATCGCAATGTGAACGACCAGCGAAAGCTTTACTGAATTCATTAATCAGAAGAACTTTGCTAATACGTAATTCCTGTACCTGTTAAGTGTCATTTATAAAGTATGTGCGATATAAGTGACGTGCAATAGCTTGAGCGGAACCATCAGCAGTGTTTGCGATAGAGTTTGCGCACCGGTTAAGGCAAAAGAGTTGCTGATGCGGAAGAGTTGCGCCGCAATGGAAAGTATGCAGTGGACTGCAAATTTTTGCTGAGGAACCTGAGGTGGATCGGTCATGTGAGCCGTATGGATTTTAACGCCGATACCGAAGAAACTCTTATAAGGTCAGCTGAGTATCGGGAAGCGATATGTGGGGAACCCAATGTTACGATACCAGGACATGATTAAAGGTGCCTCACACGTACTAATCTTGAGTGCAGTTCATGGGAATCGAAGGCGGTTGATCGGCATGCATGGTACGATCTGATCACGAATGCAGTTGCCGAGGTGCAGGCGAAAGCCCACATGCATGCAGAGAAGAAGCGGCAAGTGCGGAAGCGGCAAGCACCGATGGGTTGTTCTCCATCGACTTCGAGTGCATGGTGCTGTAGAGCATGCAGCCACGCGAGTGACTGAGTCAGGCAGGCTTAGTGAGCCATGAGCGAGGCCACTCGGGACTACTACAGAAGCGACGACCGGTTCTGCAGAGGACGTAGGCAGTACCGGCGCAGCGTTTGTAGGTACGCTGCATTCGATGTACTAACTGCGTGCATGCATGCTAAGTCTCTTTATTTCAGGTGGTGGGTTTTAAGTTTGGTCCTAAATGCTTTACTTGCTCATATAGATGTCTACCTGTACTCTAACCCATTAACTTGCACACATCGCTTATGCCAATTGTACTCGATTTCCGTAGCAGTTTTGTGTTCACGGCATTCCGTAACGTATACTTTCTGACCTCGTGAACTTATCTAGCAATCGTTTGTACAAAACCTATTTCACGTGCTGATTAACTTAAGGTTTGTGTCACCGTTTCCATATACATTAATCAAGTTATTTTCTTTGTCTCTCTCAAATGATTGGCTGCTGTTTGATATCCCCGGTGTGGCTGCGCTTGATGTGCATGTTGACAAGGTGCCTACCTGTCTATTACCCACTACCTCGTCCATACTGGTTCCAGGAGACAGTTGGTCGTTTCTGGAGGGGACAGGGTGCACGATCCTTGTGGCCGTGTTAGGATGAAAGAGTGGTTCCTTGCACACAGTGTGGAGCGGCCTACGGTCCATCCACCGCCGTGTGTGCGGTTGATTCCTCAAATACAGCATGCTTGTATTTACCTGTAAATGAGTGTGGGCCGGCTCCGTTGATGAAACGTGGATCGCATCCACGTGCCTCCCGGTCTTATTTCTTCGGGTTTACCCTGGATATGTGGTGAGTGGAAGGAGCTGTTGAATATGCAGCGCAAACCACCCATGGTTCACCAAACATGCCGCCAAACATATTTGTAACATTCAGGACATATAATAGTAATTATGCAGGCAGGCAAACGCCTGCCTGTAAATATCTATGAATATATAAGTATACATAAATAAAGATATATATATATATGGATGTCCGCATATATGTGGAGGTTTATGCATATACATAAACAATATCTGAAATCTGAGTTTGATGATTAATGGTACATATACATAAATAGGTATATCGATTTGTTTTTGTATACGCACACATACGCAGGTAAAAATGCATAGTTCTCTAAGTACACAGGTGTGTATGCATAGATATATGCATATACATATATTCATTTATATATGGTGGGCTGCATCCGGTTTCGCATTTGCCTGTCACTGTGGTAAGCCACAGGACACCAGCGCCTACAGAGGGACCATGGGTGGCTGGCGCTGCAACACCCACAGCTCCAACCACACACCCCATATCCAGTGTAAACCCGAAGAAATAAGACCGGGAGGCACGTGGATGCGATCCACGTTTCATCAACGGAGCCAGCCCACACTCATTTACAGGTAAATACAAGCACGCTGTATTTGAGGAATCAACCGCACACACGGCGGTGGCTGGACCGTAGGCCGCTCCACACTGTGTGCAAGGAACCACTCTTTCATCCTAACACGGCCACAAGGATCGTGCACCCTGTCCCCTCCAGAAACGACCAACTGTCTCCTGGAACCAGTATGGACGAGGTAGTGGGTAATAGACAGGTAGGCACCTTGTCAACATGCACATCAGGCGCAGCCACACCGGGGATATCAAACAGCAGCCGATCATTTGAGAGAGACAAAGAAAATAACTTGATTAATGTATATGGAAACGGTGACACAAACCTTAAGTTAATCAGCACGTGAAATAGGTTTTGTACAAACGAATGCTAGATAAGTTCACGAGGTCAGAAAGTATATGTTACGGAATGCCGTGAACACAAAACTGCTACGGAAATCGAGTACAATTGGCATAAGCGATGTGTGCTAGTTAATGGGTTAGAGTACATGTAGACATTTATATGAGCAAGTAAAGCATTTAGGACAAAACTGAAAACCCACCGCCTGAAATAAAGAGACTTAGCATGCAAGCATGCAGTTAGTACATCGAATGCAGCGTACCTACAAACGCTGCGCCGTTACTGCCTACGTCCTCTGCAGAACCCGTCGTCGCTTCTGTAGTAGTCCCGAGTGGCCTCGCTCGTGGCTCACTAAGCCTGCCTGACTCAGTCACTCGCGTGGCTGCATGTTCTACAGCACCATGCACTCGATGTCGATGGAGAACAACCCATCGGTGCTTGCCGCTTCCGCACTTGCCGCCTCTTCTCTGCATGCATGTGGGCTTTCGCCTGCACCTCGGCAACTGCATTCGTGATCAGGTCGTGCCATGCATGCCGATCAATCGCCTTCGATTCCCATGAACTGCAATCAAGATTAGAACGTGTGAGGCTCGCTTTAATCATGTATTGGTAACGTAACTTTAGTTTCCCAATACTCTGCTGACCATATAATAGCGGCTTCCGTATCCGCGTTGGAGCCCTATGGCTCGCATGACCGATCCACCTCAGGTGTCTTAGTAGAAGTGTACATTCCACTGCATACATTCCATTTCGGCGCAAAACTTCCGTGTCTGCAACTATGTCGCCCTAGCCGATGCGCAAAATCCGTCGAAGACACTGCTGGTGGAACCGCTCGATATATCGCACATCCTGACGGTACATCGTCCAGGTTTCACTGCCGTAAAGAAGAAGGGACAGCACCATGTATTTGTACACCGTCAGCTTCGTGCCAATGGTAAGCTGATGGTTGTCCACACTCGGTACTCTAGCATCCCGAATGTGGCCGCTGCCTTCGACACGCGGATACGCAGCTCACTGTGTAGCTGCTGATCAGTTGCCATCACACTCCCAAGGTAGCAAAAGTGGGAGGTGGTTTCTAATACTTCAGCACCAATGCTGATTCGAGGCAATATTGAATATTGCACCTCCGGTGAAGGCTGAAAGAGACAGACACTTTTGTGTGTGTTGACGGTGAGCCCGAATTTGGTCGCTGTCGAAGCCAGAGCAATAGTCATGTGCTGCAACTCATCCGTGCTGTGTGCAAACAACGCACAGTCGTCAGCAAACGGTAACATACAGATAGTTGTCTCACAGACTAGAGTTCTCGCATCGAAACGACGGATGTTCAGCAACCCAACATCAATACGGTGCTCCACACGAACACCGTAAGCACAAGCCGCATCAAAAGCACAGGAAAACATTGTATGAAGATATATATTACACAGGACAGGATCGAAGACACAGCCTTGATTCACACCAGAGACAACTGCAAAGTCATCCGAGGTCTCTCCACTCAGCTGCACCCTCACTCGCATGCCACTGTGCAGACATTCAATCAAACTTATAAACTTACGTAGGCAAACAAACTTACCCAACACCAGCCACAATGCCTCGCGGTTCACCGTATCAAATGCTTCGGTGAAATCAACAAAAAGCGAGTACAATGGCTGGTGTCGTTCTCTGCACTTCTCCTGCAACCGACTGACCGCAACTATCCAATATACAATGTTGCGACCCGTGCGGAATCCACACTGATCTTCTGCCACGTTAGGTTCCACAACCTGACTGAAGAGGAGGTTGAGCAGGATTCGGGCAATCACCTTACCCACAGAACTCAGCAAGTTGCTGCCACGATAATTCGTACAACACTGCTTGCTACCTTTGCCCTTGTACAGCGTTAGCACAAGAGCATCCTTCAGCTCAGGAGGCACCTCCACTTCAATCCATATGCGTTGCACCAAGGGGTGCAGGGCAGTCAATAATGCGGGTCTGCCGTGTTTCAATACCTCAGGCGGAATCCCGTCGGCCCCGGTACACTTGCCGTTTCGCAGCTGAGCAAATGCTCGCTGCGTCTCATCCAGTGTCGGCATGCCCGCCAGACTCGTTTTTACATCGTGCTGCTTGAGGCCGTTCATTGTAGGCCAGTCGATCTCTGAACGGTTGTTCAAGAGACAGTCAAAGTGTTTTCGCCAGACCCGCAATATGTCTGCAGTCTGTGTGCAGGTAGCGCCTGAACTACCATCGATCAGTATCCTCAGCGGCTCCAATCTCGATCCATGCACAACCATCAAGATGTCAAAGAATTCCTTGTGTTGGCGGTGTTCGGCGTGGCATTCCATCTGCCTCGCCTTCCATGTCCACAACGCACTTTTTATGCGTCGGTGCTCTCGGGTCAGTTACCGTCGAAGTTTGCGAGACTGACTACTCTTTCCCAAGCCCCTGGGGTCTGCAACATGTACAGCAAATGTTGCATTCTTCTCCGACATCAATGTGCTAATCGTCGCATTGTTGTCATCAAACCAATCAGGCCGCTCACAGCTTGCGCGCCCGATGGTATCCTCGGCAGCAGCTTTCACCTGGTCGCGAATGTGGTGCCACAGGTAGCCCACTGTGGCTATGCAGTCCACATCACACAGGCGTGCAGCCATCGCCTTCTCCAGCTCAGTACGTTTCGCCACAGTACCGAGGGAGAGAATGTTAAATTTACGCCGATTCACGGCGGGAGTGCAATACATAGATTTACGAAAATATATGTACAGTTTGGCCCGCACCAACTTGTGATCAGTGCCACACTCAGCTCCACGCAGTACACGGGTCATGCGCACTTCACGCATATCACGCTGACGTACGATGACGTAGTCGAGCAGGGGAGCGTGACCACTCCGTGGGTGCGTCCAAGTTGCTATATCACTCGCACTCAGTGCAAACCGAGTGTTCGTGATCGTCAGACCGTGAGTGGCACACAGCGAGAGCAGCCTGTCACCGTTCGCATTCGCTGAGCTAAGGCCACGCGCACCGATAACATCTGCCCACGTTGATTCATCACGCCCAACGCGCGCGTTGAAATCACACAGCAGAAATTGTCGGTCGCTCCCCGGCACAGACCGTACCACGGAGGACAGCTCAGTGTAGTACTGATCACGTGTGTCATCAGGATAACACACGGTCGACCGCACGTGCTTATAAAAGTAGCAAACTTACCGCTTCCGAGTCGTAGGCGGACAGTCAACATTCGCGCGCTTGTGCCCGTTGGTTCACCCACCAGCTGGCCATGGAGGCGATCGGATATTGCAAATCCGACCCCATGTTCACGTGGTGCTGAGGCGGCGTTGCCCACCCAGTAGAATGTGTAGCCAGCACCTGCTTCATGCAACTTACCTTGCACAGCGAGCCGGGTTTCACTGAGCGCCGCAATATCGAGGTTGTAGCGCGGCAGCTTCCTCGCGACGAGTACAGTGTGTCGCTCGGGGCGCTTGCTGGAGTTCCGTTGCAGTAGTGTGCGCACGTTCCAGCACCCAATGCCGAGTGCTCTGCGCGCAGGCATACGATTGCATTGGTGGGCAATCGCAAACGAGGTGGTCGTTGTGCTTCGGAGGTTTGCTTGACGGACTCCGCCCTGAGCCTTTGGCTCAATAGCCTGACACACAAGGCAGTGTGGACCAGATCCAGCTCAGGAATGTGATTGCAGAGACAGATTAGGATCTGCTTGACAACAGTCACACGCAGCCTTTGAGGTTCTGAAACGTTTCATATATGTTTTGCGACCGTAGTAGGATACGCACCTGCGACCACGGCCAGACGCAGGTGGGTTTTTGGCGGGTTTGCATCAATTTGACCAGGGGCTGCCTGGCTTGAGGCGGGCAGTAGCAAACCATCGAACACCCGGAGGTGTCCTCCCACCGTCAGAGAAAATGTGTGGCACTCGTGCTCTACGCAAATCGAGCTGTGAGCTTATAAGCTGTAGACCTGTTGTCTCTCATGGATAGGTTATACGGGATGTCTGCCATCGACCACTTCCTAACCTCCGAAGAGAATGGACAAGAATACTGCCAGGGCGCCCAATCCTGACAGAAGAACCACTCGGGCCCTCAGGCAAAGCCATCCATTAAATGAACGTCCGAAACGCAGCGGGTCTAGCACATGGTCAGTTCAATGGCTCATGCGGATTGGTGTCCTGGATCTTAGCAGGGAGAAGGGCGATACCCAAATCCCACCCAGCGGTCGCCATGAGTAGGCG
Organism: Dicrocoelium dendriticum; assembly: GCA_944474145.2. Taxonomy (NCBI): domain Eukaryota; kingdom Metazoa; phylum Platyhelminthes; class Trematoda; order Plagiorchiida; family Dicrocoeliidae; genus Dicrocoelium; species Dicrocoelium dendriticum. The sequence goes on from OX104064.1 coordinate 82,287,910, forward strand.
TCCAGGACATGAGCAAATGGCACAACAGTAGCAGCAGTGGGTAGACCATCTGTCAAGATCTAGCAACCGCCAGCCTCAGCGCACCATAGTCTCTTCCGCCATATATATATGCATATAAATATATGCATATATATATGTATGTATGCATTGAAAATATATATGCTTGTATTGATATAGGTATATGTATATATACATACATAGGTATTTATATATACATTTACATATGTATACTTGACACTTTTTCATGTTTTTTCTTTACGGGATTATGTATATATTTGTAAGTATTAGGGGATTTATTGGGTTTTTGCGTGGGTTTGTCACAGTCAGACACCGACGGACAGCCACCACACATCCAGGAAGCGCTTGGCGGCCATTTCGTTTTATCGGGACTCGTCAGTATGGCGCGTCCGCAGAATCCTCGGTTTTCCAACCCACGACCTTACTCTTGCGAGTCAGCGACTTTTGCCACTGAGCCATAGGCGCCGACAGCAGACCGCCATGACTGATATCTAACTGCGATATAACACGGTTCATCCTCCACCGTCTTGCATGTTATATATGCAGAAGACCAATCTGCCCCCAGAGCAACGACTTCCTTGCTAGCCTCCACCAATCGAGGTGGCTGTCTGTCTGCGTCTAACTGCGACGAATCTACACAAATACCTAATAAAGCCCCACTACTTACAAATAAGCAGTAGTCACCTTAGCAACATACTGGAGGCACTAAGCTGAGGTGGTTTCAGTATGCATGTGTGCTGTTCACCGTAGTTGGTGTAATTCCATTGCGAGGTTACATGTGGTTATTGCGTGTAGATTGTTTACCTGTTATCTGTTGGTATAAAGGATGCGTATAAGTTGATGTTGCATTAATGTAGTTTGCTTACCTTGCTATTTAATTGACGTCATATGCTGTGTGAAGGTGGATTAAGGCTGGACAGGTAAACATCGCTGCTTTATTTTGTAAATGGTGATGGGGTATTTGTGACGAGCCGCATGTGCAGATTGATAACATAGGTGCACTTGTATGCAGCGATACGTGGTCTAAGCCGGATGCAATTTAGAGTGTGGTTTGGTTATGAATGTCCGTGTAAATTTTGTTTTCTCCTTGATAAGATGGCATGACGCATGCGGGTACAAACGCGTGGAACCACTGTGGTTTAGGAAAATGCCTTACGGTTACGTTCTCTGGAAAACCTTGTGATGGTGTTCCTATAAGTGTAACTTTGGCCCATTTTTACGGAAAGCGTCCTGAAACGATGATGAGGAAAATGATACGTAAAGTAATCACCGCATTTTCGCTCAATCCCATTCAAAGTAATCACGCGTATACTGCGGACGAATGGAAACCCTCACTTAGGCCTGGCGGATCACTGAGTGATGGGGTATAAATGCTTTTGTAAGGATGAAGGCGTGAACCCATATGCTTACCGATGATATATGACACTGTACCTTGGGTTGTATCACAGCAGTCCGGGACGAACTGTTGGCTTTTGAACCTTGGGATGCATAACCTGGGAACTTATCTATGGTAGGCTGGCTAGCCGAACAACCTTGTGGTGCCAGCTGGGTGGTTCGGGTTTAACCCGTTCCAGCAAATATTTCGACGGCAGTGTTCCAGGACATGGTGGGTTTTCGCCTGGCAAGCGTTCTCCCAATAAAAAGCCACAAATGTCTGCTTAACAACACTGCGACGTGGCGGATGTGACTCGCCACAAACTAAAGTCACTGGCCCGTGGATATTCAGAGAATGCTATATAACCCACGAAAATCGATCGCTTATTCTCACATTCCTGAAGATAACAAACAGTCAAAAATTCTGCGGATCATTCAAAAGCACAAGCTACATTCCTACACACTTACATACGTATATAAACCCATATACTTACATACACTGTTATGCCAAACATGTCCTTTTGTACAATTTGATCACACTATGTTAGCTAGATATGATCATGCCTGTAAAGGTGTGCCTCGCATTGTCGAGAATAAAAATTTATGTATTTATTTAATTAGGAGTTCAACTGATAGTAACGCTGTACGGAAGGTAGGTGGAAAGTGAATATGTGTGACACAGGGGAACGGAGTATATGGTGATAGACTTTCACCCCAGTTCTACTATCCGCGCCATCGTGGGGAGCGGGTCTATGGACGCCCTCTACCCGCAAAGCGTGGACACGTTCCCTTGATGTTAACTCTAAGGAGGTCTAACTTAGCTTTCTCTTGTTTGGTGTCACGGAAGCGGAAGGAGCAGCTTGACATAGTGATGGTGTGCATCCTTATGGATTACGAATACGAATATATGTGTATGTGTGCACGCTTACCGTTGGGTAGCTACATGCTCTGCATAATCGGTGCTTTCTGCAGGGCGGACTGGGGTCACTGAAGGGGATGACACATGCGGGCGCGTTGCGGTCTATTGTCGGAAAAGTGTAAGGGAACCCACGCCAACGTACCTTGAGTGGGGCCGGATGTAGGAATGGCGGATGATGCATGGCTGAGGTAGTTCGCCTATCAACATGGGACGGATACCCCATGTTACCGAGGTGCGGATCTACATGTGACATGGGAAGGCTGTGAAATGAAAAGTAAAAGGAGAAGGTTAAATAACGTACCGCAAGTTCATGGAGGTGGAGGAACGAGGCGCATCAGTTACTAGTGAGGATCTCAGTCGGAGGCCAGCGGAAGTATAAGGATGGCGGTGGGCAGTCGGCGAACAGGCAGACCGGTACAATGCAGTCTATTTAGGGGAGGTTGGAAGAAAAGCCACGGTGACGTACCTGCGAGTGTTTCGGGAAATGGGAATGCGCAGGACGCATCGATTACGTCGCTGACATACCAACGGAGGACAAAGGCGGCAAGCTACGTATTTGGGAAGTTAGATGGAACAGGGGTACACTATGAAATGGAAAGTAAAGTTAGATGCTGCATGAACGTACTGGCAGTTCACGGAGGCTGAGAAAACAGGCGTATCTGTTACCAATAAGCATATCGGTTGCAGACGAACGTAAATCTAAGGACGGCAGTGGGCAGGCGGCGAACGAGCAGTAGTGTGTGTTCCATTCTAATGACGGAGGGGTTGGAAGAGAAGCCACAGAAACTTACCTGTGAGTTAGGCGCAATGTACCACTGCACGGGGACACATCGCTGACATCGATGGTGTCATCGGGGGACAAATGCTGCATGTAACGGAGGTGCAAAGTGATACGGAACCTGCGACACCTGTGAACTAAACAGAAAAGGAAAACACCTAATACATGTGGCACGTTTGGATCTGCTGAGGAAAAAGGTGCATAAACGACAAGTGCGGACCTCTGTCACAGGAAACCACGCAGATAACGGTGGCGGCGGACAAGCAGAGAACAGGCAGTTGGTGATTTTTAGTCTATGGAGGGGAATGCGAACGGGAAGTCACAAGAAGTTACCTGTTAGTGTGGCCCGAAAATAGGACCGGCGGAGGACACATGGCTGGGGTTGGTGGCATGTCAACGGAGGAGAAATGCAGCATGCAACGGAGTTGCGAAGTAATGGGAAACCTGCGGCACCCATAAAATGAACAGTGAAGGAAAAAGATATCTCTACATGTGCAACGTTTAGGGCTGCTGAGTAAGTTGGTGTATCCCTTACCAGTGCGGACCTCTGTCACAGGGTAAAATGGTGGTAACGGTGGCGGCTGTTAATCAGCGAGGACGCAGTGAGGTGCGTTATAGTCTTTAGAGGCGAATTCGTACGGGAAGCAGAAATAAGTTACCTGTGTTTTTGGCGGGAATGGGTACTGGAGGTGGACACATGGCTGAGGTGATTCGCCTTTGAAAAGAGCGCAAATATGGCATACCACCCTGGTGCCAATGTATATGGGATAAGCGTTAGCTCTTAACTCAGAAGTGAACGCAGAAGCTTCATGTACCTACAGGAAATTCATGGAGTCATAGCGAAGAGGCGCGTCAGTTACAAGGGTGGATCACTCTCCCACGCAAACAGAACTATAAGGATGGCGGTGGGCAGGCGGCGAACAGGCAGTCTGGTGCAATGCAGTCTATGGAGGGCAAGGTTGGAGGAAAAGCAACGGAAACATACCTGTGAGTGCTGGCGTAAATAGCATTCGCGGTGGATACATGGCTGATGTTGCTGACATACCAACGGAGGACAAATGTGGCATGTTACCAGTTTGTCAAGGTACATGGAGTATGGGTACGCTGTGAAATTGGAGGTGAACTAAGAAGCTTCACTTACATACCGGAAGTTAATGTAGGATAATCATAAGGCAGCATCAGTTACCGGTGAGGTCCCACGCCCCAGGTAAACAGATGTTTAACGGTGGCAGTGGGCGGCCGGCGAACAGGCGGTTGATTGCGTTGCACGACATTGAGGAGAAGATGTAACAGCAGCCACGGATACTGACCTGTCAGTGTGGCCGGAAATGGGAGTGGGGGAACGCATGCCTGACTTTCCCGACCTATCAACGGAGGATGAAGGCGGTATGTTTATGGATTCCTGATTGCGGATGGAACATTGGTTCCCTGTGAAATGGAAAGTCTACCGATAGGCTTCATATACGTACTTTAAGTTCATAGATGCATGGAAAAGATACCGGACACTAACGCTAGACATATAGTTGTCCACTGGGCTGCAGCAAAGCCCTGAGATTGTATGTGAATAACAATTGGAAAATAAACGATTATGAAACCAAGAAGGCGGTTGCGCAAGAATAATGTGGTAGAAAACTAGGGATAAAAATGAAGATGCGCGTAACAAATCGCTACCGGGTTAATAATAACATGGAACCGATTGAGCAGTAGCATCCAACCCATGGATCGCCACCTTCATATTCAGAATGTGATCCCTCGGACGCTTGGTAGTGATCTGCTATAAGTCCTTCAGGAATTCAAGTACCTGGGCAGGCATATTAGCACCCGTGGGCTTGCCCGTCACCGCTTGAGGAATGAGCCGGTACGCAGTTGCAGATTCGGTGCAAGAAGAGTGAGCACACCGCTCCGCACCATGACACCACGCACCAGGCTCCCATGACTGGCCCAAGTGTAGCGCCTCACAGGCCATGAACACACTTGCTGATATCGCTTGGCATACTGGCCATATAATACCAACATGTTTGCGTCAGGGGAAAAAGAACTGACAAGAGAAGGTGAGATAGCTGGAACGAATGACCATTTGTAGCCGCCGCACTCGTCAAGCTACCATGACTGAGATTCTGGTTCTTTCCGATACTTCCGTAGCGCACTGAGTAGATCCGCAAACTGAGCAGCCGTTCAGGATAGCTGTGTACACGTAGCCCTCGCACTATTTGAGTGCCCAATGGTGGCACCCTCTCCAAGTCCATTTTCCATCCGTCAAGCCATGGTAGACAAGCAATTGGCCAGTTAGGAATCCGAAATCGCGTTGGATAAACGGCATCCTACGAAACCCTCCACAAGCAACGTTTTTCCAATTGTCGCCAGACTGAAATGCTTATGCCTGTTCCACCAGTAAAACCACCATGCTGAGTGACAACAGGGAGTTAACCACCGCGGACACCATGACGGGTGGGAGGATTATGTGCTTTAAATCAGAGAACAGAGTAGTTGGCCCAGTTGTTAGGCGTCAACGATGATGCCCAAACAGGTCCCATAGTCCATCCAACGCATGCTGAATAGCCTCAGGATCCAACGGGATATGCGCAATATTCCAGAGCGTTAGCTAGCCAGATAACATTAGGGTTGACACCTCTTAGGTCTCCCGGAAAGTCATGTACCAAGGGGTAGCTTGCATGAGCGAAAGCCTACGCCCCACCAAGACCCCAAAAAGGTGCATACATCGAACGTTACCAATCGCGAACGTAACCAGCTGATTTCATGGGCGGGGTTTCGTAACCCCGCAGTAAGGTGAAAGGGGTTGCCGCGTTGTACACCCTACCCTCAGGGCAATAACGGTGCGGCTGCAGTGGGTCGCAACCATCTCCTGCTGCTGCAGTTTAAAGGGTAAATCATGTAAAGCCTCTAAAAATTACACAGCCCCTGATTGTGAAGAGGATTAGAGGGAGATCATGTTACCAATCTTAAAAGCAGCGCCAGTGAAGTTGTTTGAAACGTTAGGTTGAACCATATGTTTACAGGAATATACATTTCCCCTGCTTTGACGCTTAATGCATTACCGCATATACTTTTGGTAAAGCATGAGGCACCCGGTGTACATCCCACTGGAACCTTACTCTTCGCGGTATCGGAACATTCAGGATACGGAAACCGCCAACAACGCAAGCGGTGGATAAAATCCACCTGTTTGCTTCTACCCGCGTACCTAAAGGAACGTGTAGGGAAGAGGGGACATAGTTTTTCAATGGTGACACAACCCAAAGCAGTAGACTGAGGAAAATGCGCATTACAAACACTCCGCTTCATGAAGATGAGAGAACACCTGGACACGCAGTCATGCGGCAAATTACCAGCTGTCAGGTACACATGTCGTCCAATAACTTCTCCCACCTGCACTCGTTAACCGAAATGGGTTTCACTAACTAAGAAATTAGCCGCACGAATTCCCCTTCTTACATACCATATAGCTGGTAAGCCGTGCGGCCGCAGAACAAGAGGGGTAAAACGGGATAATGGTTTACAATGATTTTCATGGCGGCGGGATACTTCGTAACCAAGGTACTGTGCAAAAGCTTGCTATCGTTATCGGTTGTGTAAAACTTACCTTGGTATTTCACAGCACATCTGGACGCTTGCGGTTTTTACTACTCCCTGCAGAACAAATATTTGAGACCTTCGGCACCATCATAATTATTGCACGATTGGTGAAACCAACGTCCACAGTGGTCACACATGACCCATTCCACTGTGCCGCTGTTACCCTGTGTGTCCTCCGAAAGCATGCATAGGGGGCATTTGTCTCCCTCAACCACCCCAGGTTCAGATAAAGGATCCCACTTTATGGAAGCACACCTGTATACGCTGGGCGTTTTGGTCCTCACCGCTCTGAAAAGTGCACTGCGCGGCAATGTATCCGTTAGTGACACCTCCGTCTGTCGGAGTACCAATGGAGATTTGCGTCTTCCTGAAAGTTTCTTGGTGCACGAGCCCTTCTCCCTTGTTCCGTTCTCCGTCAGGTTAACCCAACAGAAAGACAGGGAACCATGGAGGGCGTCCCACATTTACCAACCAACAGCATAATGCTCTCATCGTTTTCCAAAGGTAAGGAGAAATCGCAGTGTCTAGTTTTGCAGAACAGTTGCACATCCGTTTCATGCATTAAGACCTCGCACAACCGCCTCAAAGAGGTGATCATGTCCTGAAATTTTGTTCCCGCCATCGTGCATGTGCCTTTTCTTTTCCGCTAACACCTCCGCCGTACGCAACTTTGTCGCTCGATCCAAAATCACTGGTTGTGAAGTGGTTGCTCCTTCCAACGCGCCTAACTCATTGGCCTCCGTGAACTCAATGGCAGCTACGGGTTCCAGGGAATCAGGTATACACCAACAACCACCCTGAACTAATACCGCCAAATCGGCACGCTGATCACAAGCGACGTAGCACTTGTGCTCACACGGCATCCGCCAATGCTTCTGAAACTTCCAGTCACAGCCATCATGACGTACCAAGAATGTACCGTTACCGACACGCCGCATGCATTCCACCGCCACAACCGTATCCTCAGGACGATATCAGATATTCGATGACCAGCGCTTCATTAACTGCTCCCGCGCGTACGGCGTTAAACGTACAAGTACGCCGTTGAGTCCGCAAACATTTACCGGAGGGACATACAAGCTCAACTGGCATCTCGCTAACTTCGTACGCCTCTCTTCCATAACCCGATGCACAAGGGCCACCACCACGGCTTACAGCTGAAGTACGGAGGACCGTCACTAAGTTGCCGCTTAAGCTGCCGGTTTTCGTTCTCCACCCTGTTTGTCGGGAAACAACCGAAGGTACACACCGTTCGCAATCTATGCACCGCCCATGATGAGGAATACGGTAACCAAGTGTGCATTCAGTAATCATGGCATTCCGCATTTCGCAATTCTATAGGAAGCAACAGTTTAACGTTGTAGTCCTCATCTCTGGTATATATCATTTTATGCAACCATTGCTGCAGAACTGCCCTATCCTCCGGTGACGCATCATGCAGGTGTGAGCAACGCCTAGCCACGTCTCGCACCGCATGAAATCGACTCAATACCACATGCGCATGAGGGTTCGCAGACTGTAACGCACCCACTTGAACGGCACACTTTTGTATCACTACCGTCCTTGCGCGCAATGTGGTAGGAACCATACCAAGCATCGCCTCCACCGCTTCCTTGTAACTCTCCGATGTCTCATTGGGCACAAAGCGTAGAAAAATGAACGTAACACCAGTCACGTTCACGAACATGCAGTGCCACAGAATATGCCCCGTAGTTGAGTTAGTGTCTCGCATCCGCCAAGCGCACCTCACAGTAGTGCTGCACTAAGCCTTCCTCGCATGAAGACGCAAAATACACCGACCTTATTTGATCATCATTCCTTTGCAACCGGCACTTCCCATGCTTTTCCAACAAATAAACCAACTAAAACACTTCGCCGTCTGTATTACGCATGTGCCGCCGCCTCATGTGCCACAAATTCGCCTTCCTCATCCGCCGGCCGTATGTCCGCCACACATGAGTCTCTATTCCACTGCTTTCTTTAAATGTGTCCATCAACGAACAGGCTTCCGACTCCTGATCAGCAGTTAAACGTCGGTTGCCGGGATACAACTATGGCTGACCAATTTGCAAACTGTGCGTGTGCTCTAAGTTAAAGCTGCAACTCCCATACAGTTGCACTTTCAAACTGAATGAGAAACGCGCAAGGCAGCGGCAATAACATGATCCGTGAAATCAAGGATTTAGCTCTCCAACATATATATATATATGTAACGTACCGCTTCCCCGCTGCTCCTTCGCATGTAGAATGTACGCACCGAAATTGCACCTACCGGTACGGAAAGCTTTCGGCGAGCTTCGTACCACTTTCTTTCAAAGGCTTCCTTGCAGTATCCGTACGATATTTGAAAAAACCACCGCCAGTCGAAAATGGAAAGTTGCGAACCGCTTCCTCCAATTCCTGCCAGCTTTTACAACGATCGCAGACCATACGGAAAAGCAGCGGTGTCATCCAACAATGCGCTCCAGAATCAATCAAACCTCCTCCGGTTAACCTCATTTACAACACGGCAAACATAAAACCCGGCAATCTCAGCAAATGTCATTTACCGTAGATATATACGTATAAAGCTTTATATATATACCTCCGTCATATCTCATTATGAAAGCACTACCATTTAGCCCGGAGTACCGGAACACAGAGTCCTTCCAGGTCAATTTTCCATGGCAAAATTTAGCTACTCCCTTCGTCCGTTGGGTGCTTATTTTGACATATAGCTACTATGCATTAGATTAGTTAGACGCGTTACCTGGATATTTTGACGTGCTATACTTTAAGGATTTTAGATCGTATGTACAGCAAAACAGTTCCTGAAACACGAATTAGGAAGCTGTGCTATTTCGTAATGACTAACAAAATACGGAAGCAAGGTAAAGCCGCCCGAGCCAAAGTCCGGAGCAAACGTAGGAATACTCATTCGAATACCGCAGTTTCTGTCGAGCACAGTTCTGCGTCATGCACCGCAGATGCGGTTAAGTCAACCAAACGTCCTGCTGCAAAAGACAACCTGAATAAAATGCACCCCTGCAGTGTTCTTCTTATAGACCCACTGAAATGTGCACTTAACAAAGCCTGTGCACTCTCAACTGAAATAGCTGCTCTTAACAAGGAAATGGCCGTTACTAAAGTAGACCTAGCAAAACTTACGCCATTGGCCCAACTTGCAGACACAAGGAAAAATGGCAACTCTGATGAGTTCAAAGATGTCGGCGCCCTTCTTACTACCTTAACTATTGAGATATACGAGCGCACCAGTCGTTCCCGGAAGGTGATAATCTTCAACGTTCCTGACAAACTTCCTCTGGAGAAAGTCACTCGCTTATTCACGTCCATGTGTAACATCCCTCCTGACACGTGCTTCAGTAAACGGCTCAGAAAATCGAAGCTCAGTCGTACTTGCCCTATTCTTATCGCCTTCCAAACTCAAGAACTGGCTGCGCGCTTCATAGTAAATAGATTTGCCTTGCGAACAAGCACAAACGATGGGCCTACTCTTATCAAGCCCGATCTAACGCCGCTGAAATGAGCTTTCCTACCGGATATTAATATCAAAGCAAGACAACCGCCACCTGATTCATCGCCGATTGCCAGAGCTACCGCTTGCTCTACGACAAACACTAATGTGGATCTGGACTAACCCCCTGCGTCACGCGTCCACGACAGCACTACATACCGACTCAAGCCCATCAGCCTTTATAGATAAAAAGTCAGCCAACGTTCTGGAAGCGTCCCACTAACGATACAAGAAGCCGAGTCAATGAATGCTTTAGTGCATAACGCCTCCAACATTAGTGACAGATCCCTAATCGATCAATGTAGACTTCCCGCTGATCAACTCCCTTCCCTCCCCACGTGCACAGCCAAAACCACTCTCGCAACCCAACAGACTATCAACAAAGGTCAACAGCCGAAACACGGTACTCCACGCATTACGAAACACTCCCCGCTGACGCATCACCATATCAATGATAATCGTACCTAAGCAATGTCCTCGTGACACAAGCGGATAGCTGATAAGTACCAGTCAACCTCTGTACCAATGGATCGCGTGAGGTTGAAATCATTCCGATCACAAACGTCGCACCCATGCATGTTTTGACTCAACCCGCCTAATCACTGCGCAAACCGTACCTATTCGAGGCGCCCAACAATGCTATCAAGCCCCAGAACTGTAACAAATGCCGCGGTTTTCACAAACTGAGGACGTTCTAACAGTCACCACAGCAACATGGAACCAGGAACAGCCCGCGCAACATCAAAGCAATGATTCCCCTAATAACTAACTATGCTAGCTACCCGCCTGGTACGCTATCGCCCAGTCGGCCCTACAGAAAGCGCTGTGCCCTTCAAACATCAAGTGCACATCCCCGTTGTCAATTCCCGGAACCTCTCGCAACAGCGGGGAACAAAGCACCCTCCCGAGGACGACGCCCTTCTGAAAATCTCTACCGCTCCATCAACACTTCCCCGCGATCCCTGACCATACGCTCTCCTGAACGAAAAATGTACCCGGGTAAAATGCACTACAACCAGGCCATGCCATCCACGGCCCCTTTTTAAGAGATGCAGCAGGACACAACCCACCTTGCCCATTCCACCAAGCGTTCTTGACAGCTATCTATTACCCCGAAAAGCCCATGTGCTCACTGCAACTAACCCATCACGGTTGGTTTCAGTCCCCCGGATAGCTTCTACAGTCAACAATACTACCAAAACCTCATTAGCGGCCGACTACCATCAGCTACCTACTCAATCACTTCCTGAGCACATTCCTGTAACACACTCTCTACCTTTTCTTACCACTTCCATGTACCCTGCGCCACTTGCACCCTACTGTGCAACTTACCTCACCAAATTTAACTCCTTTAAATCTCCTTGCGTTTAATCATATAGCATGCTGCTCATTAACGCGCGATCTATTACACACAAGATGAATCTCATTGGCCCATGTATCCTACTCTCATATCTACAGCTGGTTCTCATCACAGACATGTGGCACCTCTCTAAGGCCTCTGGCAGCCTACTACGCATCCCTGGCTACACCACATTCTGTAACGGAAGAGACAACCAGCGGGGTGACGGTTGCCTTATTTATGTCCGGGCCGACTTTGGTGCACTCGATTTTGAACTGTTATCTATAGGTGACCCTGAGGGCTCCATCTGAATCCAGACGACAGGAGGTCAACTTGACCTCCTTATCGGTTGCGTATACAACCCTCCCCACACATCTAGCGAAAAGAGTAAAAAGCACCTTAAACTTTTTACTGAAAACTTCCTAGTGCCCCCATGTCACAAGATAGTGGGTGACAATTTCAATGTGCCACTTATCCCTTGGAACGACCAGGTTGCCCCACTCAGCTACAGAAGTTTCGCTGACACCGTCCCCACAAATAACTTGACCCAACAAGTTCACGAGCACTTCAGGCTTTCTAACACCCTAGACATAAGCTATACGTAAGGTGTCTCAGAGGATGTCGCTGGTACACTAGATAATATCATGGCTGCGACCACAAGAGGGTCAAAACCATATTTACACTTTCTACTCCATACTGCGCCACTTCTTCTGTCAAACAGTTTCGAATGTGCAACCACATTAACTGGGACAGCTTCGCGATAGTAGGGCGATCTGCGAACTAGGACACTTCTTTTTAGCCACTGATGTGGACGCAGCCGCACACGTCCTATATCTAAAGTTCTTCAGCTGCCTAGATGTGATTACCCCACTCACGTGCAGAAGTCGCTTAAAGATGACAGCGAAACCAGCCAAGGCCTGCGGGGTGCTTAGGAATAGTAAAAGTGTCCCATCGATACTCCAAAACTAAGACATTCCACATTCTTGTTCGCGTGATCGAACTCCTAACCAACTGGCAAACGGCGCAGGAATCAGCCAAGGTTGCTGAAGAAGATGCAGCCCATAAGTCTAACAATAAAACCAAGTCACTCAGTCAACTATTCCACAAAAAAGCAATCAAAAATCTACGCCTGTTGCCTCACCGAGACTTTCTGACATCCGATATTAGCCATCCATCAAAAATATGTGAGACCCTCAATGGATACTACTGCAATTCTTTCACTGAAGCTAACGGAACCTCACTAGCTACGCCATCTAGGCGCACCAATGACGCACTCGACACTATTAAGCTTCACCTCCGTTCTAGCACTCGAGGAATCAGCTCAAGCAAATGGTCATCACATCGTGGTCCCGATGGTCTCCTCACTGCCCTGCTGATACTCGGTGGCCAGGATATTCCAGTTCTACTTCTCAGCCTATTCACGCGTTCCATGACAAACGGGATGTATCCGACCACCAGGAAATATGCCACCGTCATCCCCAGGCACAGAAAGGGCAGTCAGAAGAACGTGGAAAACTATCGCCCCCTCAGCCACACGCCTATTGCTTCAAGAGTAATGGAACGAATAGTCAAAGAAAACATGCTCACCTTCCTGCTTAATCGAAACCTCGTCAATCGACAAAAACCTGGCTTTCTGCCCTCTAAATCTTGTCAGACCTGCTAATTTGAGTTTCTCAACCACGTAACTCAACAGATTGACAAATAAACAAATAAATAAGTAGGTATATTTCTACACCGGCTAGAGGCTGCACCCTTAATGGTTCAGATCAATTTTTACATTAATCCGATGCTCTTGCGTAGAAGTAGGTAAAATACCAGTATATGTTCCTCGCTGGCCGTTACAAATGCATTGGCATTGTTTGGTGTATAGCTGAGGTGGTCGCAGGCGCCCTCCTTGACATTTTTATGGTTCATTTGTGCTATATTGAGCTACTTGTTCTTTTGTTGTGAAAGCTGCGCAGCGGTGTACTTGTGCCCTTTTTCCTTGGAACAGGCTCCAATTCACCATAAGCTCACTTTAAATTCATTTGTTGGCTCGCTCAGTCACCACAATTGTTGGTGCGCACATGGAAGAAATGAGCGTTGCGGAATTATAAGGAATAAGAAAAGATAAAAAATTATTTCCGGAAATGCAGAAGAAAAGCAAAAGGGCATGTGAAGAGACATACTAAGGCGACGTGCTTCATCAGAAAAATACAAATAACCAAAAAATATAGCAAAACTTTTCTGGCGCTGATATTGCTTTCTGGCGCGAAATTTTAACCTGAGTAATGTAACGAAACCGAAACTGTGATGGGACTTTGAACGAACCGCCACTTTTAACTCTCTTTCTTCTTTCCTTTTCCAGACTCGAACACGTTGAACAATGAAGGAATCGTTTTGAGCATATTTCCCATTTGACGCACCTACGGACCTTTTATACCACTTTTGAACGAGTTGCGTTTTGTTTTGATTGTACCTTCGTTTTGGGTTGTCGAAGACACACGCCGCTGCTTCCCGTCGTGTTCTTCCTTCCGTAGTCGGTGACTGCCCGATTGGTTGCATCTCTTCGTGCTGCGTTCGCTGAAAATCGTGACCCACCTTCCTCATCCGATTGTATGTGTTAACGCATTCATAGACTAGTCGAGTTACTGTAGTGTGTGTTTACTGTGCGCTCCATTGCAGCCCGATTGTCTCTCGGCATTTCAAACCTGCTCGGACGGAACCGTTACATTTTGTTGTCAGAGGTGGGATCATACACAAATGGACAACCAAGAGTTCAGCCCACCCGAAGTAAAATCTAATGTTCGCTGTTTTACACACGAATGTTTACATGGTTTTCGTCCAACGCCCCGACAGCCGCCAGTTTTTCAGCCGGACGACTACTTCGAAAACTGCGAATTTCAGGTCTCAGCCTACTTATCCACTATCCCCGAGAAAGTTGTCGGAAATTTTATCCTCAGCTTTCTGAGCGACGATGCTTTGCGCCTCATCCGTTCAACGGGTATTCCTCCGAAGTCTTCTCCCTCAGAGATACGGGAGGCATTGCGCCGTCTATTTGTAACTTCAGAGCCTGCTGTGATTTACGAGAAGAGGCACGCTACCCGCAACCAGTTGCCCGGCGAAACGGTGGATGTGTTCTCACGTGCGCTTAGAGACCTCGCACTGAAAGCTTTCCCAGAACTTTCGTCTTCCGCACGGGAGAATTGCGTTTGCAAACGTTTTTGTATGTGCTTGCGCGACAAGTCGCTTCGTAACGAGTTTGTGCGCAGACTACCATGCCGCCTCGAAAACTTTCGGAAGGATGCGCGGACACAAGAGGCAATGGAAATACTAGACCGCACTTCCGAGTCCCCTGGAATTCTTGAATGCCATGCGATTGGTCCCACCACAGCGAAGATACACGAAACTATGAAAACCACTCCGCCTACACCGAATCCGCCGAACGCGAGTTGCTGGTACTGCCACCGGTTTGGAAAGCATGCTCAACACTGCGGGCACAATCCCCCGATCAGGCCTCGAAGACCCCTAGGTAGGTCTGAACACTTAATGTTTGCTTTTGTTTGTAATGCGGTAATTAGTCCGTTGACCACGGTTGGGTAACTGAACGATGCTGTTTTGCGTGTTTTGATTGACACTAGAGCATCATGTTCTCTGTTGCGATTAGATGTAGCCAGTCGTCTCGGTGATCGTCGAGCATTCCGTATGCAACGGCTACGTGTAGTGACTGCTAACGGGTCTGAGCTACCAGTAGTATCCTCCCTAATCGCCAGGGTCCGTTTGGGCAAAATCACAGCTACTCACGAGTTTTTAGTCTGTCGGAACCTTAAATGGGACGCCTTCATAGGAATGGCTTTTTTGGGCCAACACGCGAATACTCTTTACCTCTCCAGCGCTACTTTGACACATGATCTGTTAAGGAACAGCACAGGCGACGCTCTGAGTTCATTGCATTCCTGTCCGGTTTCGCTCGAACCATCTGAAGCTTCACCGTTTAGGTCCGACGTAATCGATCCCTTAAATAATGATACGACTTTGCCTCTAAAACACAAGATGCAACTTTGTTCTTTGCTCCGAGAGTTTGAGGATTTATTTGGTGATGACAAGCTTGGACGTACAAGCATAATTCAGCATGAAAATTACACGGGCACCCAACACCCTATTCGCCAGCCGACCCGGTGAGACCCCATACACTACCAACCTCAACTCGATAATATGATTAAGGACATGTTGGAGAAGCACGTTATTTGCACGTCAACGTCACCATGGGCCTCTCCCATCGTCCTAGTTAAAAAGAAAATGGATTTCTCCGACTGTATAGATTACAGGAGACTGAACGAGGTTACCCGAAAGGATTTTTTCCTCTGCCACGTATCGCTGCTACTTTCGATGCGCTCCATGGTGCTCGTTGGTTTTCAACCCTCGACTCGGCCGCTGGGTACCGGCAGGTGCAGGTCCGCCCATCTGATCGAGGCAAGCAGCTTTTATCGTGCCATCAGGTTTGTATGAATTTGAAACAATGCCTTGTGGGTTGGCAAACGCTCCCGCAACGTTTCAACGGCTGATGCAAAAGCTTTTGGAAGGGCTTGTGCCGAAGGAATGCCTAATTTACTTGGACGATGTTGTAGTCCATGGCAGTTCCGTCGAAGAACATAATGACCGACTGCGCATTGTCCTGCAACGGCTAGGGCAAGCCGGACTAAGGCTGAAAAGTTCTAAGTGCCGATTCCTGCGTAGCCAAGTTACTTTCTTGGGTCATGTCATCACACCAAACGGTATCAACACCGACCCTGGTAAATGTGAAAAGGTTCAATCGTGGCCACGACCTCGTAAGGTGGAGGAGCTACGAAGCTTCCTGGGACTTGCCTCATATTATCGCAGGTTTATTCGTAACTTCGCTACCATCTCGGCTCCACTACATCGCCTGACCGAAAAGGGCCGACAGTTCCTTTGGACCGATGAGTGTAATCGAGCTTTCACACAACTGAAAGAATGTCTATCATCACCACCAATTCTTGGCTTCCTGACGTACCTGATACAGCGGGACCATTCGTGCTGGATACAGACGCCAGTGCTGACGCGATAGGAGCAGTCTTGCCACAGAAAACATCAAGTGGCGAAGTTGTGATTGCTTACGCTAGCCGCCGTCTGGACAAACGGGAGCGCAGGTACAGCACCACCAGACGCGAGTTACTGGCTTTGGTCAAGTTTCTCAAATACTTTCGACCATACCTCATTGGAAAACCGTTTCTGGTTCGAACGGATCACCAATCTCTTCAGTGGCTTCGAAACTTCCGTGACCCTGAGGGACAAGTCGCGCGATGGCAAGAACAGTTACAAGAGTACGAATTCACATGTGAATACCGGCCCGGCGCACGACATGCCAATGCAGACGCGCTTTCCAGACTTCCTGCATCGGACGAAGTGAACGCGGTCTTACATGATCTAGAGGTGGATGAAGCATGGGCCAATGACCAGTCTGATAACCCTTACATCTCCAACATATACAAGCGTCAACTGGATGGATAGTCGAAACCTTCTGGGATCGAAATGCAATCTCGATCAGCGGAGAAACCTGCGCTCTGGGGACGTAGGGGTAGTTTGAAGGCCATCGGTAGAGTTTTGTATTTGCTGGGTAAGTCTGGTCCGAAACTTATTACTCCGACGGTGCGAATACCACCTGTTTTACAGAAAGTTCACAACGAATTAGGCCACGCGGGTCAGAGGAAGACGGAAGCTGCTGTACGTCAACGTTACTGGTTACCGAGGATACACGCCGATGTTACCAAGTTCTGCAACGAACGCGACATTTTTACTTCTGTGAAGTCACCTACAACCGTACCGCGAGCTTCTCTGATGCCCATGGTCACTACCGCACCGGGTCAACGCATTGGTGTAAATCTGATGGGCCCTTCCCAATCACGGCGAATGGGAATCGACACATTTTAGTCCTCGTCGGCTACTTTACGAACTGGTGCGAAGCAGTTCCAATCAAACAACCCGATGCAGCAACGGTCGCATCCGCTTTTGTAAACGAATGGGTTGCTCGATATGGCGCCCCATTGTCACTTCATTCAGATCAGGGCGCTGCTTTCGAGAGCCAACGGATGCGCGAATTTTGTCGGCTGCTCTCTATCAGGAAGACGCGGACTACACCCTATCACCCACAGGGAAACGGACTGGTAGAACGTACGAACCGAAATATCAAAGGACTCCTCCAAACTTTTATTGAACGGCAACAGACGAATCGTTGGGATGAGCTTTTACCACAATGCATGATGGCTTACCGTGCGCCAGTGCATGCAATCACGGGCCACTCTCCAGCTTATCTGACACACGGTCAAGAGCTTCGGTTGCCGGTAGAACTGATGTCTCCGATCCCCCCGCTAGAGGCATGCTCTCTCTTGGACTATGTACGCGATCTACGGGAGCGTCTTTGATCTGCTTGCCTCAGCGTCCAGCTGGACATGAGAAATGCGCAAAACCGCCAAAAACAGTGTTATGACCAGCGCTGTCTCGGGCCAGAATACCACGTAGGAGGTCATGTTTGGCTGCACCGACCGAAGCCTTCTGCAGGCACGTCCAGTAAATTTCATCGCCAATGGCAAGGCCCTTACGAAATTGTGTTTATCCGTTCCCCCACGGTATATGTAATTCGGAGTGTCAATGAGCCGAGATCAGACGTTTTAACTGTTCATTACAATCAAATGAAACCAGCTAATTCGTCACCGAACTCTGCACCATCAGACGGAATAGTTCCCCTTGGATGCCTGCCTATGGTGGAAGGAATTGTAGAGATACCACCCGAAGGCGGGATGGCTACGGCAGCGGACACGGAGGCACTGAGGGCAGTGCCCAAAGCAGGAGGGTAGCAGTGTACCGAAACCGAAACTGTAATGGGACTTTGAACGAACCGCCATTTTTAACTCTCTTTCTTCTTTCCTTTTCCAGACTCGAACACGTTGAACAATGAAGGAATCGTTTTGAGCATATTTCCCATTTGACGCACCTACGGACCTTTTATACCACTTTTGAACGAGTTGCGTTTTGTTTTGATTGTACCTTCGTTTTGGGTTGTCGAAGACACACGCCGCTGCTTCCCGTCGTGTTCTTCCTTCCGTAGTCGGTGACTGCCCGATTGGTTGCATCTCTTCGTGCTGCGTTCGCTGAATATCGTGACCCTCCTTCCTCATCCGATTGTATGTGTTAACGCATTCATAGACTAGTCGAGTTACTGTAGTGTGTGTTTACTGTGCGCTCCATTGCAGCCCGATTGTCTCTCGGCATTTCAAACCTGCTCGGACAGAACCGTTACAGTAAACCATAGTAAATAAAAAATCCTTTTCTATGACTAGAATACTGCATACAGTAACACAAAAATATACTGTTTCGAACAAGTTTTATCCTCTGAATACGTTAAAAGTAAAATTAATGCAATAAGTGCAGTAGTTTGCGAGTTATTTGCGATTGAATGATGGTTTACGAATAAGGCCATTATCTTTTTCTCTGAAAAGGTCCTCCGCTTTGCAAGCAGACAGCAGATAAAAGAAAAGAAGTATAAAATGTATCAAGCGGTATATGTTCTAAATAGACTTAGCTATCCAGCTATGTTCTAATTAGCCCGTAATACCTTGCGACAACTAGGGACTGTGTAGGTAGCCGAAAAGTACACTTTGCAGGCATACATGGCAAATATACGCAAATAAGCGATATCCTTGCGCGAAAACGCTAGAAATCCAGTGCGGAATATTATATCTGCATGGAAAATCAGGACAGCTTATAGTTAACCCACGGTTGGAAGACCTCAGCATACCAAATAGCAAGCACTAGCCTCATCTTCCTTAACTTAACAAAAGCTTATGACAGAGTACCACATACAGAACGCTTGATGAAGCTGGAATCATACGTTATCTCTGACAAACTGCCACTTGGTTCTCACCACATATTACAGCTCGCTCAGTCAGTAATGTTTGGGGACTTTATGTCACTTCCAAAACCCGTCATAAGTGGCGTAAGTCGAGGAAGCGTTTTAGGCCCTTTACTTTTCCTGCACTATATCCATGGTGTGTTCCAGGTCTATAAGCATGGGACTCCCTACCACTTTGCCAACGACATCACACTGTCTTCTCATTACATCTGCAAAATTCCACACCGCCGTCTCCCATGTACAATACGATTTAAGAGCCCTAGCTGCATGGTGCGACACATGGAAGTTGGCATTCACACCGGCAAAATGCAATGTCCTTACCTACAGATGTACCATGCCACCCAATACCTTAATGCTACCAGGCACACCATTAGGGAACTGCCTAACGGTGCGTGACTTATTCGTGCACTACTCCTGTTCGCTGAACCTCGCGGAACAAATAGTTTATTCCGCTACTAAAGCACGCGCTCTCATCGGATACATCCTCAAAATCATGACAATACAGGAATCTAGAACTGCGCTCTACAAAACATGTGCCTGGCCTCTGCTAGCGTACTGCTCTACAGTATTCACTAACGTAAGAAAATGCGACAGAATAGCCCTCGAAAAGGTTCAGCGCACCTTCACAAAACGCCTCCTGAGGCACTCACGTCAGCTACCGTGATTGATGCAACGCACTTAAGCTCGACCATTTATGGCTGCGCCGACTGAAAACCAACCTTGCTTTACAATGTTTGTTTATTAACAATCCTAATGGCAGCCCACTAACCCCTGTCGCTGACTCATATAGCACTTCATACCCCCTACGTGACATACCCCACTCCATTACCCTACCAAAACCGCGCAGCAGTATCCACTCCAACTTCTACCTCCCCAGAAACGCACATGTATGAAATAGGGTACCTGCCACAATAAGGCCATCTATGAATACAAACCAGTTCCGCTTCTCTATTAGCAAATACTTCTCCGTCAAACAAGTTTCCAAACTACTGAATATCAACTGTCCAGAAGACGAGTATATTGAAATATGACCAGAGCACTTATAATCGCGTTTTCTTAACTTCCCACACTATCCCCCTCCCGACTCCTGATATTCCCTTCTGTCTGCTTCCCCCAACAACCCCTTATGTCTTCCGTCACCTAGGCATCAGCCACGGGATACCGAATGCCGCTGTATTCCCTCAAACCTCCCCATCTGGCTAGGTAGAGACATCCGCTTCTGACTAATCGCATCAAATTAACTGGCTACTACCCAGTTGGTGAAGCCGGCGTGCGTAGGACTTCAAGTACTAGCTGACACTGTCCAAATTTATCCTTATCGTCAAGCTGACACCGTTCTCTCTTATACTTGTTACCCTATGAATCACAACAACCTAGAATATTCTCTTTTAATCGCGCTTCCATTTACCGTATATTCCTGCTACTTCTCTTACTTGTTTGGCGCTGGCTTTCCTCTCCTATTACTGGGTGTCTGTATCACATACCTTCGCTAGCATGTTGACGCATTCTGTGACACTGTAGATATACACTAGTGACCAATGTCTATATCTGGCCACTGCTAGCGTTTCCTAGCGCCACTATCTGTTGATCGTCTTAAATTCGGTCTCTGTTTAGAAGCAGTCAGTTGTCTTACGCTCCAAGCAACTCTGCGCATACCCGGAGCTTGCTAAGAGCCACTCTCTTTTATCTCCAACCTTCATTCTTTGGGACTGTCTGCGTCACATACATTTGCCGTCTACTGACTTATTCTGGGAACTTGAGGTAACCACTAACAACTAGAAGGCTTCACTCCAATGCCATTGCCAGCCGTCGATACTCTCGCTCCCTTATTAACATTATCCGTTCTCCGTATTACCTGTCACCACTTTTCAGCTGCGGCGAATCATTGTAGGTAGCATACGTCTTTGCGCTAGGAGCCACTCCTTTTCTGGCCAACACTTACTCTCTTGAATTGGTTGCATCACATACTTTCGCTGGTTTGTTGACTTCTTCTGTCACTGTAAGTATCCACTAATAACTAGAAGGTTTAATGCGAATTCACTTGCTGTCCACTGGTTCTCCCTATTAGCATCATTATTCTTCGTTCCGCCTCTTATCTTCATCACGTTTTCGGCAGTGATTCGTTGTAGGCTCCATACATCTTTGTGCGTATCCAGAGCTACTAGGAGGCATTCCTTGTTTCTCCATCCTGTAATCTTTTAAAATGTCTGTATCACTTACCTCCTGGCTTGCTGACGTATGTTTTGACACCATAGGAATCCATCAGTGACCAAGCTGCTTAATGGAATTGGTACATCTGGCCACCGAAAGTTCTTCATTGCGTCCTTATCTGTCGATCCTTTTAACCTCCGCACCTCTATTTGGTAGCAACAAGTGGTCCTAGGCTCCAACCATCTCTGCGCATGCCCTCAGCTTGCCGAGAGTCACTCTCTTTTTTCCTCCCTGGGACTACGTGCGTCACATACATCCGCTGTCTTTTGATCTATTCTGGGACACTTTAGGTGTCCACTAACAACTAGAAGGCTTCACCCAAACACCATTGCTAGCCGTCGATATTTGCTCTCCCTTAATACTATTATCAGCTTTTTGAATTACTTATGTCATCACTTTTCAGCTGCAGCGAGTCACTGTAGGTAGCATACATCTTTGCGCTTGAATCCACTCCTTTTCTCTCCAACTCTTACTCTCTTGAATTGCTTGCATCTCATACCTTCGCCGGTTTGTTGACTTATTCCGTCACTGTAGGTATGCACTGGTAATTAGAAGGCTTAATCCGAGTGCCTTTGCTGGCCGCTGATTCTTTCTTAGCGCCACTATTTGTCGCTCTTCTTATCTACCCCACCCCTTTGCAGAGATTCGCCGTAGGCTCCATGTCCCTTCTACGCAGATCTTGAGCTTGCTAGGATACACTCCTTGTCTCTCCATCATACATTCTCTTAAAAGTCTGTATCACTTACCTTCGCTGGCTTGTTAGTGCATTCTGTGACCCTGTAGGCATATGCTAGTGACCAAGCGGCTTAGTGGAATGGCTACATCTAGCCATTGGTAGTCTTTCTTTGGGCCACCATCTGTCGGTCGTCTTAACTTCGGCACCTCTGTTTAGAAGTAGCTAGTGGTCGTAGGCTCCTTGCATATGAGATTAACCAGTGCTGGTTAGGAGCTACTCCGTATCTCATTAACCTTTATTCCGTTAGAATATCTTCATCCAATATTTCCGCTGCGTTACCGCAAATTGACCTTTAGATCACTCTTGCGGCCACCTATTTATATTTCTCTTTCTTATTCCGCGCTCTCTGTCGTATTAGGCTAGCAAGTTGCTGCTCATGCACCTTGCAATCACCATCAGTCTTTTAACCCGCTTTGCTCTCCCCAAGCAATTTTTGCCTCATACTAAACAGATACTTCGTGGATTACTTACCGGTACAACGCTCTTGTCTCTTCGTAGTCGTTAGCAATCTACCCATACGGCTACCAATTATATAGAAAATTCAAAAAGTATTTTCAGCATATAATTGTTGCACAGTGTACAGGCTGTTGTCTCAACGCCGAATGTTGGAACGTAAGGATTTAACAATGTTTAATTCCACGCCTGTTTTTGCGGTCTTCTTTCGGTTGTCCCTCACTTTCCCTTTTTCCGAGGTCCGGAACTTCTTGGAGCTCTGGGATTGGACTGAGGAAGAGTTTTCGCCCAAGCCGGACGTAACAACCGACAAAGACCTACATGGAGCATGGTTGTACACCAAAGGGACTCAACTGCGATCACCATAACTGTTGTCCAGTAGGCAGAGCTGGACACATCTTCCCACTCCCATAAATTATACTTCTGAAAAATCCAGACAGCAGAAAATTTGAACTTTTGCTCACCTGGACACACAACAAGACGACCATTCGCGATGTTCCCATCTTCAACCGGCCTCAACGTTTATGGCGGCCCTGAGCAAAGTATCTGTCCAACAAACAGAGGAAATTAGAAGCCATCTGACTGCGAATAAGCGCAAAGGAAAAGAGTCGTCAAGCGACTTTGCTAGTTATAGATTAGTGTTCAAAATGCTTTACGGCAGTGTTGCAGAACGTGGTGGGTTTTTGCCTGGCAAGCGTTCTCCCTATAAAATCCACAAAGGACTGTGCAACAACACCGCGATTTGGCGGATGTGACTCGCCCCTGAATAGCGTCACTGCCCACAACTACGTACTGGCAAGTCGGCCAAACTCATATTTTAACTTTCCCCGACAAGTGCAAGAATATGATACTCTCCGTCCACGTGCACCATCTCATTGCAATTATAGTGCCTTGCACGTTTCAACTACACACGATTGAACCCGAAGTAGCCTTGCGAGACACAACTGCCTATAAACCTTGACCATGCCGACTTTGGTGTGTCTATAAATTTGCGAATAAAATATTTATTTATTTAAAAGCATCCCTAGGTCTGATAATGGCATCCGTGCTTTGTGTTCCTGTGACCATGAAGTTTTTCTACACGAAGACGCTGGGAAAGTTACGCTCTGCTTAGCAATGCGCTTCTGTTTACGCTAAAGGTACACCGTTTAATGACAGGGCCGTATCGATCTTTCCATTTTACTCGGCCTAGGTAGATATTAACACTGATACTGTGATGAAACTGCTTCTCGAGTTAGAGCCGTAAAGCTTACCCGGCCCCGATGAATTGCAGCTTTTGTTCCTCAGGACTGTGGCGGTATACATGGCTTGACCCATACGTCAAATCTTTCGTCGTTCAATAGAAGCTGGCTGTCTTCTGTCAGCTTGGAAAGTGAATATCATGAAATCTATCTACAAAAGGGGAACTCTACATGGTTCGGCCAATTATCGCTCGAGCTGTTTGACATCAATAGTGTGTAAAGTGGTGGAACGGACCCTAATACAGGATGTTAAGCTTCCCCTTGGGAGACAGCATATCATGGCTTATACCCAGCACGGGTTCCGAAAACCACGCTTCTGAACCTCGAATTTGCTCGTTGCTGAGGGCACCTGGGCAAGGTCACTAGACTCGGGGAAACGTTTGGACGTTGAAGTTGTTGACTTCAGCAAAGCTTTTGATAACGTCCCGCATGAAAAGCCTCTGTTTAGACTCAAAGGAATCGGTAGTCCTGGGAACCTCCTACCCTAGATCTCTGACTTCATAAAAGACTGCTCCATGCAAGTGAATGTGTGACACATTTTCTGTTCCTGTTTTCAAGAAGAGTGGGGTCCCACAAGGCCCTGTCCTTGGTTCCGAACGTTTCAATACCTTCATCAAGGAGTTACAGTTCCCGCTTCAGACGGATTGCCTAACCTACACTAACGATCTAACGCTGCGGATGGAAGTATCCAGCCTTAAAGACGCGGAGAGCTTAAATTCCACGCAAGATCTACTCCATGACTGGTCGGTTAAGTGGCAGTTGCTTGCAAAGCCTGATAAATGCTGTGTTCTCCCCGTTCGGTCACCTAACCCATTTGGAACGTAACACATGGGTGGTTCCTTGCTCAGAAGCGCAACCAAAGAGAGGAATCTTGGAGTCATAACGTCATTTGACCTCAAATCTATTTAAGACACACAGTAGAAGGCCGCCGGAGTCTACGGGATGTTCCATACTATAAGTGGTGGTGTTTCTGACCCCGGGGCTTCCTCGACTCCTCTTTGGCCTGCATGTAGGCCCAATGCTCGAATACGGACTACCCGCTGCTTATCCTCGCAACATATCCGAACGTGATAGGATAGAGATTCAACGACATGGATCAAAAGCCGTCCCTGAGTTACGAGACCTGTCGTACACACACCGAATTCAACGGCTGTACTTGTTCTCTATAGGTTATCGCCGTCGCCACGGACTTTTAATATTTACTCGACGCATTTTCAGTAGAAAGCTGGACAGGACTTCTTTTAACTTACCACCGGGAGTTCGGCACGAGGCCATCGCCTGTATCTGTTCAAACCAACGAATCTCCATGTTTGGCTTAATCTGGCCTTATGTACTCGTGTAGTGAATGACTGAAACCGGTTGCCGGAGCTTACTGTTGATGCTGAGACTGAGTAACGTTTCAGACAACTTAGATTCTCACCTGTGCTCCGGGATTCTGTTACCTCTAAGATAGCTATAGTGGTCCTCTACGGAACCTTGTACCACAATGAGTAACATCTCCGCGATTATCGGGAAGTGTAGGAGCTGAAATGACTTTCCTTCCGCTTTCTATCATGTAATGATCCAATGAAGAGGACGGAACTCGAGTCGGCTAGCTTGATGGCGTAAAAACAGGCATAAGAGATGGTGGCCGTAACAATATTGAAGACGAAATGTGAAGATAAAGCGAAGAGGAAAGGATAAATAAATAAATAAATGAAGGTATATTTCTAGACAAGCGCTAGATGCTGTACCTGCGTGGGATCAGAGCAAATTGTACATAACATCCATGCTCATGTATGGAGAAGAAATATCGTTAACAACTGCTTTTGATCGTGTTTATCTTTCCGAACAGTAAAGCAGTATATAGGTTCCGCTCGATGACAAATTATGTGTTAGCATACTACGAAGACACTGGCTCACCATGAAATAGGGAACGCATTTTCTATCAAGCTGCCGGAGCGCCGAGGTATCTAAGGGGATGAATAAAGTTTGACAGTGTGATCGTTGTACACAAGGGGTTTCCGTGGTAACGGGAAATATAGGGCGTTTCCATGCATAAACGTGTTTATTATTTTGTGAAACTTGGTAATGTGCAAGCAGTTTATTTAGAAAGCATTGGACGTACTGATTTAAATGCGTTACGGCGATTAATCATTTCCCACTTCTGGCGAGAGCAGCCTTTGTGGTCGCCTCTAACATCTTTCGAAATACCTTCAAGGGTACAAATCTGGACTTTTCTGCGATCTTTGGGGGTATTAAACGTTTTCAAATTGAAACGAAGACTTAGTTTGATCGTCGGAGTGTGGTTACAGCAGAAGCTTAAAGCAGGGTAACCAGACATGTGCTTTCCGAGGGCTGCCGGTACAAATATATTTAATTTAGGTGTGTTCATATCAAGCGATCGTACGCTGCTGCAAGGCGGTAAGTGTTGTTCGTCCGCGTGCTAACTTCCAACAGTTACCGGTGTTACAATTGTCATGAGCAGTACTTACTGGTTTTGAAAGGGGAAATCACGAGATTGGACACGCTTCACTGCGTCATTTGCGTAATTTTCATGTGGGCAAGCCCTGGCTCTATGCCAAGCATCGGCGGCTAACAAGGGAACAGGTAATCATGGTGTTGAACTTGCTGAAGGGTTTTCATCGGAAGCAGTAGATGAGTGCCTTTGTGCGCCTTCAATATAACCTTTATTTTACACCGCGCGAGCTGTATGACACGTCGGCGTCAGCGTAATGTTAGTTTTACGGGTTGGAGGAGGGGACGTAGCTTTTGCAAAGCAGTGGGCAACTGAACACAAGTGTTTGGTGATAGGTGACTGCAAACTCCCGGAGGCTTGCAGGGCTGAGCTTTCTTGCGACTCGGCACCAGACACATTCGGCGCTAATCTACTTGAGCTTAAGCTCCAAGTACTGCTGCATCAAATCACTGACCGTCTCACTAGATACGTGGACGCCTAATTACCGTCTACTTTAGACCTTGTGTTTGCTAAGTCCCTGGATCTTGTTGGTGAACTTACTTACGGACATCCACTGGGTCCCAGTGATCATTGTTGTTTGCTCCTAAGCTGTACTCTGTCTAGAGGCTACCATCGTACCTTTGAGTCTTTCACAAACATACGGCACTCAGACTATCAAGCAACCAGAGGCAAGGCTTCCGGCGTCCACTGTCAGAGCTCAGGCGATGATCCTGTCTATATTGTCCGGGATAGATTTAAGTCCTGCCTCACAGAGGTCTCTGCTCCCTTCCTCCCAGTCACAAGGAGAAAGGAGGCACGAGCACGACCGCCGTGAATAAATTCAACTGGCAGGCACCCGCTCACAAAGAGGTCTAAGTTTTGGCGCATTTACCGAGATGGTTCGTCCACCGCTACCTATGACCGGTACCGTAAGGCTATAAATAGGTGTAAGCAACACCTTAGGAATGCTCAGCTCAATTTCAAGAAAGGGTTAGCGGACGAAGCTTTAGAGAATCCAGAAAAATTCTTCGCGTATGTCAAAAGACGCTGCGCTTTGAACATGTCAATTCCCGTATTAATGATTGATGACGGTACTCGTGCGCATACAGACTTTGACAACGCTTTCGTAATTAGTGGGCAATATGCAGCAGGTTGGTAAAGCAAACATCTTCGACAGGCGTTGAGTTAGGTTGCAGGATCCCATATTTTTGAGGACTAGCTGAATTTATCGTAGCGGAGACTAAAGTTCTTAGGCTGTTCCATAGCTTGAACCCGTCTTAGGTCTCTGGGCTCGATGTAATTCACCTGAGACGGTTGGATGATTTGAATGCAGCATAAAGTGGGTCGGTATCCAAGGGTTCTCGTTCGGGGCGGCTGGAACCGTGGTATCCTAGGGGAATGAGGTACCCTGCTGGCATAACGAACGAAAACCACCTTCGGTACCCCGTGTGGTTGATGTTGCTTCTACCTGCAGCACGTCACGGGGATTGCAGTTCCGTAGAATGAAAAGGACCACAGCCGGTCGGCACAGCACAAACACGTGGCATACAAGGTGAAAGGCGGGTACGGCGGCGTTTGCGCCGTGTGTCAGTAGGAAGAGGATAACTGGCAGCTCTCCGATCAAGTGGATTGGACCAGTTGCGAGGTTACGATGAGACGCTGGGGTTAAAGTTCCCGGATTCAAGCTTAGGTGGTGGAATATAGCAGTCATGCATATGCGGGCTGTGCAATCTCTGGTTTACTGCGTTCAACTCCGAAAGTTATGACAACAACGAGCGTCTGCTGTTACTGCAGGCGGAGTATCCGTTGCTTCTAACTAGCACTGGTTCCATAAACCGCAGACGCCGAAGTGCCACTTGCTGTAGCCGCCAGCGATGGACCTAAATTAACGGCATGCACCTATGTGGCAAGTGGCGTGGTTTCGTCGTCTACTGCGGCGCGCTTATTAGTACAGGCGTCCACTAAAATCACTCGTTTGAACAAGCTGGGTTTTCTATATTACATTTACCGAGAGTGGAAGGAATCGTATCCTGCTGTTGGTATCTGAGACATTGCACCCTCATTCGGGCAGTCAAGGCGAAGTTCATGCAATGCGTACGGATCAGTTGCTGTCTTGTCCTACTGAAAATAGGCTTCAGTGGATGAGAATGTTCGCCGCAATGCACGATGCAGAAGCGTCTTCTTTTCAACTATATAGGTTAACCGCAAGAGGCATTGGATATCAGCGAGGGCTGAGAAGCTGTAGCGCGTATGCCAGTACACAGTTTTGATACAAATGATACCTGCCTCCAACCACAAAAACCAAAGCTGATGGGAGAAATTGTGCACGTCCTCAGATGTATATGCCATGTGCACTGTATTAATCAACACGGTATCCGGAAAGGGATTAGCACTAATTGTATTAAGCAAGTACAATCCGGTGGCATGCAGGAGATTGGTAGTCGCAGGTAAGGCCCGATTTCAATGATCACATCGTTTTCAGAGCCCAAATTAAAATCGCCGCCCCCTGCCGTCATAGTTAGCGCTGACGCGGTCCCACTTCGCACCTCTCGTAAACACCAAAATGAAGCAAGGGTGATTGGTAGACATGGGTAACGTCCGACTTCCGTGTTGACATAGCTTTCATGCCCAAGTAGAAGGCTGTCGACGTTCCTCCTCCTACGTTCCGCTGCCGCTGCATCCCTTCCAGTTCCGCCATCCAGGGTGTGATGACACAGCAGTACTTTAACGCAACGGATGGTGTCACCTTTTAATGGTCGCTGATGGTTCACAGACTTCGTACAGATGGTCAACCCGTCGTGAGCTTCCTGTCACATGCGTCCATCGGCCGACACCTATGATCCTACTATGTCCGGTCATTTGCCGCATTTTGCACTTAGTCAGCATTTTACATTCCTTAGAGAACGGGCATACTGCCCTTTTCAAGGCCACACCCTGTAACCAGGTCTTGTCGACCCACCACGCTAAGGTAACATACAAAGTCTGCATGTTCCGTGCGGCAGAACAAAGGGCCCCAGGTGCAGTGGGTGCTTCCCTAATCTTTAGCCAATGTATGGACCCAATGCTCCATTGGAATGTTTGACGCAAGACCGCAAACAATGCAGACGAGGTTCTTGTCTATTAAGAACGCGGTGTGTTTCTGTTCGGCAGTTAAGTGCATCGATAAATTTGCAGTTAACTAAATAAATAACTACATGTTTTATTATCGAAAAAGCAAGGCACGCCTTTTGGGCATGATTAGAATATTGTAATATTGTACATGGTAACATGATAACAGCCGCAAGAGCAAGATTAGTACAGACGGAGTCAGTAATGTAAGCCCATATGGCCCAAAGGTTATACGAGGTCTATGTCCACCGAAT
Source organism: Dicrocoelium dendriticum (assembly GCA_944474145.2). NCBI lineage: Eukaryota > Metazoa > Platyhelminthes > Trematoda > Plagiorchiida > Dicrocoeliidae > Dicrocoelium > Dicrocoelium dendriticum. Next base: position 82,317,792 of record OX104064.1, read on the forward strand.
GCGTGATGTAGAGATAAGAATCAAATCACTAAGGTGGAGTATGTTGGTGAGGAACTAGTCCGAGAAGGCTGTGTGCACAGGGCGAGTCAGGTGAGTGAAGAATGTGGGAGAAGCTGCAAAATATTTATGTAAACTATTTATATTAAGAATAGTGGCACGTAGCTGATCAAATGTGTAGGCGTGTTCCTAGGAAATCAGCTACATACCTAGAATTTGTAAATGTGGTATCAGTCAATTTGCCAATGTGTGATTGAGGCAGTGACTTTATTGGGTGGCGAGTCACATCCGCCACGTCGTAGTGTTGTTAAGCAGACATTTGACGTTTTGTAGGGAAAACGCTTGCCAAGCGTAAACCCACCACGTCCTGGAACACTACCGATTGGTGATATGACATTGAAAAAATCGCATCTGAGCGATTACCTTCGCGAATATTCGCAGTCCGGTTGCGCCAACGTGTTTCCCACGGTATCTTATTCGTAACCATTGTTTCCCCAGTTATCTCGCCTAGTTCATGTATATTCATTTCCTCATTCATTTCTTCCTCTGAAACCACATGATGAACCATTTCCATTATTCTCGTATGGCGGGTGATGAGCGTTTGCTACGCTCTCAAGTTAGACGAGAATATTTGCATACGGTTTGAGCGTCCATTTGTCAACCTAAAACATATATCAACCCTTATACCTGCTTCGCGTAGCCCATTACCACGTGGACCTGTGCATCGGTTCTCATTCCAATAATAATCCGTTACACCCCAAATGCACCACCACATCAATATGTCATGTCACCCTTCCTAGCAGAGTGTTACTTCATGAACACTTCGTGACACACTTAACAGTGACCTCAAACTGGCTGCATCTTTATTTAACATCCATGGTCAAAGAGGACTACTTTCTATTTATCCATTAAGATAACACTTCCGGACTCCAATCTTTCTTACTTCACTACATCCACTATAGTATCTAAGTAACCATTCCCCACGCAATATCCTCTATATATTTATAAATAAGCAACAACAGCCCTTTTTCGCCACAAACCTTATCACTCCGAACAGCTTAACTATCCCCTTTAATGCATACTTACGATTTATATAAGTATGGCTATTTTTACTTGCTAGAATCAATAAGTTTACCTTTAGAATAGCCAGCACGAAAGAGGCAATTCATACCACTAAGAAAAACCTACAGCCACCATTTATATATACATAAGGTTCTCCAACGTCTACACTTGTGTACTACCAGCCGTTTTCAAACTAACGGCCATGTAGCGTTATAGCAATATGACATTCGGACACACCAGGAATTTCACGTTTCCATGTATTAAGCACCACATATGCAGTACTAAACACACATGTACGCAAACACGAATACACCTATGTGTTTCTTACATTTGAAGAACACCATAAACATTTAAAAGCATTGATTGCATATATATATGTGGTTGGCGGCATCCGGTTTTGGTTCTCCCTGTCAAAGTGACCAGACACAGGAAGCCAGCTCCTACAGAGGGACCAAAGGTGGCTTGCGCTGCATCACACACAGCTACAATAACACAACCCATGTCCAGTGTAAACCCGAAGGAATAGAACCGGGTGGCGTGTGCAAGGGAGCCAAGTCTCATCAAAGGCGTCGGCTCATACTCCTTCACAGGCAAACGCAAGCACGCTCTATTTGGGAAACAAGCGCACACAATGTGGTGGCTAGACCGTAGTTCGCTTCATATTGAGTTCACGGAGCCACTCTTCGACCTTAGAACGGCCACAAGACCGTGTAACCCGTCCCCTCCAACAACGACCAACCGTCTCCTAGAACCTGAAGGGAGGTGGGCGCAGGTAACAGAAAGGTAGGCACCTTGTAAACCTGCATCTCAGGCGAGGAAACATGGAAGCTAGCCAGTAACAGCCAATCACTTGAAACGACAGGATAAAACAAACTAAATCCGATAATGCATGCAGATTCGGTGACATAACTATTCATTAAATAGGCATATAAAAATAATTGATAGTGAACGAATCCGCGATATGTTCAAGAGGTCAGAAAACATATATTTTAAGAACATGCCCCAACTGCCAAAACGTCAAGGAACCTAACGGCCACATAGCTTCAGCGAAGTGTGCAAGTTTTACAGAATATAGTACAGCTAGAAATAATCCTAAGAAATAAAAGCATTGAGATAAAAGTACCAACACACCACCTGAAATAAAGAGACGTAGCATGCAAGCCCGTCGTAAATAAATAGAATGCAGCGTAAATACAACCGCTGCGCCGGTTCTTCCTACGTTCTCCGAAGGACTGGTCGTCGCTTATGTGGTGCTCACGTGTGGCCTAGCTCCTGGCTCACTAGCCCTGCCTGACTCCGGCACCCGTCACTGCAGGTGCTACGGCATCATGCGCTCGATGTCGATGGAGTAGAGCACATAGGAGCCCGTAGCTTCTGCAATTGCTCATTCATCTGTGCTCTCTTCAAAACTTTCGCCAGCAGACCTGCAACCGCCCACGCGGTTAGGTCGTGCCATGTACGCCTTGTACGCTTCGATTCCCATGAAATACAATCAAGATTAGAACGTAAAAGACGCACTTTTCTCACGTCCTGGTAACATAACTTTGGTTTCCCCACATTCAGCAACCCAATACTCAGCTGCCCATATAATAGTTGTTTCGGTTTCCGTGTCGAATCTATATGGCTCACAGGACCGAGCCACCTAATGTGTCTCAGCAAGCGTATGAAGTCCACTGCAGAAATTTAACTTCGACGCAACACTTTTGTGTCCGCAACGATGTGGAAACATCCGATGAGCAGGACCCGCCGCAACACTGCTGTTGGAACCGCTCGAGATATCGCACATCTTGCCAATAAACCGTCTACGTTTCACTGCCGTATAGGAGAACGGATAACACCATGGATTTGTACACCAGCAGCTTTGTGCCAATGATAAGCTGCTGGATGTCTCATACTCGGTACTCTGGCCTCCCAACTGCCTTCGAGACGCTGAGATGCAGCTCACTGTGTAGCTGCTGGTCAGTCGAGGTCACATACCCTGGGTAGCTGAAGATCAGAGTAGTTTCAAATACTTCAGTACCAAGGTTGACCCGCGGCAATATTGCAGATTGCACCAAGGTGTAAGCTGAAACCGACAAGCAGTTTCACTTGTATTGATATAAGGCACGAATTTGGACGCCGTCAAAACCAGATTATAAGACATGTGCTGCAAAGCATCCATGCCGCGGTCGTCAGCAAACAGCAACCTACGGGTAGTTGTCACACAGCCTAGCGTTACCGCACCGCAAAGACTGACGTCCAGAAACTCACCATCAATGCGTTGCTTCACACGAGCACCGTAAGCACAAGCTGACTCAAAAGCACGAGACAGCATGGCATGAAGATAACCATTAAGCAGGGCAGGAGCTAAGGCGCAGCCTTGCTCCACACCAGAGTTAACTGCAACCTCCTCCGGGGTCTCGCCACTCAGCTGCACCCTCACCCACATATCGCTGTGTAGACAACCAACTAAACCTACAATATTAGGTGGGCAACTAAACACACCCAACACCAGCCACAATGCCTCGCGGTTCACCGTATCAAGTGCCTTGGTGAAATCCACAAAGAGAGAGTACAACGGTTCATGTTGTTCTCTGTACTTCTCCTGCAACCCTGCCAGTGGTGCTTTGCCCCAAACGGAATCCACACTGTTCTTCCGCCACGTTAGGTTCCGCAACCTGACTGCCGAGGCGGTTGCGCAGGATTCGGTCAACTACCTTGCCTCCACAACGCAACAAGTTGATGCCAAGATGATTAGTGCAACGCCCCTTGCCCACGTTGACCTTGTACAGTGGTAGCAATGCAGCATCCTGCTGCTAAGCAGACACCTCCTGCTCGAACCATACGCGTTGCATCACGTGGTGCAGCGCAGTCACCAACACAGGTCCGCCGTGTTTCAGTACTACAGACGGGACCCCATCCGCCCCAGCACACTTGCCGTTTCGCAGCTGAGCAAGTGCACTCGGCGTCTCCTCCGGTGTCGGTGTGACCGCCAGACACGCCTTCACCTCATGCTGCTTGAGGCCGTTCAATGCAGGCCAGTCGATCTCTGAACGGTTGTTCAAGAGACAGTCAAAGTGTTTGCCAGATCTGCATTATGTCTGCGGTTTGCGTGCAGGTAGCGTCTGAACTAGCATCGAGCAGCGTCCTTCGCGGCTTCAATCTCGGTCCATACACCGCATTCAAGTATTCAAAGACTTCCTTGGGTTGGTGGCGTTCGGCGTAGCATTCCACCTTCTTCTTCGCTTTCTCCGTCCACCATGCATTGTATACGACGGTGTTCTCGGGTCATTAGCAGTCGAAGTTTGCGAAAGATACATTTCCTTCCCTAGTCACGGGGTCTGCCACATGTGCCGCAAATGCTGTCCTCTTCTAACACACCAATGCTCTATTCTTTGCGTTGTTCGCATGAAACCAATCAGACCACTTATAGTTTGTGCGCCTGATGGTCTCCTCAGCACCAGCTTTCACCTGGTCTTGAATGCGGTGGAACAAGTCACCCAATGTGTCCATGCAGTTCACACCACTCAGTCGTGCAACATTCACTTCCCCAGCCCAATGGGTTTCTCTACTATGCCGAGTAAAAGAATGTTATTTTTATGCCTCCGATTTGCGGCGTTAGTGCAATACATATATTTTCGAATATGTATGCAGCTTTTAGTCCCACCAAGTTATGATCAGTGCCACGCGCAGCTCCACGCCGTGCACATGGCGTGCGCGCCTCACACATATCATGCCGTCGAACGATGACATGGTCAAGTAGGTGAGCGTTTCCACTCTGTGGGTCCACCCAATTTAATAAATCCCTCGCACTCAGTGCAACCCGAGTGTTTGTTATCGACTGGCCGAGAGCAGCACACAGTTAGTGCAGATTCTCACCGTTCGCGTTGACTGAACCAATGCCATGCGGACCGATAACGTCTGTCCGCACCGATTCAGTATGACCAACGCGCGAGGTAATAGCTCAGCAGAAAGGGTCGGTAGTTCCTCGGCACAGGCCGTATCACGGGGATAGCTGAGTGTAAAATTGATCATGCGTCATCGGGATAAAACATGGTCGGAAAGTACGCGCTTATCAAAGTGGCAAAATTACAACTTTCGATTAGTAGGCGAACAGTCCTGAGTAGTGCTGTTATTACCGTTGGTTCAAAAATCAGCTGGCCATGGTGGCGATCGGATATCGTAAAATCCCACCCCAGGATCACGTGGTGCTGAGGCGGTGTTTCCCATTCAGTAGAATGTGTAGCCGGCACTTGCTTCATGCAACTTACTTTGCTCAGTGAACCGGGTTTCACTGAAGGCTGCAATAGCGATGAGATAGTTCTGCAGTTCCATTGCGACGAGTGCAGTGCGTCGCTTTGGGCGCTCACTGGAGTTCCGGTCCAGTAGTGTACGCACCTACCAGCACGTGAAGCTAAGTGCTTTGCGTGCAAGGTCACCCTGACAGGTTGGTTTGTTTTGCTCTCGACTGGTTGTATCTTTGTGGGAGTTATACATCTGGTACAGTATACCGTCTGCCTACTAGAAATCTTTTATATCTACTCTGATATTTATCAGAATTCCGCCATCTGGTATTTTACTTGGCAATATCGTTGCACTTTATTTGTTACTTCTCCCCTTTCCATTACTATTCTCCTTCGTGGCTGACTCTTTAACTTAGTCACAAGTGCTTGCGGTAAATAAAGGAATATCTAATAGCCGTCGTGTAAACAAAGCGAATAAAATGGGAGGCAATACAGCGACCAACGTGACCATGCCGTGCTCCGTTAGGGTGATGGACGTATTTTCTTCTATGCTCCGAGAAATCGCGCAACTGCAAGTGGAGTTGGCGAGTATGAAAGTGACCTTTAACAGCTTACAGCCAATAGCTGAGCGTTTAGTGGCTATCACAAGCCTTGTTCACCCTGGCAATGTAATGGATGAAAAGTGCTCCGAGACTTCCATGCGTTTCCTCAATGCTATTAGTACTGAGGTCATGGACCGGATAAAATGCCTCACGGAGGTAGTGGTCTATAATTTACCTGACAGTTTAAAAGTTCACACCATCAAGAAGGTACTGATGGATATCTGCGGTCTAGAAGGTAATTTAATCAGTTGCACCAGACTGAGGAAAAGGGCTATTAAAAACCAATGTCCCGTGCTATTCAGGTTTGATACAGAGCGTTCGTCCCGTAAATTCCTGTCATACCAAAAAGGCTTCCGGTCACGCACAACCTATGTTCAGTTGAAATTAGTGAACGCAAAGACAGCCATGCAACGCCGTGACGAAAAGCTTTCTGCATCCAGGCCTACTAATGTGCGGACTCCTGGAATATCTTCTGATCCTCTGCAGGATTTTGTCATCCCGGAGGTCTCCCACATAGTTGATTTAGATGTCTCAGAGGATGTGGCTCAGGGTGAGATCAAGCAAATGGTACAAAACCATTGCTCCTTGGCAGAAATGATAAAAATGGAGGTTATGGATACCCATGAACCCAAGCGACTTTGGGAGATAAGTAGTTGTCCTGAGAAGAAACCCGGGACTTGTTTGCCTACATCCGAGTTTCCACTCGGTTGTACAGCTCGTCTCAATCGACAAGGAGGGCAAGTCGCAGAAGCATCATTCTCAACGGCGATCAACGCAGCAAGCTGCGCCTTGCCACCCGAAGTACCCCGATTTGGTCGGCGAGCATCTAGTATGTCACCTGTCTGGAACCGACACACGCCCGCTCCTCCAACTAAACGGCCTCGCGAGCAAAATACACCATAATGCTCGCCTGCTACGGCCATACCATACATTACTGCGTCAGAAGCAGCCCAGCCGGAAGCCGCACTGCACACGGGTACCAAAGGAAGAAATACTACGCTTTGTACTATTGCATTTAACGTTCCTGATGAAACATCCTTGGAAGTGTACAGGAGCTGGATTCTTGAGGTCAATGGGATCCAAAGAAACCCACTAGATTTTGTGCGACTGAACAAAAGGATAAGTAAATTCGCGGCACCACTCGAAATAAGTACTAGAGAGGAATCAACTCTCCGAAGTATAATGACAAGTTGTGAAGAACTGCGTAATAGAGCAGAGCTGAAACAGCTATATTTTGGGCCACTGAGGGTGAACCGACGTGGGGGCCCATCACACTCGAGCCTGGAGATCGGGTTTCTCACACCCATAGTGATCAACAGGTTCCCATTCTATTCTCGTCCCAGAAGCCACACACACGTGAGCTTGAACCAAAATTTCCACCTGAAGCGACGATGGCACCCAGAGCCAAACGGCCCGCGTAAGGATGACTCCGAAAAAATCACCGAAGGCAGCTACCAAACCCTCACACACTCATGAAACAGCAAAGTGTGAGGCATCCCCCAGCCGACATCTGAAGGGGGTATTTGGCCGTATACTACCCAGGTACTTAACGTACCCGAGGATCTTTCTTTGGATGCATTTACGTGAGCTATCCTTGCAGTATTTGGTTTAGCAACACGTTCGGTACGTGTTGAGAGACTAATTAAAAGAAGCAGTAAATTCCCTGCACCGATCAAAATATATTTTAAGGATGATGCAACTTTAAATACCGTTGTAACAAACTTTGAACAACTACACAATGTAACCATGATGGAGCAACTTTTCTAAACCGCGAAAGCTAGCGGTAATGAAAATAGCCTGCGGTAACAGGGAAACAATCACACGTCCCATATCCACACACCGGACTTCCGCAGCTAATACATCACCCAGTATTATTCAAGGTTCTTCTCACCATGTTCCAGATAGTCCGGACTCTGGAGTACCTACCTTATCCCACCGGTTGTTACCGCCACAACAACTACCTGAGCGGGCAAATTCCCTTCTTTCTACACCGCATCACGCGCCTTTTTTATCCAAGGTAGGGATGAGCCTCGACAAGCCCATCCCGACACCCGATACGTCACCAACGAAAAGCACGCTCTTTCTTCTTTTGACCAAGTTCCTACAGCTTCTACAGATGGCCCAGTAGCTCTTCGTGCTCCCTTTATGTCATCCATAAAACTGGGAGACACTGGCCAACTTTTCGTCAGTATACTCATAAATGCCAGGTCGCTGAACAACAAGATGCATATTCTACGCCCTTTGGCTATCCTTGCTGCGCCTGATGCAACACTAGTCACCGAAACATGGTTTGGTGCCTTTACGTTCGATGATTATTTTTTATTCAAGGCTACCAGCTCTATACACATTCGCGTACACACAAACAAGGTGGAGGGTGTGCCATTTATCTTCAGCAAAATTTCTCTGCTAATATCGCAGTCCTAGATAACACCGAAATATTGGACTCTATATGGATAACGGTTGATGCCATGGGACCCAAGTTACTACTTGGATGCATTTACAGGGCTCCTGATACATCACCTGTGAGTGACAAAGCGCTAATAACTACCTTTGAGCTAGCTGCGAGCCATCCATGTGCTTGCAAGCTTGTGGCGGGCGACTTCAATCTTCCTGAAATCCAGTGGTTTCCACCCACTGCCCCAGCGAAGTATAGTGGGCTATTAGCCTGCATCAACTTGGGAGGATGGGTGCAACATGTATCAACGCCGACCAGGTCTAAACACCTGTTAGACCTGATATTTACACTGGGTATATCCAATATACGTGCATCTGTAGGCCTAGAGTTTCCGGAGAGCGACCACAGAGTGGTATACTGCTCGCTGTTTGCAACCATCCCGGCAATCTGTACGAGTAGATCAGAGGCCATTGAGATATACCGGCCGATAAGCTCCATAGACTGGCCCACATTTGCCACGATTATTCGAGCAAGGAACTGGGAACAGTTCTTTCTGTCTGACTCCCTGGAGCAATCGTCCACAATATTTTATGGCGAACTGCATTAGTGTCTAGACCTATTGACTCCATTTACTCCTTTAAATAAAGGTGTAGGAAAAATTAGGAGGCAAACTAAGCTGCATGCAAGGTTAAGGCAACTATGACGTTCCAACTACAAGACGTTCAACTTTGCGCATGTGCTGAGAGCCAACGAGATTGCGAGCCAGCTATCGTCCAGGTCTGTATTGATTAAAACATCTCAAGAAACAGCAGCCATGACCAGTGCAAACAAAGCCAAGCACCTCACCTGGCTGCTGCGTTCTCGCACTCCTCATTATGGAGCAAAGATCACTTCCATACGCGTCGGCCCTTGCAAAGCAAGTGAAGATCCACGGACTATATGTGAGATGTTCAACTCTTACTTCAAAGAGTCCCAGTGTGAAGAGCTGTCCCCGGTCACTACTGAGCTGAATGTGTCCACAAAACAGCTGCTCTCCACGGTTCAGTTCGATCTAAAAGGCATCCGTTCCGCTATCAAAACCATAAAACCATCCACCAAACTTGGTCCTGATGGAATTCCACCCATACTACTTGGGAATGGGGGCGATGACATTTCCATACTCCTCTTGAAACTCTTCACACTCTCTATGGAGAAGGGCCAATACCCATTGGCTTGGAGGCACTCTATCATCACACCGCGCCATGAAGGTGGCTCCTTACAGGAAGTCAGCACCTACCGACCTATAAACCACACATCTATTCTCTCACGTGTGATGGAGAAATCGGTTAAGCGTGTGCTTATGGCCTGCTTGAATGCAGGAGGCCAGGTTAGCAGGTCACAGCATGGTTTTCTAAGCGCAAGATCCTGCGCAACCTGCCAGCTTGATTTTCTCAACCTGGTCACTGGCGCCATTGATTCAGGTCTGGCGATTATTACGCTATACCTCGATGTGCAAAAGGCGTTCGATAGGGTCCCACATAAACGCCTATTACATAAGCTCAAGGCTTTCGGTGTAGTCACCCCTCTGCTTGACTGGCTTAAATCCTACCTAACCGGGCGTACTCAGTCCGTGAAGGCAGCACGCTTTGAGTCCATCCCTGTCACAGTTTCCAGCGGTGTTGTGCAAGGCAGCGTGCTTGGACCAACCCTGTTTTTGACTTATGTGAACGACATCTGTAGCAGCCTGCGCCATGGTCGTCCATTCCTCTTTGCAGACGATATAAAGGTCGTATATGTCTTCCCAACAAGCGCCAACGTATCCGCACTACAAGAGATCCGTGAAGACCTGAAGACCTTAGAGTCGTGGTGTTGTAGCAGTCTGGAGCTTCCCCGGTTTGCTTGTGTAAAATTCTAACCAAAATTCTATAATTGTACACTTAGGCAACCGGTGTGGTTTGTGGAACTGCTTGCTGAGTTCGAACGTTTTACTTGCTCATCGCCATTTTTGCTTGGCGCTCGCTTCGGTTGCAACGCGCGACTGCTCTGTGTGCTGTGTTTGCTCCGTTTCCCTAGCTAGAGCGTACACGGTGTCGTTCGTTTATAGCTAGCTAACAGGGAATCTTTTGCTGAACCAATAAAAGTTTCCCTGCAACTCGATCTGTCTTCTCGAATCGCTCTCTGGGCTCCCGGAATAGGCAACCCTCTAAAGTGTCCAAATTGGCAAATGACATTCTCTGCTGATAAATCTAGTATCATGACCCACAAATGCTCCTTATCGGATGGTGCGTTTACGTTGAATGGTACGCCCATCCAACTAAAAACGTTAGCTACTGACCTAGGTATTCGCTATTCTATGACCCTTAACTTTTCAGAGAATGTGCAGTATCAGGTAGCAAAAGCACGCAGAATGGTTTTCCACATAGGCCGCCACATTAACTCGGCTGAAGCACGGTTGGAGCTTTACCGCAGTCATGTTCGTCCGCAGCTGGAATACTGCCCCTTCATCTTCAGTAATTTGCGGAAATCAGACCGCATATTGCTCGAAAAGGCTCAGCGGCGGTTTACCAAAATAGTAGCCCCACAAGGCCTAGCGCTTAGTTACCTGCAGAGGTGTAACCATCTCAAACTCCAGCCTCTATGGCTGCGGCTCATTATCTTAAACCTGTGCTTCTTACATAAGTTAATATACCAAGCGGTGCACAGTGATATCCCCAGCCTGACACTGAGAAGAGGATCAGAATTCAACCTCCGAAACAAGCACTGCACAGTTGCCCCGCTGCCAGCGAGGAAGAAACTACGTCACGTTTCTTCCTTGTCGCTTATGTAAATATCTGGAACAAATTACCTTCACAGCTGCGAGAGATTCACAATCCACAGGCTTTCAAGCAGGAGGTACGAAAGTTTATGTGCCTGGATAACATAAGACGCCTTTTCAACATCTGTGATTCTGATGACAACCTTTTTGAGACCGGCCCCGATGGGGCATAGATCACATTTTGGTCTGCTCTGGCGCAACTTTGTATTGCGCTCAACTAGGCTTCATGACAGGAGCATCTTAGGCTCACAGGTCCTCCCCATACTTTGCGGTCCCTGTCACACCACGTGAGAGACCTTGGCCCGATCAGTTGCACGCATCTTACAGATGTTAGGACTGCTAATCCGACCACAAAAGGTATTCAGCCTACCCCAGTAGTAGCTGAGCGCTTTACTGGCTCCCACCGACACTTAGTTAAATGGGAAGTCTTGAAATAGTAGATGCTACCGCAAAGGCAACCTGGAAACACTAATCAGTAGCTCAAATACTTTGAAATCTCCTTCTCGACGTCTAGTTTCTTACTGCTCAACAGATCAGCATGTAAAGCAGCCTTGTACTATTGAATGGGAGCATCGTAAGCCTGAAGGCACTGACCAGGTAGGATATTGCATAGCATTGGGGAAGCAATCCGAACGGACAAACTTTACCTCACTTCTTCCTTCTCTTCTACACTTTGGTTCCATCGTCTCCATCTTTACCCCTTAGTATTTTCCAAGTACCTAGTCCACTTGATCTCTTGCGAATACTTATACTGGTGACCCATGAGTCACGTCTACTAAAAACATTTTAACAACATTAAGCCTCATGTGAAATGCCAGGTTATAGTGTTGTTGTCCACACATATGGTGCACCCGTAAGTTACCATTTATCTGTCTAAAATAGCCGTAAAACTGCCTGCTTTATAGGTATTTCTACTAGCCTAAGTAATCGGCATCTACTAGTTGTTCATTACCGATGCTCTCCCCTAGGTTTAAGTACTCGCTACTTTACACCGCTGATTATATAACAGGGCCACCTACCCACCTAGAAGGCAATAGCACCATAACCTATATTCAGGCATTTACTCTCCACTTAAGTTTTCTTGGCCCGTACATTTAGTTTTATCTGAGTTATACGTATGCCTATCACTATCGGAAACGCTGGTAGACAGGCATCATGAAAACCAGATCCTTTTCTTTAATCCTTTATGCTTGCACAACAATTTTTCAGGATTCCCTTTCTCTGGCAAAAAGCTAACCATGCGGCAGTGAGGCCCCTGTCACCTGGAAAGCTAGACACCCAGATATTTTGACCACCACTTCTTCTTTCCTTGGCCGTTCGTACGTAATTTAACCTTTACCTGGCTCCAAAGTCTACCATACGTAATGCGTAATGGTGGGTGGACAACCAGCTCCCACTTGTTTTCCGTTATCTTCTCTGCTTGCGTTATATTATTGTTCATTCACGTTGCCTGACAATGTGGAGGCTTCCCACCAGGAAACCTCCAAGTTAATAGCTGTTGTGATCTCCCAGTTTTCTATTACCTTACACTGGTGAATATCACTTGCACTCGCATCGGACTCCCAACCAAGAGAGTTACAGCTCAAAATAGCAACGCGATGCAGAAATGGTGTGCTTTAACACATGAGGCCCAATAATCCGTCACAAATGAGAAAGTGCAACCTCTATAAGATGAGTCGATCATTCCTAACCAAAGCGGCATGCGTGGAATTTCACACCTGAATGCATTTCGCTAATTTTTTGGATACCTATTTCTCTATTATCAATAGAAGACATCTCTAGCTCATTAGCATCGGTGGCACATCCATTAACATATATAACATAACCTCAAAGTGCTGAAACTGATGATGTTTCTCCAGGGAACGATTGCGTTATTCTGGTCCAACACCACAGGCACTTGCATCCGACTCTCAGCTAAGAGAAATAGAGCTCTAAACTAGCAACTTAATGCACAGTTGTGTGCTTTAGCACCTGTGGCCCACTAATCGGTCATGCTTGAGATGGCGCAACCCCCAAAAGAAGTGGTATTCGTGTCTAACCAAAGCGGAACCCAAGGTGTTTCTCACCTGGACACATTTTGTGAATTTTCTCACATCAGTTTTTTTTATTATCACTGGAAGACCACCACGGCTCATTAGTGTCAGTGATACAACCAAAAGGACGTATAAAATAGCCTCAAAGAGTCGAAACTGGTAATATTTCTGTAGGAAATGCTTGCGTTATCCAAGTTCAGACGGGGCAAATGAGTTTTATGTTCCCTTGTCTTATCCACATGGACTCAGCTCATGCGGCTTTGGTATAATTTTCGCATCCACATCGGAGAATTAAAAACGTTGTATTCCACATTCATAGTGGATTCTGCGGCCCAATATACTCTGAAAATCGCACATGGTCGCATTCTGGCTGTGGGCTAGCTACACCATATTCTGTGCTGTTCTACCTATATAATAATTCTGACAGCCTACCTAGTATTTCCCTAAAACCTTTCCGTCTGTTTTCCCAACTTTTACTACGTTTACTGAGAAAGTATGCTTTTCGGCTCACTGCGTCATACTTCGCTACTGCAGCGAATTACACGTTATCTTAGGCATTCCCAGTTACTACTCCATATTCGAAACTTATTACGCCTAGCCATTTTTTGTATTATTTCTTTCTTTTTTCTGTATCTGCTTCCAAAGCAGAACGTGAATTTAGCGAAGGCTCAAAATGGCGTTATCCGCAGCCGACCGCTAAAAATGCAAATATCTCCATAACCACCGCACCTAGCTTAATTATTTTACCTTCGTCGTAACCAGCGCTTAGGGTTTGTCCTAGACCGCCCATTGTTGTCCCGTTTTAGTTAACATTTCGGCTCCAAAACGGCGTTGATTTCGCTGTTTGGAGATTTACCCTTTGAAATTCGCGCCAGGTTTGCGGTTCTGGTATGCTGTTTCTGGGCTATATTTTGGCTCCATTTTCCAATATTAGTATATTTTCTAGTTAAGTGGGCCGGCCTTTCAGTTGCACTTTTCTAAGAAAGGCTAAATTGTTAGCCACTACTGTTATTTCCCTTGTTTCCACCCTCCACTTTTACGATCTAATTTGGCTTGCATATTCCTTTTCAAGAGCCCGCTACTAATGGATGCTCGAAATGCGGTGATGTGACCAAAGAAAATGGAAGAAATTTCCTCTAGTGGTTCATTTTCCATCGAAAATAACACAATCCATTGGCATAATAGATCGTTTACTAGTGGAATCAGGCACCTCAAGGTTTGGCAGCGGTAGCCGTTGAAAAGCGCAGAATTCGTACATAAGCTAAGGAAACCCAAACTACTGCCTTCAAAAATGTCAAGGCCTACGAAACGTTTGTATTTATCCCTGCTTTACTGTTCGGAAAGATAAACACGATCAAAAGCAGTTGTTAACGATATTTCTTCTCCATGCATGAGCATGGATGTTATGTACAATTTGATCTGATCCCACGCAGGAACAGCATCTAGCGCTCGTCTAGAAATATACCTATATTTATATTTATATTTATTTATTGTATTGGTGGGCAATTGCATGCGTGGTGGCGGATGGGCTTTGGAAGTTTGTTTGGGTAAAATCCACTCAGAGACTGGCCTTACCCACACGTCAGTGGTGAGCAGCTTCAGCTCGGGAATGGGATTGCAGAGACAGAGTGGGATCTACTTGACGGACATCGCACGTAGCCTTGGAGGTACTGGAAGGATTCATATATGTTTCTCGACCCTAGTAGGGTACGCACCTGCGACCACGGCCAGACGCAGGTGGATTTTGGCGGGTTTGCATTAATTTGACCAGTGGCTGTCTGGCTTGATGTGAACAGTAGCAAACATGTGAACACCTGGACTTTCCATCCCACCGACAGAGAAAACACCTGGTGCTCTTGCTCTACGCCAATCGTGCTGTGAGCTTATAACCCTAAGACATGTTGCCTCCCATGGCTAGGTTTAATGGGAAGAGGGCCGTCGACCACTTCCTAACCTCCGCAGAGGATGGACTAGGACACCGGCAGGGCGCCCACACCTAACAGGAGAACGGCTCGGGTCCTCAACCAAAGCCATCGGTTAAATGAACACGCGTAAGTCAGTGGATCTATTACATGGTCGGTTCACTGGCTTTGGGTGAGGACTAGAGTCGTTCTCCTGTTAGGAAGTGGTCGACGGCCCTCTTCCCGTAAAACATAGCCCTGAAAGACAACAGGTCAAAGGGTTATAAGCTCACTGCGCGATGGGCATAGAGCGAGCGCTATGTATTGTATCTGACAGAGGGAGGGCACCTCCGGGTGTTCAATTCCTTCCCACTGCCCGCCTCAGGGCATGCATGCGCTGGTCAAATTAGTACCAATCCGTCAAAACCCACCTGCTTCTGGCCGTGGTCAGAGATGCGTATCCTACTACGGTCGCAAAACATATATTTCTCGTTCCAGTACCTCAAATGCTGGGTGTGACTGCCGTCAAGAAGATCCCAATCTGTCTCTGCAATCACATTCCCGAGCTAGATCTGCTCCCCACTGCCATGTGGGTAAGGCTGTTGAGTCAATGGCTCCGGACAGAGTCCCTCAAGCAAACCTCCGATGCACAACGACCACCTCGTATGCGATTGCCCACCAACGCAATCGTATGCCTGCGCGCAAAGCACTCGGCATCGGGTGCTGAAACGTGCGTACAATACTGGACCAGAGCCCCACTGAGCGCCCCGAGCGACGCACTGCACTGGTCGCGATGGAACTGGCGCATTACCACATCGATGTTGCGGCGCTCAGTGAAACCCAGTGCGCTGAGCAAGGTAAGTTGCATGAAGCAGGTGCTGGCTACACCTACTACTGGGTGAGCAACGCCGCCTCAGCACCACGTGATCATGGGTGACCATGGCCAGCTGGTGAGTGAACCACAGGCATCCGCGCGCGACGGATGGCCGTTCGATTACGACTCGGTAGCGCTAAGGTTACCACTGTTTTAAGCACGTACTGACCGACAATGTGTTATCCTGATGACACGCATGATCAGTTCTACACTCAGCTCTCCTCCGTGCTACGGTCTGCGTCGGTGAGCGACGAACTATTTTTGCTGGGTGCGTTCAACGCGCGCGTCGGGCCTGATGCATCGGTGTGGACAGATGTCATCGGTTCGCATGGCATTGGTTCAGCGAATGCGAACGGTGACAGGCTGCTCTCACTGTGTGCCACGCACAACCTGACGAGCACAAGCACATGGTTGCAATGAGTTCGATGGATATAACAAGTTGGATGGACCCATGGAATGGCCACGCTCACCTGCTTGACCATGTCATCGTACGTCAGCGTCATATGCGTGAAGTGCGCATGACACGTTTCTGCGTGGAGCTGTGTGTGACACTGATCACAAAATAGTGAGAACTAAATTGTACGTATATTTTTGTAAATATATATATTACATTCCCGCCGTGAATCGGCGTAACTTTAACATTCTCACCCTCGGTACTGAGGCAAAACGTACCGAGCTGGGGAGGGTGATGTCTGCACGCCTGCGTTATGTGGAATGCATAGCCACGGCGGGAGACCCGTGGCAGCGCATTCGCGGCCAGGTGACAGCTGCGGCCGAGGAGACCATCGGGAGCACAAACGCTAAGCGGCCTGATTTGTTTGATGACAACAATGAGACGATTGGCGAATTAGTGTCGGAGATGGATCCAGCTTTTTGCAAATGTGGCAGACCCCTCGACTTGGGGAGGAAATGTATCTTTCACAAACTTCGACTGCTAATGACCAGAGAACACTGTCGTATACAAATGCATGGTGGACGGAGAAGGCGAAGAAGGTGGAATGCTACGCCGAACGCCACCAACCCAAGGAAGTCTTTGAATACTTGAATGCGGTGTATGGACCGAGATTGAAGCCGCGAAGGACGCTGATCGATGCTAGTTCAGGCGCTACCTGCACGCAAACTGCAGACATAATGCAGATCTGGCGGAAACACTTTGACTGTCTCTTGAACATCCGTTCAGAGATCGACTGGCCTGCATTGAATGGCCTCAAGCAGCACGAGGTGAAGGCGTGTCTGGCGGTCACACTGACACCGGAGGAGACGCCGAGTGCACTTGCTCAGCTGCGAAACGGCAAGTGTGCCGGGGCGGATGGGATCCCCTCTGTAGTACTGAAACACGGCGGACCTGTGTTGGTGACTGCGCTGCACCACGTGATGCAACGCGTATGGTTCGAGCAGGAGGTGTCTGCTTAGCAGCAGGATGCTACATTGCTACCACTGTACAAGGTTAACGTGGGCAAGGGGCGTTGCACTAATTATTTTGGCATCAACTTGCTGCGTTGTGGAGGCAAGGAGGTTGACCGAATCCTGCGCAACCGCCTCGACAGTCAGGTTGCGGAACCTAACGTGGCTGGCTAGCCGAACAACCTCCTCGTTGTGTCAGCTGGGTGGTTCGGGTTTAAACCGTTCCAGCAAATAGTTCGGCGGCAGTGTTCCAGGACGTGGTTGGTTTCGCCTGGCATGCTTTCTCCCTATAAAAATCCGCAAATGGCTGCTTTACAACACTGTGACGTGGCGGTCGTGACTCGCCACAAAATGAAGTCACTGACCTTTGGATATCCGGATAATTCTATCCAACCCAGGGACACCAGTCTCCTACTCGCATATTGATGACGAGAGCAAACATTGATGATTGGAGTAGCACAACTACAAGCACAAAACACACAGCTGCACACACATACACACACACAATGACATACATACATACCCCCTACACAAAAACAAACTGCTATGGCAAACCTATCGGATGTTCGCATATTCTTGATCATGCATCGTTATGTCAAAATGATCATGTCTGTAAAGGCGTGCCTCAACTTGTTGCGAATAAAAGATTTATTTATTTATTTATTTAACAGTGTGGATTCCGTTCGGGGCACAGCACCACTGGCAGGGTTTTTGCCTCTCGTCGGTTGCAGGAGAAGTACAGAGAACAACATGAACCGTTGTACTCGCTCTTGGTGGATTTCACCAAGGCACTTGATACGGTGAACCGCGAGGCATTGTGGCTGGTGTTGGGTGTGTTTAGTTGCCCACCTAATTTTGTAGGTTTAGTTTGGTTGTCTACACAGCGATATGTGGGTGAGGGGGCAGCTGATTGGCGAGACCCCGGAGGAGGTCGCAATTAACTCTGGTGTGAAGCAAGGCTGCGCCTTAGCTCCTCCCCTGTTTAATGGTTATCTTCATGCCATGCTGTCTCGTGCTTTGAGTCAGTTTGTGCTTACGGTGCTCGTGTGGAGCAACGCATTGATGGTGAGTTTCTGGACGTCAGTCTTTGCGGTGCGGTACCGCTAGGCTGTGAGACAACTACCCGTAGGTTGCTGTTTGCTGACGACCGCGGCATGGATGCGTTGCAGCACATGTCTTATAATCTGGGTTTGACGGCGTCCAAATTCTTGCCTTATATCAATACAAGTGAAACTGCTTGTGGGTTTCAGCTTACACCTGTGGTGCAATCTGCAATATTGCCGCGGGTCAACCTTGGTACTGAAGTATTTGAAACTACTTTGATCTTCAGCTACCCCGGGGTATGTGCTCTCGACTGACCAGCAGCTACACAGTGAGCTGCATCTCAGCGTCTCGAAGGCAACAGCGGCATTTGGGAGGCCAGAGTACCGAGTATGAGACACCCAGCAGCTTATCATTGGCACAAAGCTGATGGTGTACAAATCCATGGTGTTATCCGTTCTCCTATTCGGCGGTGAAACGTGGACGGTTTATTGGCAAGATGTGCGATATCTCGAGCGGTTCCAGCAGTGGTGTTGCGGCGGGTCCTGCTCATCGGATGTTTCGACATCGTTGCGGACACAAAAGTGTTGCGTCGAAGTTAAATTTCTGCAGTGAACTTCATACGCTTGCTAAGACACATTAGGTGGTGCGGTCCTGTGAGCCATATAGATTCGACACGGAAACCGAAACAACTATTATATGGTCAGCTGAGTATTGGGTCGCTGAATGTGGGGAAACCAAAGTAATGTTACCAGGACATGATAAAAGTGCGTCTTTTACGTTCTAATCTTGATTGTATTTCATGGGAACCGAAGCGTACAAGGCGTACATGGCACGACCTAACCACGTGGGCGGTTGCAGGTTTGCTGGCGAAAGTTTTGAAGAAAGCACAGATGAATGAGCAATTGCAGAAGCTACGGGCTCCCATGTGCTCTACTCCATCGACATCGAGCGCATGATGCCGTAGCACCTGCAGTGACGGGTGCCGGAGTCAGGCAGGGCTAGTGAGCAAGGAGCTAGGCCACACGTGAGCACCACATAAGCGACGACCAGTCTTTCGGAGAACGTAGGAAGAACCGGCGCAGCTGTTGTATTTACGCTGCATTCGATTTATTTACGACGGGCTTTCACGCTAAGTCACCTTAGTTCAGGTGTTGTGTTGGCACTTTCTCCCAATGCTTTTCTTACTTATAATTATGTGCACCTTTACTACCTTCTATAAAACTTGCACACTTCGCTGAAGCTATGTGGCAGTTAATTTCGTGGATATTTTGGCAGTTGGGGCATGTTCTTAAAATATATGTTTTCTGACCTCTTGAACATATCGCGGATTCGTTCACTACCAATTATTTTTTATGTCCAGTTGATGAATAGTTATGTCTCCGTAGCTGCATGCATTATCGGATTTAGTTTATTTCATCCTGGCGTTTCATCTTTTTGGCTGATGCTGGTTATGCCCGGTCGTTTTTGCTTGATGTGCATATTGACAATATGCCGTCTTGTCTATTAACCTCTACCTGCTCCATACTGTTTTCAGTAGACATTTGTTTTTGCTATATAGCACTTGGTACACCATCGGTGTGGCGGGGTCACAATCGAAGTGTGGTTCCATGCGCTCAGGGCGGGGTGCAATGCGCGATTGACATCACCTGTTGCACGTTTGTTTCCCAAATACAGCTTGCAGTCCTTCGTCTAGGAAGGCTTGTGGGCGGGCAGCGTTGACGAGTCATGGCTCCATCCACACGAATTCCTTCGGGTTTACACCGGATATGGGATGTGTACTTGGAGCTGTTGTTGGTGCAGCGCAATCCACCTACGGTTCTTCTGTAGGCGCAGGCGCTACGTGGCTGGCCGCAGTGACAGGTAAAGCCGAACCCAGCAGCCACCGCCAACATAAACATATGTATATGTGGAAAAGAAACCCAGGCTGCTTCTACACGATCCATTGTCGAACGGCTTACAGTGATGCTGGTCACCATTCGTGGTACACCGTTACCACTTATACAGGTACGCCCCACCGCACCCAACTGGTGCTTATAAAGCATATACTGACATGGACACACATACATTTATGATAATTAGCTATACATGCTGGCACTTATTTCATTTTAGGGAAACATAATACTGCCTATCCTAAGCGCTATTTCATACGTCGCTTAAAGTTTAACCACTTAGTTACGGTTATACATTAGCTTTTGACATCTTTTAAGGCTTCGCAATGAAGCATCCTAAGGTTCAGTTTTCGGGCTTTTGGACTTCCTGACCTGATTATACACATATTTTCCGAGATTTAACCCCGTAAACACTCATACATTTAAAGAATACAGAAGTCCGTTGTCTTGATGAATAACGGAGCGTTTGGTTGCACCCGATGGAAAATACGCTTGTCAGGCGGGATCGCTGCAGTATACCGCTGAAGTCTAAACCGGGTATATTCTCTACAACCTGTCTTAATTTTCTTGGTTATAAGCCCTGCCTTATTGAGCATTTGTGCTACTGAAATGGATGCAGCATTGGTTTCTGTACGCACGATTACGTAGACTAATTTAGAGTCAATAATTTTAGCTTTAACTTCTTTACTCATCTTTGGTAAAACAATGTATAAAAGTGTCTTTATATCTTTAACTATTACAAGTAATTATACTTTTATTGCAAAAGTCGGCTCATTGGGTCAGTTTATTGCTGTGCTACAAAACTGGCTGCAGCTCATATTCAAATTAACCCGCCATTGTGCAGTCAACTGTCCCGATGAACAACAGTCCATATTCAAAATCCCGCGATTGTCCGACACGACCGTAACATTAAGTGCACGATAACAATCCGGGGATGCATTAATCGCGCAAGACTGCGAATAACAATGATGTAGTTCTGGATATGTTAACCAAACAATAATTGTATGTGATGTACTAGCCGTAACTACTGAAACTTTAGCGCGATTTAAAACAGATTTGATAGGATATCCGTTGCCGTTGGCGTAGATTTTCTGCATAAGTTTGGTTTAGTTTCTCTGCCCTTCACACATTAGATAACGCACTTTCCTAATTTTGTGGTTTGCCGATGATTGCTGCGTGCATGAATACGAGGTCCATTATCTTGCTTATGTTTCATGCGTGTAAAATCATGGGTATTCAGTTTATTTTATTTGCTTGTTCTTAAATTCTGACAGGTATCTATAACTTGCAATTTATAATACACTACATCTAATCTAGGTTTTTGTAGCCTATCCACTGACCATTAGTACTTGTATCAAACCAACATGTTCGTTAGACGCACCGCGCAAAAGCCAAAAGCTATTGGTTTCGCGTTTGCTATGGCTCTAAAAGTTTCCATGTTATTTTCTTCAGTAGACAAAGCGGTTGAAGCTCAGTTCACTTTGATTCGCACTTCCACCGCACAAAGTACGGTTGCCGTTGTTTATCGACGCCCTACTGCTTCTGCTTCATTGTTTTGTAGAGAGTAGAAGGGAAACTTTGTCAGCCCCAGCACTTACCGCTGTTGCAGATATCACATGGGTTGACGCGGCAGTGTTCCCCAAGGCAGCACCAGGGTCACAGTCCACACAGCAAGATCCATGCTTTGTTAACAAAGAGAAGTTTACAAATGTCTTTAAACATCCCACGGTTTATGTACTGATGACTAGCTCAGTCCTTCAGCACACGAGTTGACAAAGTGACATCAGAGCGAACCCGAAGCCTCCACAGTTTAAATAGCTTAATACTGTGGCCTCGTGTCGTACCATGTGCCCAACGATGATCGAATTCTTATACCTCATTGTTACCTTCCCTTGGGGAATACGTAACGCATAAATAGAGCCACCACGGCGACGATGGTACCCCAGAGATTAAAAGTATATCCTTTGAAGGTGGTGATGGCAAGACAGGTTCCGAAGTATCCCAACGGATATCGATCCCCGCCGCTGAAGCTTCTGTACTAGTACGCATTCGCCTGTAATGAGAAGATAGAATACTTGGCAATGTGTACCCACGAATAGGCCGAACAGCAGAGCTGAGCCGAACTTGCAAGGTTTTGGATTCATCGGGAAAAGGCCTCCTTAT
Organism: Dicrocoelium dendriticum; assembly: GCA_944474145.2. Classification (NCBI taxonomy): domain Eukaryota; kingdom Metazoa; phylum Platyhelminthes; class Trematoda; order Plagiorchiida; family Dicrocoeliidae; genus Dicrocoelium; species Dicrocoelium dendriticum. The sequence goes on from OX104064.1 coordinate 82,340,173, forward strand.
TGAAACGCACATCCCGTTACCATCGGCAACTTGTTTAGGGTGTTCTGTTTCGCGCGTATGTTTGGCGGAACAAGAACTCCAAGCTCCTACTCCCAGGTTGCGTTCCTGATGAGGAAGCCACAAGGTGCTAATCACCAAAGCTTTCGGAGCACCAGTTAAGAGGACAGTGCACGTATATCGATAATTTGTAGCCACCACTCCATTGACCAGCAGTGCAACCTGTACAGCGTTGCCCGTAGCCAGTCAGCATACGTAAGCTGACACCACTAGCCACATATAAAAGGCAATCAATTTGGATCCCCGCTGAAACATCACTGGGGTAGGTTTTGTATGGCCTAAGACCATGGAGAGCTATGTGAGACTCCGCTAAGCAGAAAAGCTGATGTGGATGAGGTATCGTTCACTTTAACTCGTATGCTCGACATTCAGAACGTCAACGACCCAGGAGTGAAAGTTCCCAGATGCCTCAATTCCAGGAAGCTTGAGAAGGAGACGCTTGTGAGGAATTTTATCAAATACCTTGTCGAAGTTGACGGGAAATACATCCAGGCGATTACCGGTATGCAGGGAACTCCCAATGATCTCTGGCAAAAAGCATGGTAAAGATAAAGGAAAGTGCTTCCTAAAAGACAGGCTGGGCTCACGATAGGTTGTGCAGGTTAACCAGGCGAAGAGTTATGAATCGCGAGATAATTCTTGCACTGATTTGATGAATTGTCGATGTCAGACAGCTCGGCTGATAGGTTGCATTATCTCGCCGATTACCTTCGTTGTATGTAGGCCACGAATTACCCAACGTCCATGCCCTCGGAAGAAGTCAACTTTGGAGCACGGGAAAATTTGAAAAAGGAAAAGCAGTGTGCTGAGCTAAGTTTTGAGGAGCAAAAGTTTAGATCGTCGGGACGCAATGAGGTGTTTGGGTTTAATTAAATTGGAGGTCTAATAGCCACTTCGGCACCGAGCTCAACAGGCGCTAGTGTAAAGTGGTATGGTTCAAACAAGTCCCTGAATAATCCAGCACAGCTGGAATAAGCAGCGGAATGTGGCAAAGCCAGGATATCAACTTTTGCATTAACCTTCTACCGTAAGCTAAATTTTTGTTACTTCAGGTACGAGAAACATAGATTTGTACTGGTCCTGGAATTTATGTGCCAAACGAAGTTTGTAAGCTTGATATCTCTAGTGTTTCGCTCAGGTGCAGGTACCCAACCGCTTTTAGTTCAACTATTTAAAGCATGTGTTGTATACTTAACTCTCTCCCATAACCTGCGTCGTTAGTTACTAAGAAACATGAAATCAAGGTCCGTCCAAGGTGCTCCTTTGGAAAACTGTTTGCTTACCGATAGTTACCACTTGCCTAAAGAGTGACATCATATTTGTGTATAAGAGACCCCAGTGGTCGTAAACGGCCTGTGCTCGGGAAGGCTTCGGTATAGAGTTATTGCAGCAACTCGCAGACGGTGTGGTTCAGTACGCCAGAAGCTCCGACAGTGCTTGGTTTCACTGGCTCTATCCGCAAACAGGGGTCCGATACTAGGAGAACGAATTCTCGGAAGTTTGCTGGGCTGAGGTTCCTTGTAATTCAATGCCCGGCACTTACAATGCAGGTCCTCTTAAGCTCATACTGAAAGTAACAATGCATCGATTCTTGGTGGTTGGGAGGATGACCTAATGAATAATCGGACAGGGGGACGCATATGTTTAACTTGGATCCATACTCTCGATATTTGCAGGAAATGCTTATTGGGGACCATAAATAAGTTCCAAAACAATCTACTAATACTATTGAAAACTAAATAATAAAAGAAAAGAGAATAGGTTTTGGAAGTCAACCGCACCATATGGGTACTACTAGCATGTGCCATTTAATCTTCGGGTTTTTCGTGAATTCATTGGTAAGTGAAACTAGTCTTCGTATGAGTCACTCTGAGCGACCGGACCAACCGGATGTTCCGAAGCATGTAGATAAACCTAAGCTTACATCCACATGCCGGCAATGTAAGGAATGGTACATCGTCAGATTCAGTTCGTTCAAAAATTACCACTGTCAGAAATGCAGCGGACGTGTCCACAACTAAGATCACTGCCGTCTTCTTGCCTCCAAGCCTGATGTATCCATTGACTATTTCACAAAGTTTGTACCAAACTCGGCACCATATTAAAGATCTACGCCTCATTCTATTTCGCTATTTTTGCTGTGGGGGCTGCAAAATTCAGAAGGTTTGTTAGGGCAGTTGTGAATCAAAGGCCTGTGTACCAACAACTTGACAATGCCTCACGTATCACGGCAATTTTCGAGATAAGTTGGAAGTAGATTTGTAGACTATCCACGCAGGCCACAAACCGGCTTGCAAAAAGTGCTTTTAGTGGGGTTCTGAACCTCTTTGGAATTGCTGTTCACGTAGATGTCCAAGACTGTCGATTCAAAAAGGTTCGATTTGTAACAAAGTACACTAACCTGAACTTACTTGGCTTTGAGTCGATGGACAGTATGAAACACCTTGATGTCCCTTTGACCTACTTGGGCAACAAGGTAAGCAGTGTCGCAGCTAATTGTACGGAGACCCTAGAGAAAAAGTATCCACAAGTCTCCAATTCAGCCTTGGGTTGTGCTGGTCGACGAGCAGCCAGCCGTGCGGCCAAAGTAGTGCATCCAATTTACAGTAGTTTCAGTCGTTAGCCAAGGTCTTGTGAGGCAGCAATTAACCGGAGTTATCAAGTCGGTCAAGTACTCGTTATGTGCAGACCCAATCCTGATTGTCAAGAAGCTAAACGGAAAGATTCGTCTCTGTGCAGACTTTTCTAAAGCACTGGTTGCCTCTTCAGAAGTCCACCGGAACGCGCTACCTCTTCCTGAAGATCACTTTGCATGTTTGAATGGTGGCAAGTATTTTGCCAAATTGAACTTCTCCGACTCATAGCACCAAAATGAAATGTCGAAGGAAGTACCGGAGCTGATAACAATAAAAAACCATCACGGTTTTTTCCAACCTACGTGCCTATAGTTTAGTGTTCATTGGCCCCGACAATTATTCAGCGGATAATGGACTTAATGTTACAAGCTTATTCTACGCCGCAGCATACCTGGACGACATCCACATTTTCGGACACAAAGGGAAAGCATTTAGCTGAAGAACACTGAACTTGCTTGACAGTGTAACCGAGTAGGGGTTCTATCTGCCAATGGGATAGTGTGCTTTCCTTTTGCCGTACATTAAATGCCTTGCTTTCATCATTGACAAAATGGGCTGCGACTGGATCCGTCAAAAATCAAGGCCATCAAACACATGTCGCCAATTACGGATGAAGTAACATTGAAATCTTTCCTTGATATAGTGCTTTGCCACAGTATCTAGCTACCGTTTATGCAAAACTTACGCAGACGATTAAGCCAACTGCTGTTGAAGGTTGTCCCGTGGGTCTGGACTTCCGAATCTCAAGAACATTTCGACATGCTCAAGTCGTTGTTAAGTGCAGAACTAATGCCGGCGCGCTACGATTCAAAACAGCCAATTGATATGGCATCTGATGCACCCAGCTACGATGTCTGCATAGTTATAAAATAAACAAATAAATAAATGTATATTTATAGACTTCTGCTAGATATTGTGCTCCCGAGGGATGGGATCAATATGTACACCAATCCCTTGAGCTTCCATGGAGATTGAGAATAATTAACTCCATTTTATTCTCGAGCGCATCAAAGCACTCCATGTCAGGCATGATCAAACTTTTACAGAAATAACCTTTTTAGCAGTAGCTAGTTTGCGTTGCCCGCAAGGAATAGTAAGTACAGTAAGGGTACTTATGGTGAGGGACGGCAGCGTTATTGAGGTGACAAAAGTCTGGGATCCTGCATGGGTAACGCAGTGGTCAGCAATATACGCTTGAATGCCTTGACAGCGTGTGGATGGAGATTTACATATATAATGTGTGTAAGAAAAATGGCGAACTGTGCATATTCTCAACATGCCTGGGCGAATTTGGGAGCCGTGACTTTGTATGGTGGCAGGTCACATCTACCACTACACAAGGTTTTTAAACGGAAGTTTGTGGCCTTTAATAAGGAGAACGCTTGTCAGACGAAAGCTTATCACGTCCTGAGACATGGTCCTCCGTAATGTAGAACTGGTAATCCTTCCGACTGACCAATTTTGCACCCGATTAGCTGCATACGGTTAAAGTCAAAATTTTCACTTGGGTGACAGAATGGCTCAGTCATTGACCGCTATGGGTTATTGGAGCCCGTCAAAATTAGAAATCCGGAGTGTGTAGTGACGTACGACTGGCGATATCATTCGTCCAAGAGTTCAGACCACCGAAAATTTTTCCAAAGGCCAAGCTTCCAAGCAAACATTATGTTTCATTGGACTAGGTAAAGGAATGGTTCATTTGCAAAAGCCGGTTGTTAGCGCCTTTCGCTGGCTAATGCCGATCAAGTTAGTTTATATTGCACTTCTTTGCAAGTATCGGGAAGGGGATAAAGGAGACACTGCTGAGGAAATGCCAACACCCGGGCAACCGAAGGCAAATGTGGTCTTACCATCTTGGAACTAAATCAACTGTATGACTTTTATCTGCTCGGTACACCATTGTTACACAGTTATTGGAGATAATTTTTCTAAGAAACACGTTCCGAGTACGGTTAAGATGGATAAGCAATAAATAAATAAATATTTTATGCTCGATAAAGCGAGGCACGCCTTTTGGGCATGATCAGCATAGTTTAAAATTTTACCTGATAGCATGGTTAGCAGGACCAAGAGTTGGAGTAGTACAGATGGCCTCAGTAGTGTGGGCCCACGTAGCTCAAAGATTTCATGAAGTCTATCTGCACAGAATACGAGCTGTAGAGATAAGAATCAGATTATTAATGTGGAGTATTTTGATGAGGAACTAGTCCGAGTAGGATGTGAACACATTGCGAATCAGGTGAGTAACGCATGAGGAAAAACGGCAACAAATTTTAAGAATAGTGGCATGCAGTAGTGTGGGCCCACATAGCTCAAAGATTTCGTGAAGTCTATCTGCACAGAATACGAGCTGTAGAGATAAGAATCAGATTATTACTGTGGAGTATTTTGATGAGGAACTAGTCCGAGAATAGTGGCATGTCACTGATCAAATATGTAGGCGTAGTAGTACTAGAGCAGATATACGCACAAAGTGGTGGAATGTGGTATCGGTCATCTTGCCAATACGTGGTAGGGGTAGTGCTCTTGTTGAGTGGTGAGTCACATCTGCCACGTGGCGGTGTCGTTAAGCAGATATTTATGGCTTTTTAGGGAGAAGGCTTGCCAGGCGAAAACCCACCACGTCCTGGAACACTGCCGACCGGTGATATGACAATAACAAAGTTGCGTCTGATCGTGAGGCAGAAGTACTGTGTGGATAGGCGAGGACCATGTGCCGGTAATACATATTGGCCAGGAATGCGTACGCAAAGTTCGTTTATGATGGATGTGAAGCTAGATAATGGTGGCGTGGAGCGTAGAAGTTGAGTAGCCGCAGTAGCGTGTGATGAAGTAAAGAAAGGACTAATAAAATGAGTTGCTTTCAAAGTGAAGTAATGTGGAGATAGAGATGGAGATAATTAACCAAAGCTTACGAAAAAATATAAAACGGATCGAGCAATCTCAAAGTGCAAAGTCATTAACTTCAGATACGTAAAACATACCTACCAAGCATGAAAAGGTGGCGAAATAGGAACGGCTCATACAAGGTTACAAAGATATGCAGCGTTGCGGGAAGCTTATAGCACGTCATCGTGGTAGGTAACAGCACATAAACTAAGAACAATGAGGGAGATTGGGGCTAGTAAATAGCGTAACAGAGGTCACCTACGCATATTTATTAAATATTCCAATCATTGAGGTATAACTATAATTTTAACAGGCAGATTCCCGCATAGCGCCAATAAGTTAGCGGGTTATATAAATCAAAGTAACGTGTTGTGCATTCAAGATCACGCGGGCATCAGTTTTTCTGTCCCTGAGGGGGTACTTGCAGGCACTATCAGTGACACTCTACTTGGTCATGGGATGTAAGCCAAGGGGCTCCCTGGATGTAAGCATAGGGCTAAATGTTTGCGTCTATGGGAGACAGATATGCTTTCGTGTAGGTTGGCACATTGCTGTTAACAGAGGGGAAACAGGGATGAGATATTCATTGCTAGAAGTAACCAAGAATACGCCTGACTAGCTGGCGAGTCTAGGATGAGGTATTTGCACGTTCTCCGTCAGCAACAGGTTAACAGCTTTTGGTAACATATTATCGTGCTTGTTCACAAGCTACATAGCACAATCTACACCAAAAATCACCAGACGCGTTTCGCTCTATTGGGGCTCGTCAGTGGTGGCATTCCGTAGATCTCCTACTGGGGTTCGAACCCGTGAAAGCTCGAGACGGATGCCAACTACCAAGCAGCTTAAGTTACTGAGCCATAGAAGACGTTCGCCACGACACATAAATTGCAAACTAACTGGGATATAGCCCACATATCTTTCACTGGCACTGACAGTAGTTAGCCTGCGAGGTAATGACGTCCTCTCACTAGACGCTATATCCATAAGATTTTGAAAGTTTGACAGCTATTTCGTCGGAAATAGTTACCACTGGTCCGTATTCTGACCCTGCCGGTAGCCGGTTGCCACGCGCTAATTTTTCAACCCTTGTTTGAGCAGTCCGTAATGTATCGAGCGCACTATTTATGCTCAGTCCAATACGCACAGTGCCAGTGGCACAGTTAGGCTCCAGGTTAGTAAGACCTCTAGTTGGAAATATATGCCACAAGCAAATGCTAATAATAGTAATTGTGATGATTAGGATAATAATAATAATACTGGGTATATTTATCAGCATGTGAATACCCGAGACAATATTTGGCACAGAACATACACGTAAAGGTAGTGTCATGCTTTTGCAAGAGCAATATCAAATTATCTTCTTATCATTGTCTACAGTTCCGGCAAGGTATTTGGCCCACCTATTTGTCTTATAGGATGGTAGGAGGCAAATCTGCGGTTTGAGTAGTTTGTAGACACTGAGGACTAATTACATTTCGTGAATTTGTGATATTACACCCGTTAGATGATATCTAGGCCTTCATTGAACGGATTGTCAAATAATCTTCCCAACGAGATAAACGACAAAATGGTGTCCAGGTAGAGGTAGCTTTCCAGCTTACTGCGAAGGGATTGCACAGTCTCACACGACCTGATGAGGAATGGCAGCGGATTTCACAACGAAGCGTACAGAGTGGGACGAGTTAGACCGCAAATCTGTCTTGCCTTGTGGTATCATCAGGGTACGGTCTTCGTGACCTAAGTCTCGCATGTAAGTGTGCTGCAATGTTAAGGAGGAATCTATTGCAATGGCTATAGCAATGCAGCAGATTGTGCAACCGTCTCCAGTTATGTTTTAGCCTTCGCAGTCCAAGCGGATGGAGATGGAGTTGCTGGCATCACTCCCAAAAGTTTAGGATAGAATGCTATTCCAGTACGTGCTTAGCAAACGACCGTTACTTGCTTTCTTTTGATGTTCTGTCTGGTTTCCCCATAGTTCCTCGGATTGCTCTGCGATATTCCAGTATGGGACGCTTAAGGAGTTTAAATAGTTCAACTGTAGCGGTGATTATATGCATGTTATGAGGGATGGTAGCGAAGGATTATCTGGATCGTGCTAACTCGTACACAATCTAATCTAAGAACATAAAAATACAAGAATATTTGATTCCGAGGTCACGAGTAGACCGTTGTACACAGATGCGTTTACTGTTACGTGTGGTGGATACTACGGGTATCAAACGACCGAAACATACAATACTTGACTTTTATGCTTAGAACGTCGTCCTCCACTGTCACACTAAGGCTCAAGCGAATGTATGTATTATTGAATGGTTAGTAGTAAATTTGAAAGCTCAACTCGTCGGTACCTGTGGAGAAATGTTATATCATTAACAAATAAATACGGCACGCCATGTTTGTTAACCGAACTGATATCTTTGACACGAAGAGGGGAATTAATGTACCGAGCGCATATCCTTGTCTAATCTCGCTGGTAATGTAATGCGGGGAAGAGAAATAGGCGCGAAGTGACTTATTTAGCGATACCGTTCAGGTATGAGGATTGGCAATCCATTAATGTGTTGCGGACTTCAAAGAAATCTAGATGATTCGGTAATCGTTTGTGCGGCACCCGATCGAATGTTTTCTGTACTTGAAAGCGTAGGATGAATATTGCATATTTTGAGTCAATTGAGTCCGGCGTGTAGTTCAGGTAATGCAGCTGTATGATTGTGTAACATTGCCAGTCAAGGAAAGCATTTTAGGACTTGTCTATCAACCACATTATTTTGATGAACTTCCTCACACTATTTTACCAAGTTCATGAATAAGATGGCTATTATAGGAGTGTTTGGATTTTCCCAGTTATTGTCAATCACCTGTTTTGCGAAAAGCTTGTGGCAAGCGCTGCCATATGACATTTCTATTGACCTGCTAGTTACTTGGATCCTCGTGAAACGGCAAATATTTACAAAAGGATCAGTGACATCTCATGCCCTCCCAGTTTTACGGAGGATGAGGATGCCATAAACTCCTGGGATTGAGGATGGTTGAAAAACTTGTGTTGTTTGGCGAATATTGTGGAGGGCAGTAGTTATTTAGATGAAGCCTTAGTGTTATAAAAGCGTTGGTGTCAGGGGTCATGTAGGTGGAGAAGAAAGAGCTAAATGCCTTCACCATTTCAGTGATCAAGGAATGGCGTTTGTTGATGCTTTGACGGGCAACTCAGAGGAAATAGTTGCTCTACAGGTTATCCGTAGGTTTGCTTTATCTTTCTGTGTTCCCCCATCAAGTGTAACTGTTTAATTAAAGAAATGAGTCGATGCATCTGTGGAAACATGGTAACATATCCTATCCGTTTTTAGCGCAAGATCGGCTTTTTGTATTTCTGAATCACCGAACCTTCGGCTGTTTCTTTTTAAACGTCAATGATTCGTTTTTCCTCTACAGCAAAGAGGGTTATGGCTTGCTGAGAATAATGACAGAATTGCTCCACGGCTGTACATGCTATGTTTAGGAGAAGCACAGCATATCCATTGCAGGACCGGATTATTTGACGGAAGGGTTTCAAGTTAATACTACGGCTGGTGTAGTAGAAAGGCGATACTAGTTTGGTGGCCATTGTAACAGTGAAGGTTAAGAACAGCATGTTACCGTCGCTAGCAACGATGTTCTGAAACGGTAGTCTGTTCGTTAGCCATATGCAAAGTAAACATCACGTCTAATATGTTTGGTAATCTATTTGGTATGGTAAACCACTGTGTCCAACCAACTCTGATTGAATACACAAAGACGGTGTACAGACAAGAAGTTCTGGGAAAACCAGTTTATCTTCGGTATGTTGAAAACACTCACAAGTTTGCTTTGGTTGTCCGTCCATTCCGATGCCAAAACGAACGCTGCGGTGATACGGACAAAATTTATGGTTGGCGAATTTGGCGGGTTGCGGATAAATACAAGAAAACCGAGGCTCCTAAGACGGAGAACCAGAAAGAATCAGGAACATTTGCAAACGGTGGATGCTCAAACCGTTCAGCTGTATAAATGTGCTGGATTAGCCATAGGCACCCTTCAAACTTTCCTGTACAGCGGTCTTTACGTAAAAGGTATTAAAAGGGACTTGTTTGTTTAGAGTCTAATATATCATATCTGAGTATTTTTTATCATACCGGAGTAGGTATACCTCGATGAATGCGGGAAGAAAATAGTTGGTCATTTATTTATTTTAGCGGCGGGCTACCACGTTTCGGTAACATAAATTGCGTGCAGCTCGTTTAAATGGCAACCGTGCTTAGGAAAAACCGTTTGTTGCTAATTCATCTGGCGTCAATCAAAGTAATGAAGACATGCTATAACTGGTATAATCAGCGTACGCGTCACGGTTGTGTGCGTCAACGTAATGGCGGATTAGTTGAGCGGTAAATATGTGTGGGTGCTTTGCTTCATCGAAAAGCAAAGTAGGTCTCCGAAATTGGCAGGTACCCACCTCTACGCTCACTCATGGTGGCGATCAGCTAGAGATTGTTTAGGAATTTAAGTACCTTGGCAGCTCTATTAGCGCCTGTAAGACTGAAGATGAGATTAGGTACCGCGTAGCGAAATCTCGAGACCCTTTGGCAAATCTTCACTACCTGTGGAGCCGACGAGGCCTTGCTCTCGCGTTAAAGGACAAGTTTTATAACGCAGCCGTCCGTTCAACTCTCCTATGTGGTTGTGGAACCTGACCCATCAGGTGGACAGACATAAATGGGATCGTCGCCTTCAATCATCGCTGTCTTCGCAGTTTAGCGTAGGTTTAGTAGGAGTACCGCGTGAACAACAAGCATGTTCAATGTGGCGTATTTGGTGTAGGAGGAGCGCGTGCACGGCTCAGTATCATCATGCCACGCACCAAGCTCCGATGGCTGGGCCACGTGTTGCGCACGCCAGCACAACCTCTCCCGCGGCGGGCATTGTTTGCCCGCCGGGAGTGCGGTTGGACGAGGAGGGGAGGAGGCTAAGAGATGACTTGGTTGAAAGAGATAAAAATCCTCACTTCGAAGTTAGCTTCGGTTGGTGCATCCCGACTGCCTGGCTGTGGTCCTAAGGACGATGAACACTTTTGGTTGGACACACTTGCTGATATGGCTAAGAGCCGGCAACAACGAAGTTTGTGTTGTGGGTTCCTTTGTCCATCTCTTTCTGCTTAGCCTCCCCTCCAATCAAGCTCTCATTCGCTAGTCATAATATAACTCCTTTTGAGGAACGATAGGTGGATGTTAGCTTTCCGGAACGATGTCCGTTTGTTACTGGGGCCTCAGCCGGCATGCCATTGTTGTACATTTTATTCTTCTGGTCATTAGTATTGCGGCACCATAGCTGACGAGTTTTCCACCTGCAACCAACGCGTTTAATAATTAATGATGATGTGTGGGAGCATTGGAAATGAGTCCATTGCTAATAGCTTTGGGGGTAGGCATGGTGTGCCGTACGCCATCGCCGTTATACCCAGTGAACGAGAGGGTAGATGTATCAAGGATACGTTGCGGTTAACTTGGCACTGAGATTATCTGCTCATGTAAGGAAGTTGCAGAAATAACGGGTGCATTTATTTGGCATCTGCCGCGTATGTAGAGAGTTGCAATGGCCATGGTATCATTCATATATATATATATATATATATATATATATATATATATATATATATATATATATATATATACACTAGAAGTTATATCGCATTAGCACCTGGCACAACTCCATAATGTCAACCACACGAGCGGGTTAAAGCACCTTGTCTCGTAATTTCAGTTTAGCTGTTTAGGTGAAGTGTGAAAACAAATACATAGCAACTGTATTTTCATTAGTCTGGTGATCAAATACCCAACGTGCCTGCTCATTTTCGCTGCATTCCAAATGAGCTGAAGTTAAGAAGAAGAATAAAGGTGACTTCTTATGATCACATGGCTAGCACTGCAGGTTTAGTGTACCCCTTTCGTTTATGGACACTGTGACTGGGACGGAATTTTTAAAAGTCGTGACATTGCGCGTCGTGCTAAACGAAAGGCCAGTTCAAAGTGGTCTAGCGGAGCCGAGCCTAGTTGTTCCCTTATGGAATACAAATAGTAACGTATGTGTTGGACACAGGTACTCCCGGTCGGTAATCCACACCAGTCTGGAAGTCACTAGCGGCTCACAAAATGGGACAATTTGAAGGATTCTGAGAGCAGATGGTGCCTCCCTATTACATCCAGTGACTTGACTGCCAGTCTCAAGGCTTTGTCAATCGTACTACTCGAAAAGAAAACACGTCACTTTGCTATAAAAACAGCCGTTTTGCTAAATACCATATTTTTACTGAAGGCAGCACGGTTCACTCGGGTAATTCAGGTAAATATAGAAACCAGCCAAACGCTGTTCGCTCATTTACCGACGTGTTGGCGGTTTGTTGTGAATAACTTATAGTGGGATCGGCGCACGCTAACCCTGACATGGACAACTATTACAGCCAGCCAAGCGAGCGGCCATTTTTGCATGTGGTGAAATACATTGTTGCCAAAGTGCAAGTTACGAGGATACCCGTTGTCATCAGGAAGCAACGAGATCCTGAAGCATTGTTGGACGATGACATTGGCTCTACAACGCATGCTTACAATGCATTTGCAGTGCTTGCAATAGCACAATACGCAGATGGCGCTTCTAGTGAGGCGCAAGTGCCTTATATGTCCAGGGTGGCTTTAATCAGTCACTAATTAACTCGGTGCCAAACCATAAGCTCAGCAGCGTAATATGTTATGGACTGACGGAGGAGATATCGGAATCATCTGCCATTTTAGTCTCTTGAATAGCATTGTTAAGAACACATCTTTCTTAGGACTGTGGGACAATTTTTGTTTCCGGTTTTCGTGTATCCGTATGGGTGCTTTGCTGGGAACTGCTCCGCACGTCCATCTTCGCGTACCGTAGAGGAGATGCGTTGCAACTCACATGTAATCGCTTCCACTGAGCATAGCTGGCTAACTATCGCAAAGTTGGTCCGAACCAAAGCTCGTTTGTAATTTACAGGACACTAAATGTCAAACCTAGGGTAGTGCATCATTTGGGTTTTGTTCAGGCGAACACCTAAAATTAGAAGGCGTTGTAAGCTCTGTTCTCAACTGTAAATTCCATTGCGGGCAACCGTTGCTTAGCACCAACAGTAGTTGTTCTGCTTGTTGGCAGTGTATACAACGACGAAAGTGTCATTCGCATACCGCCTCTATGACTACACGTGGTGTATTTTACATTCTGACGATCTCCGTATGCAATCTATCCAATCCGATAAATATATGCACATGGCTGACAAAAGTACGTGGTGTAGCTGAATTCAACTAAGCTTGTAGAAATGTTGTTTTTGCTTGCTCTTTTGACACTGGTAGTGATTCGTTGTCTAGTTGACCCTACCGTGCTCAATACTAACAGTCTTATTCAAGGCTGGAAACCACTCTCTTTGCTTTGAACGGACGGACGCGATAGGCAATAGGAGTGGTAGACCGTGAATGACAACCAAAATGCACTTGTAATGTCGTAGGTGCGCAAAATGAAACAAGCGTGAACTCGGAACGATTTGGCAGTAAAAATGCATGGAAAGTAGCGCTACAGGACATCCAAAAACAGAACCTCAGCTACCCGAAACTTCATAGATATGGTATTAAAAGAGGAAACTCAACATTACATGACATTCAAACTAAGTAAGAACATTGGGTGTAAGCCATCTAAGAACCTGGTACCGTGTATCTTATTTTGTGCAGTAACACTTAATTGTTTCGAAATTCTTAGCTCTTTACACATGGTTGTGGTTGAACTTAGGATTGTGCAACCACGGCTGACGTTGTATGCGCAGTCTCCGAAATTGTAGCGGAACCACCGTCCTGGATATGTGTCTGCCAGTTTCGTGGAAGACTGAAATCATTGTGCCCGGTTCAGAACTACTTCGGACAACCTCTGCTTAGTACACTAGGATTCCTAACTTAGCCCGGATCGCATAGTAGGGTAACTGTGAGTGACATCATTTGTGGACGAAATCTCTATGAACGCACTCAGAGGACAACATAAGCAGACGCCCACGGACGAAACCCTGAAAGCTGCAACCGTCTGAACCAGGCTTGACTGTGTCTCTTAAGTAGGCTAGCATGGTACAAAAATGTCCACCAACGCACGTGATGTGGCATTAGACGGACCGTTACTGTGTCGGGGGCTTGCGAACCAGACAGACAATCTCATCGCGCAACGGCAGCGAGCACATGAATGGCTTGTCTGGAGCTCAGGATAGATGCTTACCGAGCCTGAGCTGCGGCAATTGACCGCATGGTTAGCGGAGTACCCATGCAACATGTGATGATTGTCTGAGTGCTGGGATGGTCTGAGTGTCATTGTGGGCCTGTTCGTATCCAATACCTCAATTGACTCAAGAAATATTGCCGTGCAACTGCTGTGTGTGAATTCAGGACCCATTTGATTTCTACATTCTGTACGCTGATTGCATCTGGATTCCTCAATAACGGATCTTGCCTACAGTTCTTTGTCTTCCAAGTGTCTTCTAAGTGTGCTCGTTACCTACTCGTTGTCAGTGCAACACCTTAAGAATACTGCATAATGTGAAGATTGGAAATAGGCAGCCGGTTGGTGATCAAACTGTTATGCCCTTAAACATCATGTCAACTAACGCATTGAGTAGGGACTTTTGTAGGGGTGTTCGGACGAACGACTTGCGTCGTTTTACGTTCTTCAATGTGTTTATTGATTTCGGGATTTTATGCAACTTCTTCAGGGTTATACGGCAACCGTCCAGATATCTGGACACCGTGGTACCGGCTACCGACATTGCGTGGTCACTTGGACCACTTGAGTACACGCCATTTACCACCGTTTTCCTACTTTGAGCCGCAACTAGGCACCTATAGTCCAGTGCGGCGGACACTTGACAATCCCCTGTCTCCTGCCACTGTATCATATCTGTGGTGTCGGCTAATGGCCTTATGTCATCTCTGGGCCGCTGTACAAATAATACCTACCTAATCTTCACAGACGTAATGCTGCCTCCTGGCCTTCCACCGACTTAACAAGCACCCTATACACCACAGTTTATTCCTCCGTTCTGCCACAACCAACAGAACCAATCAGCTGCTCTGCTAACACTGACAGTTGAGACAAAAGCAACACATATCTGCGACTATTTAAGGACCCATAATGCTCTGTATTCGCAGTACAGGGCATTTCATGCAACGGGACCTCTCCTATCCGTCCAGCAAAATTGCCAACTATTTTACAGAAAAACGGTTCATTCAAAGGACGGTATTCTATAAATCAAGCAAATGAGTTACGTGTTCGTAATTATCGGATAAGTGTTGCATCATCTGGTCGCAGTAATGCGACGTAACGCATCCGCACGCTTCAGCTACTACATCTTCAGATACCTAGTAAGCCACTCGCAGTTGCTCAGAACGCATTCCGGATCCCCTCTCAGCAGTTCGCAATACCTGGTCCCTATTACATCCTTCATATAAGCCTTGACAACAGTCCATACGCCTTCAATAGGGTTCAGAGACGGAGGGTATGGCGCTAGCCGTAGCAGTCTTCCTGTTCGATACCTTTCCTCTTGGAAGACGCTCTCCAGGTCCGTGCAACACAGCGCATTGTCACAAATCAGAATGCCCCGATCGAGGAAAGGCGATCCCTGGACAATCAGCATTTCTCGAATCCACTGCGCGCACCTTCATTTGTTGCAGCTGCTACGCAAAATCCCGAAACCTATCAATGTTTCCCTCATCATCGCGCCAACCACATACACATTCTGGCCGCGACTGTTCGCCACATTACACTATGCACGACTCCCACTCCTTGAGCGACTGCTAGTACGAGCGCAAAAGAGGTTGAAATTCGTCTCATCTATCCAAACGGGTTTTCTTCCTTCCGCTTGTAATTGTAGCAGTGTCAAGACGAACAAATTGCGTCGCTTTTGGTTCTCCAATGTGTTCATTGATTCCGGGCTTGTATGCAACTTCTTCAGGGTTATAAGGCAACCGTCCAGATATCTGGACACCGTGGTACCGCTCACCCCCACGTCATATTCTTCTTTCAGCCTCAGACGAAGGGTGGATAGGTCAACGACTGGCTCTTCCGATATTCATTCAACGACGGCATTCATGTGGCTTTCTGTCAGAGACAGGCGACGAGCCCCGTGTTTCCCCTCGGCTCCGCTGATTCCAACCTTCTTATGCGGCTGCGGCACGGTCTCACGTTCACCTGCAACAAGGAAGAGACGGTCCTCCAAGCCTCCCATTCCTCATACGCCTTCAGTACTCTTTTCCTCACCTCCGGAGAGTGGTACACGTAATGACCTCCTCGCCGCATTCTACATGCGCGCAGTGAACGTCCAAACACCAACTGTCTAACTCTGTAGTCGCCGTCCCTTTTATTGACTTCAAGTGGGTTAAGCATGAGGCCGGGGCTACGTTGTTGTCATGGAGGCGAGACCGCTGACTACTATGACGGACCCCAGCAGGCTCAGCCTAAAAACATCACACGATTTTGTTATAACGATGCGCCCGCAATAGACCGGTTAATTCACGCCTGCTGCTAAATCTGCGCCTTGGCAACCCCGACCGGAAGGAAGACAGAAGAATACTCAGCAGACCAGAGTTTTATTAGGGCAAAGAATGCTCATATTTATGTGTCCGTATCACAATGCGGATTTGACTGTACGCCCACGCTCCACACATAATTGTCCGCTGCATCTGTCCAGTTCATCGTGTTGCTCGGGCACTCCAGTCTTCGTCCGCCTACGCAACGTACGGCAACGCTCGTGATGTCTGACGTGCGATTTCATCAGCTTCCGGTCAGGCCTTGGCGACATGCCTAGTGTCTGATGCGCGATTTCATCAGCTTTTGGCTGGGCCGTGGTAACACGCTCGCACAGTCTTTCCAAAGTACGATTGGTGTCAAACACGCTAGCGTTGGCAATCGGCTTTCTCGCCCAGCTGTCACCTCGCTTTCCGAATTGAATCAGATTGCACATCTTTCGAACTTGATTGTGTTCGTAGCTTTTCGCCCGGGGATCGATTTGCAGTCGTTGTGGTCTTCTCCGCTTCCCAGCCGGCCTGCATTGTACATTTGATTTCTGCGGCATTTGTTTCGTCTTACCTGGTTGTTGACCCTCAGCTTCCAGCCCGAAGGTGTCTAGTAGGATGTCCCAATGTAAAGCTGGTGGTTCTTGGGGACCTTGGGTTTTGCCATGATTCGGTCCCAACTGATTGATGTGCCTAATCCATCTCTCACGTCCAACCATCATCTCGTAGATAACTCTGCCTTTCTTGCCGATAACAGTTCCGCTCGACCATCCCTTCGGTCTTCGAAAATCCCGGGGGTAAACCATGTCACCAACATTGAAGTGACGGAGCTTGGTTTTGCAATCTTCCTCCAGATGACTGTTGCCGTGCTTTTCTATTCTTCTTGGTAAATGATTATCGAACAACGTCCGAATCTTTCTCCAAAATAGTACTTCTGTGGAGCTTTCCCATCAGGGGAGTTTGGATTCGGAGCATTACGATACATGCATAGGAAAGATTGAATTGCATCCTGTGAAGTCATCCTTTGCCCTGCTTTACAGAGTTCATGTTCGAACGTATCCCCGAACCTTTCCGTTCCTATTCCGCTGACCGAATGAAGTCAGAAACGAACTGTTGCGGGTAGGTAGGTTGTATGTGGGCTTGGAGTGCCCGTCGTTCGCGTTCACAGGGATGACGCTCACTTCCTCTCTCATGTCGAAGAGGAAGATATTAGAAGGATGTCGATCCTTAGCATAACACATGCAATACGTTTTGTAACTGTTGGATGCGTTGGTCTTGATAGTAGGTGGGTTATTCGCTTTCCTGGAATGGCTGAGTCATGCCTAATGCAGGGAGCCCAACAACGTTTAGCTTTTCCACCATACTGTAGGAGATACCAACTTAGTTTTTCGACTGGTATAGTTTTATCTGATCGAGAACGTGCAGCGAAAATCGGGCGCTTTCGTTTCGAACGAGACGTAGTTTGATCAGCATAAACGAGCCGCAAGGTATTCAAAGTGTGGTCCGCGTCAAAACGTGGTATACGCTGCTTCGAAGCCTTCACTTCAGCTATAAGGCTGCGAAGTAGCGCAATTTCTTCATCGTTAGGTCAGTTCGGCTTGGCGACATGGAGTAAGAGCAACACTTGCTTTCATCGCTAAAGAGCACGTGACCGAAGCTACTGGTTGGAAAACCTTCAAATGCAGCAGCTTCCTAAGTAGTTAGTTCGCTCATGAGTAGTATAACACCTGACTGTAAAACAATACACTCCGAACGGGAAGCAAAAACACACCGCGTTGGGACGAGCTGTATTGGAAAAGTGACATATCTGAGCAACCGAAATTCACACGGGTCACTATATGCATCAGACAAGAACATGAAAGGACATAGTCATGACTGGTCAATGGTCTAACCATGAACGACTGTCGTACGTGCGTACAATACAAGTATGGGACAGGACAGTCACAAATATTAAACGATCTAGCTGTGAACGGCTGTAAAACGCCAGTCCCTCTAACATCTCCTTCCTTTAAATGGAAGGGAGAAGGACGCTACGTTTGCTTTGTATGTTTAACGTCTTGGGTTTACCATCAGCCTCTGCACTGGGGCTCTGGTTCACGTTGAGTAGCTGCGATCTGTTGCAACTTTTTCTCTTTGGACTACAGGCTCTACCGACGGAATAATTTGGTACGTATACAACAAAATGTTTCACGGTAACGAAGCTTGCTGTTTTGGGGCGTCCCTTCACTTCAAAACGGCGTATCCTATGGTTTAAATATATAGACCATATGACGAATCCATTGGGATTCTGTACAAAACACTTGAAACCCGTTTCGCCGACACGGCCAGGAATCCATGGTGATCTTCCATCACAAAACTTTTTTACGGACACACTATTATCAGGTACCAAATGCTGGGGGCGTGATCGATGATTAGGATTAAGCACCAACTCCATTTGGACCTAGCGCTAGCGGTGGTGGAGCGCTGGCTTCAAATCATCCAGGACCGTTCTGACACGTCTACCCAGCAACGCTTCGGATAGAGATATGTTTGGTGGCACTACTGGACCTGGCGTCGTAGGGCAAAGCTTCACAAATTTGTCTATGATTCTCTGGATATGCCCTCTCCCTCCATTTTAATCAATGCTCCATCCCAGTTAGCTTACAAATTATGCAGCCCAGCTGCCGTCGCTCATGTTTCGGTGGCTTAAGCTGCTGGCTAGTTGGCACCTGCCTCAAGCGACCATGGGTTCGATCCCAAGTATGTGGCAGAGGGAATGCGCACCACTGAGGAACCCCCGTAGGGCGAAACTCATCTAGTGCTTTTCCGGACTGTGACTGAGCTGTGTAGCTTGTGAAGTTTTGGAACAAAAACATTAAATATCACAACTAAAATACTCTTAATCATAAGTAATACATGCAAAACGTTCAGCTTGCAAGTTTGACTGGATGATTCGCTGGAGTGAGTATGTCTTCGATACCAGGCGAGCTGTAAAAGTCAGCAACTTCTTGAGAAGTGAATTGGGAACCATTGTCCGAAACAATCCTTTCGGGAACCCAGGAGTTTGAGATAAGCTGGCAAAGGTGTAACAAAACAGCGGAAGTGGTTGCGTATCTCATTTGAAAGATTTCGGGCCACATTGCGCAAGCATCGACAATTACCAGATAGTGAAAACCCTCCAGGAGTCCAGCAAAATCAATTTGAACAGGAAATCACGGTCCGCTTGGAGTTTACCAAGTATGACGCTCACTTTTGACAGGTAGTTTGGCTGCCATAGCACAGCTGTTACAGGAACGAACAACATTTGCAATATCCTTGTCCGTGAATGACCAGTGGGCATGACCGCGGGCTATGAATTTCATACGACTGATTACCGGGTGACCTTCTTGGAAGTGACTGAGAACCTACTTCTTTAGAATCTTAGGAATGACAACTCGGTCACCTACTGTCAAGTAACTATTGTTGGTGGTTAAAGTGAACTATCTTTTACGAAATTACTTTCCATAACTGTCCAAGAGGTGTGCAGGCCAACCAGTGCTAAGATACCCAATAATACATTGTAACAGGGGACCTTTCATTGTTTCCAATGCAAACTCTATCTGCTATTACTGAACGTTGACGTACGGAGGCTTGAACTACTTGTCTAATATCGGGAGGTAAGGTAATGCTGGATACAACAATGTCTTTATCCGGTATCTTGGACGTGCAGTCATTAATCAGTCTGAATGGTGCATCAGCGTGAGCAAGCGAAGACGAAGTTTTGAAACGCAAACCGAAATCGTATGCTAAAATGTTGGCTACCTAAAGCTGTAATCTGTTCAGCTTTTGAACAGGGATTCCTCATTTAGTGCCAACCATAGGTAGCAAAGTTTTAGGGTCTATGTACGAAGTAACTTTGCGTCAATGTACCATCATATGAAATTTCTTAACAGCAAGTTCTAGAGCTAATTCTTCTTCACTATTAGAATATCGTGCTAGTGTGGATCACATGCTTGACGTGCGTGCTCTCGGTTCATTTGGAATAATCCTTTTTAACTTCTCTCTATCTTCCCGCAGCGTAGTCAAGGCACGCCCATTCGAACCGGACTTAGCAGTGCTAAACAGTGATCTATCATACGTTGTATTACCTTATACCACTAAAATTTTAACCATCACTAACCGATTTGATTGCCATCCACGTTTGAATACAAGCGGATAACTCATTCACTTTGTGCCCATCGCCCTTCTGTCTATTACCATTCGCTGCAGAATTCTCCAGGCAGTCAGAATAATCTAAGCCTATTCTAATCCGGCGTTTCTCAACACATCCATGAAGGAATCTGTAATCTCGCGATCTGTTTTCACTATTGTGTAGTTTCATTTACTAGGTCCCAAACCAACCGGACCTAACATCGATCGATCAATCCACTAACACTTCAAGGGGTACGTACAAAGAAACATTGGGGAAAGCCAGCACGCCAGGCTAACTCACGCTTACCTTGACGGGTGAAGCTGAAGTCATAGACGCGTGACCTTAAAACAGCACGCCTACTTCGAACACGTCCGGTAGGAAGAGCAACTGCGAGTCATGTGCTAAAGTGGTAGAAAATGGTCTGGTGTGTACCATGTGTTTGAAAGCCTATCACACTACCTGCCTTGGGACGGGGACACAGAAAATAAAACGGTACACGAACACGGCAGAGAGGTTTTAATTTTGCCAAGTATGCAATTTTATCCTAGTTGTTAGCTGTCTAGGTTTGCTACTGAAGAAGTGTGTAAGACTAACAGAAGCGGTCCAGCAACTGGTGAGCGCCAGAGTTACACCCATGGGACGAGACGGACCTGTACTTGTATGCGAAATTAACACCCCGATTTCCCTAGTCAGGCAGAAGAAGAAAGCCAGGCGTCCCGAACTTACCCCAACGACTCAGCCTCTAGCAGTACCAACTCCATTCGCTCTCTCTCCTATAAGTAAAAACATTGCCTGCAGCGCACCAGCCTCAACTGTTGTACTGTGTGTTGCACCTAGTAGTCTGTTCGCTGCACTGATATCCGTAAATTACAGTCAACCAGCCATAGTGAACAACCCGGTGACGTCCGCATCGGTTTCCGCCAAGCAAACACCAGAAAGAGCACCGGTAACCTTGCGCCCGGACTAGAGAAAACTAAGGTGTTGCAGCACAAATGGCCTCCATCAGTGCCGTTCACAGTTTCACCAAAAACACCTAATACTAAGGCTCAAAATGCAAACTTAGTAGCCACCAGGCGCAACCACGGTGTCTTAAACCCTGTGTGCTCAAATATCTCCGAATCTACCTCCAATACAATTAAGGCTAGGTTGACGGATGATCACAGCCAATGGGGTTCCATCTGTACGTCGATCGGTGTCCATGCTGATTCCACGACATTCAAAAGAATCTCGCGTCACCCAAACGCGTCGCACTACGGTGAACCCCAGTTACTTCGGATAACACTAAATTCGGCGGACGAGACAGGGGTCGTTCTGCTGTCTGAGAATCGTCTCCGCAACAATTCAAATGGAGTGCGCATACTAGCCGAAATCCCGTGGAAAGAACGTTCAGCGGATCCCGCCCACAGAGAAAGATACAGCAAAAGTCAGGATAAGGTAACTGTGATTGCCCACTGTGTTCCTGGGCTTACTGATTCATCTTCCGACAATGCTCAGATGCACGACCTCGAGCAATAGCACTACATCCGGGAGGCTCCTTCTCTCAGAAAGGTCGTGACCACCTCGTTGACAAGGATTTCCATATCACCAACCTATAAGTGGTGCGGTCCCAGGCTGTTAACACTTGTGCTACGATCAGAACTAACGGCACAAACCCTTCTAGATGACTGGGCTAAATTCCGTAGCAGATTGTCAACAGAAAGTTTTCTGAAAGCAGCAGAACACCAGCACTTTCGAATGGCAAGTCAGTAGCGGCACAACTCTCAACGAAAACGCCAACTGCGGGACCCGACTCGGGGACGGTTTCAACAGTAGCCATAATATCCGTAGGGACAGAGTACAGTAGGAGCAAACACCGGGATCCGGGGCATCTGAAATCTGACGACATAACAAATTTTTCTCGAGAGTCTACAACCTATCCAGAAAACGATTAGTCGCCGACGCTTTATTGGTCGTGGTAAACTCACTTGCTTCATCCATCCAAGCAAAGACATATTTGGTCTCCGAGAAGCTCTCACACATGTACACCAATGCTCAAGTTCTACTCAGCAAATTAGCTGAACTAAAAGTTTGACCCGCGTCAACAGCTTGGGCCTAATCGCTGTCACCCAAACGTGGTTGCGCTGTGAGATAACGGATGCCGAAATCGAGCTAACAGCCATGTCCGTTGTCCGGAATGATCGAGCCAGAAAAGGTGGTAGGGTAGCCCTCTACTTTCATAACAACCTGAAATTCGAACCCATAAACAATTCGAATACCGACGTACCTGACTCCATTTGGTGTAGTTTCCGGCTGACAGGGAACGATCTTGGCCTATTCGTTGTTGTTTAGCGCCCACCATCGTTCACTCCTGAGATGGACTGCAACTTGATGGCTGCGTTCAGGCAAGTGATAAACAGGAAGTACAGTCACATCCTAGTCCTCGGCGACTTCAAGTTACATGATCTAGAATCCAAGGCCAGACCAGCAGAGCAGTTCAAAGTACATCTGCAAGAACTGGTTTCAGACTTTCCGCTTTATGGCCACGTCACTACGCCCACCAGATTCAGGGGAATTAACCGGCCATCAATATTGGACCAAATATTCACCAATAAAGAACCGATGATCAAGCGAGTGATAACCGATACCCCTCTGGACCGCAGCGATCATGCGACGCTAGTGTTTCATTACATTGCTACGCGGATTATCCTAAAGAGCATGCTGAAGACTATCATGTCGTAACCAACGATGACGACCCGTCCGACCTCACCGATGCCACCAGCTGGTCGTTCTTAGCCGAATGAACCCCTGAGGTGGCCTAGGGAGAATTCGTCAACATATTTAACAAGCTTGTGGCAAACACAGCTGAAAACAAACTCTTCCGACCTAAAAGGATGAAGTCTTTCGTAAGTGCCAGGACACGTAAACGCATGGCATTAAGGGACTTGGCATGGCGCACCTACCTAGTCTCCCCGAACGATGACACCTGGGATGTCTACACAATACAAAGGAACCACTGTGTCAAACTCGTCCGGGAGGAAAAGCTGAAAAACCAACAAGGTCTAGTGGAAAAGTTTTGCTCCCATCCCGAACTGCTATACAGACACGTAAACAATTTGCGCCGCGTTAAGCGCGGTATTCCTGCTCTGCACACAGCATGCAGGTTAGCCCAAACTGCACAAGATGCGGTCAAGGTTCTTGGACAACAAGTTGACCGTACCTTCCAAAGCGTGCAATCACCATACATCCTGTCTAAGCAGCTAATGTCGCCACCAGGGCTTAATCACATATCGTTTACCTCCGCAGCCATACTGAAGTGGCTGATGTCTCTGCGCAAGTTCAACTCCCCGGGTGCGGACGGCATTCGCCCGAGGGCGTTGAAAGCTGCTGCCATGTGTTTGAGAGGACCACTAGCAATTTTCTTTCAACTATATAGGAACGAGATGCACGTCCCCACGATGTGGAAGCACGGAATCATCACGCCAATCTACAAAAGTGGCAGTCGTGCTGAACCAACAAGTTACCACCCGATAACAATACTTCCTGTGATCTCCAAGGTTATGGAGTCCATCGTCGCTGAGGCTTTGATGGGGTACTTGGAGAACCACAGAGTTCTCGTTCCGGAATAACACGGATTTCGCGAAAATCGGTCCTGTATCACTAATCTGTTGATTGTCCATGCAAGCTGGACGGAATCTGTGGATGCTAGTGTCGGAGTCGACGCTGCCTACCTGGATTTCTCAAAGGCAGTAGACCGTTTAGACCATCGCATTCTACTCCATAAACTACAGAAATATGAAATCGGCCATCTTGTTCTAGGCTGGATAGGAGACTTTCCCGTGCAACGTCACCTGAACGTAAGCGTTCGATGCAATCTATCGGAATCCATCGAAGTTCAGTGTGGCGTACCTCAGGGCTCTGTACTTGGACCCCTCCTGTTCCTGGCTTACATAAATGATTTTGAGAGCGTGTTATCTTCTAACTGTTTGCTATGTGCTGATGATCTAAAGGTATGGCGTACTATAGATGCAGTGGAGGCTCACACAGCGTTACAGGAGGACCTGGACAAAGCGTACACATGGTCCATCGAGAACATGCTGCATTTCCACGTCACCAAGTGCAAAGGTCTCTGCATACGGCACAAGACTACGCAAAAGTACCGCTTAGGACCACGAATTCCACAGCTGGCTTCTCGCGAGTGCGATCACGTCGTGCTAGTTCAAGATGACCTCGGCTGTTTGAGGCAGACTAAAAAGGCATCTAAGAAAGGAAATCAGTACCTCGGCCTTCTTCGCAGAGCTTTCGGGAAGTTTGACCCTTCAGTCTTCCCAACAATGCTTAGTGCGTACGTGACGCAACCCACGGAATACGCTATTCAAACGTGGCAACCCTGGCTCAAGCACCATCTCAGCGCACTTGAAACTGCACAACGTAGGGCAACGAATAGCGTCAGATGTTTGACCAGCCTCCACTAACCACTCAGGCAGAAGAATCTCAAAATATACAGTGGACGTTATCGGCTTTTAAGGGGCGATCTCATAATGGTGTACCAGATCCTGAGAAACCCCAACCACCCATGCTTTTCCCTTCTGCTACTCAGTCAAAACACCCCGCTAAGAACTCATCAATTAAAGTTGGTCATGCAGTACAGCCGACTGGAATGTCGGCGAAACGTTTCCTCGTTCGAGCGTCACAGCCATGGAACGTCCTCCCGGAACATGTAATTAATGCACTCACCCTAACCATTTTCAAAAAACGCCTTGACAATACTCCATCATATTTACGTTATGTGCTATAGCCCATGACTACCAGATGCTGGTACTAATGCACAATAGACAGTGGACAATGTCATAACCATACTCGAGAATGAGTCACTCCAAATCCCTTGCACACAATTTGATAAACGGTACTACTTTAGAAACTGGATTTCTGTATCCTGTCGACCCGAGATAGCCGCACACGAGTAAGCGATGTCCTTGCTATATCTTATCTTTTCTCGCGTGGTACGTGAACAATAACCACTCCACTTATTGCTTTGTGTGCACATTTTACTTTCAAAGTCCCTTTAGACGGCAGCGCAGTTAAATCTGCAATCGCCCGAACCGACGACCCCATTATCTCTTAATCTATCTCTTCTCACTCTAACCACCCCGCGGGACTTGTCAAGCATCTGCTATTTTACCCGTTATAAATTGTTCATTGTTTATTTTCTGCTGCTATCAACGCGCGGGAAACATGCATCGCAGCCTTCTGATGTCCATTTGGGAAATGATGCAGCAAGACACTACCGATACCGTTTCGTGAAGCATCAGCAGCAACGAGTATTGGTAATACTGGGTAGTTATGAGTTATAAGATCGGAGGACAATATTTGTTTAAGGTCCTCAAAGGCTTTATGGAACTGCGATGACCGATGCCCCACTGACTCGTTCGCCCAAAGTGCATTTAGTGGGTCCCGGAGTTAGTGTATCATAAGGACAAAGTTGTGATGATAGTTAACTAGGCTCAAGAAAGACTGCAAAGTAGCTTTATTCGTGGGGTGTGGCATTAACGTGAAGGTTCTTATTTTGTTCCGGTCTGGCCGAAAACCAGAACTGTCGATAACAGAGCCAAGGTATGTGCTACTGGGCATCATGAGCTCGCTTTTCTATGGACGTACAAGAATTCCATATGAATCTCTCCTGGAGAACACTTCGTTCAGGTGCATGTAATGATCTCCAGTGGTGGTGCTTACAATTATTAGGTCATCCAAATAAGCCATGGCACACTGTAATCCGGATAGCATAGCGTCCATCACCTGTTGAAAGATCGATGGATCCCTTTTTCTTCCGAAAAGTAACCGATTGTAGCGACACAAGCCTCGATGAGTATTACTAATGTGCAGTACTTTTGAACGGCCATTGACCACCACTTGCATGTATGCATCAGAAAGATCAATTTTAGTAAAGATCTTGCCTTCATTAAACTTTGTGAATAAATCCACAGAAACAACTAAGGGATATTGATGTGTTTCCAATACGTTATTTAATTTCGTGGAAAAACCAGCACAAATAGGCAAAGTGTCATTAGCCTTTCTGATGACTACAATAGGAGCGGCACACGCTGAGTAGGTCACAGAAGTGATGACTTCCATGGACCCTAGTTGAATAATTTCGACGTCCACGGTATCAACAGCACCGTATGGTACTGGTCTTTGGGGACAAAATACTGGACGTTTACAGGTACGCGGATACAACACAGCTTTTAATTTAGAACACATTCCAGGATGCTCCGCAAAAACTTTAGGGAACTTAGAGACAAAATTTGATAAAGCTTCTACACCATCTTTAAAAGTTACGGGTGCAACCGAACACTGAAAATCGGTGGGACAGTGAAAAACTATCTGGGTTATCACAAACATTGTTCAAATATATGTTCCACAAATTAAGTTTGTCTATAATTTCTATGCTTAACAAGTTCAAATGTCCATAACGTGTCACGTAACAAACACCATTAGCATGCAAATTGTGAAGTTAAAACTCACATTGAACTGCCTAGAAAGAGTAATTCTGAACCGGACGCGTCGTGAGCGCGTGTGCAGTTTGGACACATGCGGATTTACCGAGCTTGCTCCATGTCGACTCAGAGCTTCTTGTACTATCGGAAACCGTGTCCAGTTGAACCCAGACAGAAACACCATTTATCACTATCGTAACATACTTCCGTAGTGACTGATAGTTCGAGCTAGTGGTTGCAAACACCTCGTTTGAAAGGCAACGTTGAAAACTTAGAGTTTTGGCGATTTTGTGACGGTATTTTAGTGGCCCCCCTACAAACATATGGTCTGCTTTTGTTGTATATTCCCATAACGCTTGCAATTATCTCGTCTGGTTTCAAAATCGAGCGAAATGCCCTGGTCACTATGTCAATAAGCACTAGGCGCACTGCCGCGGCGTGCGAAGTCGGAGAGATGTACAGAATTGTGCGATGGTCTAGGGCATGTAGGAACATTATGAACATCCACCACACAAGACTCCCTGTGCCGTTGAATCATTTATGTGTCATGCGTCAGTGTCAGCATACGTTCACATTCCTCTACCAACTAATGCAGTGAGACTTTTGGATTAGACTCCAACCTAGATAACAAAGGTCGTCGAATCTGCGTATCTGTTGGAGAACGTAACCCACAAACAAAAAATGATTACTTGTGCGTGTACTAAGCTAGAATCGTTCGCCTTCTCTGTTAATAACAGCTGCATAAATCACAAAATCATCCTCCTGGTATTCAACAACTTAAAAATATGGGAGAAGTGCGTTGAAAAGTGAAGTTTAAGGGCCGAAAATCCTGGTCAAGTGTTTTACAGTGTCGTCCAATTAGATATCACGCCGGTTCTTGGATAGAATGTCAGTAGAGTACGTTTCATATTCTTTTTGACCCAATGTCTTGAAAAGAAGGCGCACCTGAGCTGCATCGTCTAGCTCACGCCCATCAATTTCTAACAAGTCTTCACAGTGGCGAAACCATGCTTCGAATGTGAGATCATCGTACGGCTGGTAAAGAAATCCTGCCATACTGTGCATCAGTTTGTCTGCAGTGGAAACCTTTGAGTCCGTTGATGCTCACTGTAATGAGATTTATGTTGTCAATGTTTCAATTCAACGTTGCTGCGATGCCTCAAACTGTGCTTGCTGTCCGGACAGCATTTCTTGAACTAATTCCAAGGGGACCGTCATAGTTTGCAAAATGGAATGTTGTCGCCAGTTTACTATAACGTCTGACGGTATAAAACAACCCACTCCGAACGGGAAGCAAGAACACACGGCGTTGGGACGATCTGTGTTGGAAACTGACATACCTGAGCAACCTAAATTCACAAATGTCAGTAGATGAATCAGCCAACCACATGAAAGCACAGTCATGACTTGTCAACAGTCTAAGTATGAACGACTGTCGTGCATGCGTACGACACAATCAGGTGACAGCACAGTCACGAATGTCAAACGATGTTGCTGTGACCGACTGTCAAACGCGAGCCCATATAACAATGAGCTTGTCGCTAAACACGGACAACATTACCGACAATGGCTCTGGGAGACATGCAAGCCACTGCTCCTTTACCCTTTCTTCGCTCAAGAATAAGGGACCAGTAAGACGCCGCATTTCCTGGCGCAAAGTCGACGGCTTGCCATTTCCCAGCTTGAGACCATTGAACTGTTCTAATCGAGCACGTGCGCTAAGCTGTTGCTCCTTTAAAATCGTCTGTTTTCTCGTTTCATACAAAAACATCTTCGATGAGGAAATTGAATATCCTGAACCAGCGTCACAAATGATGAAGTAAGGAGTGGGACGAGCTAAATGTGCCTTTATTTTCGAATTCGACCCCAAATATGACAAACCAAATATCCGTGTTCCATAAAACTTGGAACAGCCAAAGTAAGCATGTCTACGCTGTGAAACGACTCAGATGCCACTTTCGAGTTGTGCATAAACCAAAAAGATAACCAAAAATACGATGAAACTATTAAATTTCGACAAGAACCAAATAAATCCAAGTGTAAAATGGAGAGAAGGAGCACTCACCAAAAGACGAATGACGAAAAACTAATAAATTGGCGCGTGCGCACCGAGGTCACCAATTTGTAGGGCTAATAAATACTACTCCGACGCAGTGCGTCTAGTTGAGCCCGGATATCAGTATGCATTTGAAGTCGGACACAGCGGGCTATAGTTGATGGGCTACACCGAGAGGTAGACGGATGAAACAAGACAGTGCAAACGTTAGCACGGCAGCTTAGAGAGAAGGCGAGTTTCGATCCGGATGTGGGGCAATATGCTCGTAGAGTAAGAGTGGTTAAAAGAAAAAAATAATGCACAGTTGGTTAGCACTGAAGTAATACATTAGGATAGTACATCGGAACAATGGTTTATTACGGATAAAAAAGGAACAGGCCAAACATGTCCCGTAGGTGGGTAATAGAAGAAAGTGTAAGATAGCACAAGTGGACTAAATAAAATACTCATCGGCGGAGTTATAGTGCAGGACCGTATAGAAGGAGGGTTTTGGGACTGAGCAAGTACTAGCCAAAGCGAAATGACAGGTTATAATGGCTAATTATACTTGCAACTAACAAGTAGATTGCTCACCTCGCTGCACAAATTTAACTGCGTCAATGTGTGTTATGATTCCAAAAAGGCTAGTTAGCCTGAATATATCCAGAATACTCGTGCGAATAACAAAGTGTAAGGGGCAAAGTCAACTTGGTTTGGAAGGGAGTTCTAGGCTTGGCAGACCTGGAGGGAGAAATAAGTTCTTCGAAAATCTGAATGACCTTGTTATTGACGTAGTTTCAGGCTACTGCCTCTGTGGTTAGTGTTGGAGCTGAGCTTTAGTAGATGGCGGCATACGTGACTTGGGTCGCTCAATATTTGGAAAACCAATATGAAATCTTTACTTAGAAGCGGGTAGCGTCCACTGATCTTTCCGAGTGTCTACAGTCGTTGCTGATACGAAGGATTGTACTATCCCGTGACACAATTCGTTTTCATCCTTGGGGAGTTTCAAGCGCTGCAAGGTCACGCTGTAGACAAGGATGCCAAGACTGGATTGCGTATTCGACGCATGGACGCACGTACTCGTTGGACATCAAAGAGAAGATGGGTGAAGTCAAACTACTGAATGCCCTCCGCAAGAAACCAACATGCTGGTCACCGCTTTTCAAGCGGATCCTGCCTGTCTGGCGCAACTGAGATCATCCTGTACCAGCACACCAGTGTCAAGTTCCTGAGAGCTTGTCTGCAGCTGGAACGTTCCAAGTTTGTAGGTGTAGCCTTATCGATGGCGGATGTACGCAACGCGACACTTGTTCGCATTAAATGTCAGTGAGTGTTTCATCTACCACGTCTCATTGAGCTTGCGATAGAGGATCGATGGTCGTCCATTCCCTTGGTCTCAAGCCAAAACTTAACGTCGTCTGCAAAGAGTAACACTTTTGAGGCATTAGCACTTGCTAGATCGTTGATGAAAACTAAGAACAGACGAGGCCCAAGTACCTAACCCTGCGGTAGGCCGCACTCCACTCGCATGGGGTCGGACAGAGATGTTCGGAGTGTAACCTTCATTTGCTCCTAACGACAAAAGTTACCGATCCATCCAAATAGTGAATCTCCGATGCCTTAGTGCTGAAGTTTGTCCAGCAGGATTCAATGATCGGATGTATCCAAGGCTTTCGAAAAGTCCGTGTTGACATACCTTTGGAACGAAACAAATTGAAAGAAAGGAAATATTTACTGGGAACAATAAGGGCAACTGAATTTATGGATTTTGCCACTCACTTAAACTCACGTTAAGGTCTAAGGATGAGAACGCGTTATGCTTATGTTGAGATGCTTGAAAGAAAGAGTGTTCAGGACAGTAGTAGAGCAATTCACCGAAGTAACGTTGCTGAGCAACAATCGCTTTCAATTACTAATGGCTGGATGAAGACGTAGGTTTTACCTCATTTGTAAGCTAGATGAAAAAGTGAGATTGCAGCCAGCACGGAAGAATAACATTGCCAGATCCATGTGAAAGTAGATGTTAAGGGATCACAGATGGCAAGCCTCCGTGGACTATTCTCGCCATGGTACTGCAATATTAAATCCTTCCACAAAGTTACGCGATAAGCGTACTATAGATTCCGGATCTATTGTTTATGTCGTTAAATAAGTAAAAAGGCTATTACGCATAGGACAGGCGAGTAACAAAACTGCTCATCCGATACTGCCATTGCAGCAAGCTTTTATTCGGCAATCCACGCACGCATCAACCTTATTTGTCTGATAAATACCACTTCTTTTGTTCTCACTCAATTGAGTGCTCTTAACGCTATCCAGTGATTTATACATCACAAGAACCAGATACTTCGTTAGATAACTGCAGTTCGTTTAACAGCCAGTATCCTGACACTCTCTAAACTAGAGTGAGTTCTACCAGACTCGTCAAATTTCAACTTTCCACCAGACTTGCTTGATAGCCAACCACCCACTGCCTGCAAAAGAAAGATTTCCGTCGACTTTTCAGTTGTCCTTTTGTTTTCCGAGCTATTTATCTCGAGCAAGGATGGACGATTCAATCAGCGAGATTGCGCGCTACATCTAACTTCACCGACGATGTCAAATCGTATGGTGGCGAAAAATTTGCAAACAAACTACCAAGCTCAGAGAAGAAATTAACAAGTTAATCGGCAAGCCGAGCTACAAAAATTCCATCTGCTTTGTTTCGACAATGTGGTTCCACCCGTAGGACACTGTCAACTGATATCGTGTGCCTGTCCCTGTACGTTAGGTGCGCTGAACGCTGATAACGAAAAGGCGACCACAATGTACCCACCAGACTGACTCTTCAGCATGGGTCGCAACACATCAAGGAAAAATTGAGGGACACGATGCACGCAGCCCTAGACAAAAGATCTTTGCGATTCAAAATCGTGCTCCAAAACTATCCGAATCGGAATTACACGTAACCGCAATAAGAGATTATACCCCAACTTTGTACAAGTATGTATAGCAGAAGTGCAAGAACGATCCGGCACACCAGGCTCCATTTGGTTCTGTAGAGAGTGCATCGCCGTGCTGACACAGAAACATGACACATTGATAGCGACTGCAACTCGCTAGGTTCAAGTCCAGTCAAGAATGCGCTTCACTACACCTGTGTCGCGTGCACTTTCAGCCTTGATACACATGCTATTGACATGACAGAAGAAGTGGTATAAAAGAGCCAGAACAAACAGCACAAATGGCGCAACGATAACATAACCCCACCGAGAGAATTTAATGGACAGTTCCCGAATAATAGCGTTTTGCTCAAAAATAAATCGGGCTAACTATAGAATGACCGACGAAACACAAGCTTTTATGCGGGCGTGTGCTTTTCTGTAGTTTTGTCCAGTTGAGGTAAATATGCGAAAGTACGGTGAGAAGCTGGTGGCTAATCTCAGTGAGCATTTTTGTGGCGAGTTTTTTGCATGAATTCGTGTGCATCGATACAATTGCTTTTGCCAAGGTTGGCATGTAAATACCACTGCAGCGAGACAAGCGCTTCAGTGACCTGTGAAGTAGTTTGAAAGGCTTACACAGTTGGCCTGGAAAAATAACAGGAGTGCAATAAACCCAGTGTGGTGGAATGCACGCAGTGATGAACTACAGAATCAAATAGGATGGTATACAGGATGATTATGATCGAGCGACTTAAAACGAAAGTCTCCCGATTTTAGGGATTTTTTGGTTCGCGTGGAGTGAATATGAGCACTGGTGCCTCAATGTAAATCCAAGACGCCTACCTGCCGTACGTAGGCTCAAACCATCAACTTCAATCTGAAGTTTGGGACATTCTGTGACAAGTTCGTGGCAACGGACTGCTTTATGAAGTGAAGCAGAATGTCATTACATTTTGATACATTCAGCGCCAAGCAGCGGAAGTTTGACCATTGCAATACCTCGTTTAAACAACTTTGCAGCTTGGCTGAGGGGGCCGAGGTTTCGTGATTCATGACAATGATAACGCACATAGCATACTGTAACAGAATGGTTTCTCCTGGGACAAGTATAGAGCATGGGAACAAGAATGGTGATAAAATAGCTCCTTGAAGGACACCGGATGTTGTGATGAGTGATGAGTAGCTTTTGCCTCCAAACTTGGTGATCTGAGTACGTCTTGCGAAACAATCTCATGGCAAAAATGCTAGGGCAGGTTGAATACCAGACGTATGCAGATTTTGCAACAGCGATTTACAGATGGTACACCCTAAAACTTTGCAGAAGTCGAGGAAGCACACATCTGTGGCTGTGTTTTTGCTAACTTGCCATGAGAAGACTGAATGCACTTGACAAGCCACTGCAGCTTGTGTAGGTGTTGAAGTTCTATACCAAAACTGAAATAGGTTACCCAAATGGGATTCTGTCAGCATCTTTTAAAGAATGGTTTTCTCAGCAACCATTAAGGCCACCGAGGTGGAGGCAAGAGACCGATATTTATCAAGCCCTATTTTCGGTACTGGCCTTATGCTGCCAATCCCCCAATCACACGCGATTTTCCTTTGTTTTGAGCACATAGTGTATAGATCGGCCAGAGGACGGGCCAAGGAGTCGGCACACTGTTTCAAGACGACGGAGGATAACCTTTTAGGTCCGCATGCCTGGCTTGAGTGCAGCTGGTTTAGCTTCTTTTGCAGTGATGCGACGGTGACAGGAGGTAGCGACTCCGTAGAGCACTGAAACAGTGCAGCTGATGAGTCAGCGAACGAATCATTGCCATTACAGCAGTAGGTTGGGCGTAATTCTGCTATGTTCTTACCGGAATTCGTACTCTGATGATAATCTGTCCGACCTCATTGGCGCAACTAGCTGGTCTTCCCAAGCCGAATGGCCCCGTGAGATGATCTGCGGGGAATTAGTCAACAGATTCAACAGCCTGGTAGCAAGCCTGTCAGAAACTAAAATTCACTGCTCAAAAATGAAGTTGCTTCCAAGGAGCATGAATTGTAAATACTTGGCATTGAGGTACTCGGCAAGGTCCACTACTTAGCCTCTCTGAGGGAACAAACCTGGGATGGCTGTAGAACACAAAGCAACCACTGCGTCAAACTCGTCCGGGAGGATAGAGTAAAGAACCAACAAGACCTAACCCCAAGCTACCATAAAGACAAGTAAACAAAACTTGTAGGGTTAATCGCAGAATTCCTGCTGTGCACAAGGTATGTAAGTTACTGCAAACATCCCAGAAGGTTGACAATGTTCTTGGAGTAAAATTTAACCCTGCCTTCATAAGTGCCCAGTCATCTTACATTTTGTCAACGCAGACCATGTAGCTATCAGGTCTTAACCACATATTCTTTACAAGCACAAATGTACTGAAGCGGCTTATTTCCTTACACGAATACAGTTCCCCGGGTGCAGACAACATTCACCCAAAGTTTTTGCAAGTGGCTGCCATATACACTTTTTCTCAATGATAACTTAACAAGATTCAAGTCCCTAAGATGTGGAAGCCCGGGGTCACCATTCCAATATACAAAAGTGATATAGAAATAGAACTAGCGAATTATCGCCATATAACACTAATTCCGGTGATCTCCAAGATCATGGATACCAGTTTCGCTGAGGCACCCAAGAGGTC
The DNA here is from genome assembly GCA_944474145.2 of Dicrocoelium dendriticum. Classification (NCBI taxonomy): domain Eukaryota; kingdom Metazoa; phylum Platyhelminthes; class Trematoda; order Plagiorchiida; family Dicrocoeliidae; genus Dicrocoelium; species Dicrocoelium dendriticum. The sequence goes on from OX104064.1 coordinate 82,374,583, forward strand.
CCTGAAGAGTAAGCAACTTATTACTCAGGAGCAGCAGGGATTCCACCAAAACCGGTCCCTTGCTACTAACATGTGAATGATGGGGAAGAAGTATGGGCTGCCTATCTGGATTTCACCAAGGTATTCCACCGCTTGGACCATCACAAGAGGATCTCAACAAGTCCCACGAGTGGTCTGCTCAGAACATTGTTGAGTTTAACCCTGTCAAGTGTATATTAATAGGCATCTGCCACTACAGCACCTAGAAAAAGCGACTAGCAGTACATGTCTTGCAGCGCGCTTCCCTTGAAAACAATATTGGGGTCCTTGTGCTGGACACTATCGGATGCTGAGGACAGGTTGAACAAGCAGTGAAAAGAGCCAACCAATACTTAAACCTGCTACGTAGGTCCTTTTGTTGACTTGATCCCACCTTTTCCGTAAATCCTAAACGCCTGTGAGAAGCCACATGTGGAATTCACCATCTAGATGTGGCATTCATGGCAACAACGTGAACCCATTGTTGGTGAGAAGCCACAACAGAGGGCGACAAAATTGTTGAAAGATTGTTTCACCACCTATACCAGTTGAGACTAGAGGCTCTATTAGTTTTCTGTGAATAAAATCGCTTTCTGTGAGGTGACCTGATACTGATGCATCAGGTCCTCAAGGATCCTAACCACTCATGCGACCCTTATTGAATCTCAGTCGCAGCACCTCAATGAATGGCCATCACATGAAGTAAGCTACACAGTATAGCGGGCTGGAATGCGCCCGAACATTTACTTCGTTCGGGTATTCCAGCCGTTGTATTTACTCCTGCAATCAGTCATCTCCGCCCATACGTCAGCGGAATGCAAAACTCGACTTGGTGATGCTTCACATCACTTGCATTACACAATTTAACCCAATTATTTGGGACACAGGACGATGTAATCAAACTATGTATTCACGTAATATTTTGCGGCAGGTCAACCGCTACGTTCTTTTTATATGAAACGTTTATTTTTGGTCCTACTCATTTATATAGGGAAACTATTAAGCGTATCGCTATTTGATTCCTGATAAAACCATTGTCCCATCTTCTATTGTTCTGAAGTTTCAATTATGGATTCGGTGATCCCGTTCTGGGTTGGATAGGCGACTTCCTTGTTAGACATCACCTTAATGTGAGGGTTCAGAGTGTCATATCCGAACCAATCCAAGTATGGTTTGGGACACATCAGGGCTAGGCAATCGGACCCAGCCTACTTCTTGTATTCATAAACGATCTGGAGAAGGTGATTTTGCATATTCCCCACTGTTCACCAATGATCTAAAGACATAACCTGCTGTCACTACAGTGGGTGATCATACAGCGAGGCAAAGGGATCCGGATGAAGCGTTCACTTGTACCATCGAGAACATGGTGCATTCCAACACCACCAATGGCAAAGTTCTGGGGGTATGCCATCAGAGTACTCACAACCAACGGCCAAGTCCACAAATTCTACGACTGGATTCTCATCAGTATGAACTCAGTGTGCTTATGCAATATGCTCTTGGTTGTTTGAACCAGTTTAAAAAGCATGAAGGAAAGCAAAGCGACATTTCGACCTCTTTTGAAGAGCATATGGGAATGTTTCGAAACAGTCTTTCCGAATGTACTTAGCGCGTAAGTGAGACCGCACGCGGAATACGCTATCCAAGCGTGGCAACCCTCGTAGAAGTACCGCCTCTCCGCGCTCGAGGCTGCACAACGCAGGGTGACGAAAGCATCCAAGGTTTACCCCACCGTCCCTACCCACTCAGGATGAAAACTCTAATAGGGTAGAGCGGACGTCATTGACGTCTACAGAGAGATCTCACAGTGGTGTGTCAGATCCTAATAAACCCCAAATATACATGCCGCTATTTTTTTAAATTCAGCCAAAACTGAAGGGTAATCAGTTTAACAGTCACGCTGGAATGTAGGCGAAACTTTTCCTCCTCCGATTAGCGAACCCCTAAAACTTCCTCCTAACGTATGTAATTAGTGTCTCCACCTTAGCAATATTCAAATAACTTCTCAACGATACCCTGTCACATTTACATCATGTGGTGTAGCCCATGCTCATCACATGATGGCATTAGATCAGAACACATAGTGGACGGTGTCATAATCCGCCTAAACGCTAAGCTGGAATACTCACAGTGTGGTAATTCAAATATCCTAGTGAATCATATTTCTCACACGTCGTTTTACCGACGCTGTTACTTGGTCTAGTATTTTTCAATCTAACCATCCTACGAGACCAGATAAGCATTCACTTTAATACTGTTATAAACCATTGTTCCATTGCTTCCTTACACTCCGTAATGAAAACACGGTCCGGCAAACAAATCCGTTTTCATTGGATTTGTCGTTAGATCAGGTACATCACATCCACTAATTTAAGATAGTAAAATTTGCATTGACCAAGTAGAAAACAAAGGTGCGCATGCAACACATCCTTGACCTGAATGATATAACTGACTGACCATGGTTGATGTGGTTTGTTCGCGCGGAAACTGCACGGACAACAGCTGGTTGAGACAAGGCCAAACCCTTAACGAAATGCTTAGCACACACCACGGGGAGTTGTTAAGACGAGCTGTGATGGCATCCAACAGTGCAAAAATTCGGCATCTGATGTCTGCACATCCATCACACGGTAGGTCAGGCACAAAGATTTAGAGATAAAGATGGGATGATTGCTTTGGGTTTTGTGTGCGACTACTGCTATGGTGCACATCCTGTACAATCCCCAGCTTATACACATTGGGTGATGCCGGTAGCCGCGTACAACTTACTATTTCGTAGCGCTTCCAATGCAACCTGGCCCACAGCAACCGGTAAATTGTTGCACACAGAACTTAACATTTACAGATCGTATTACCTCCAGCCATAGGCCTGGAAGGGGAGATAATGCGTAATGTGCGACGCCAGAATTGTTAAGGATGACTACACTTAAGCGTTTGTCAACTTGTTCGGAACTTATATCTCTTGAATTGCACAGATAAGCAAATGGGTTTCTTTCTTGTCATTAGTTCGCCTCGTGATAGCCTTAAGTAAGGAACGGTTGCCTTAGTTTGGCGCGCACTATTCTAATTATTGTCATGACTATATATAAAGCAGTTATATTTAGCCTGCCGACGAATCACTGAAAATGAGAATGCTTGCGAAACCGTCTTCTATTAACTGAACACAATGCTATCTGCTATCTGAAACGAAGCAAAATCCCACCTTACACGAGGAGATTAATACGCATATTGACTTCTGTGCGTAGCATTCGGAAGCAAAATCGTGATTTGGTTTTTGAGCAACTGCATCAGTTATCATGAACATCCTTAGCGCTAGTTCACAATGTTTCGAGGAGACCCTTTCAACATCCCCGAGAAGCGTTCCTTCGCTTTGCTTTAAGCGAGAGGGATTCGTGCATTTTGGAGCTGAGCTGATTGATAGGAAACTGATGCAGTTCATCGGTGGCTTTTGTTCATCTAACTGATTAGGAAAAGTCACCATTTAACCCATATGTGTAAGATTACAGCAAAACGGCAGCAGGAACAAGAGCTAAAACTCGGCAGTAGGTCAGCCACATCAAGAAAGGGCAGAATTGTTGAAGAAACCTGAACGGTACAAGCACAATCTTTCGTCCTTTCAGCTAGCACAACCCACACGTGTTGTGATAACCTTTTGTTCGAAAGTTTTCTTATCATAATTATTATGCAAAGAGCTTTATCTAAAAGTGCTGTTTGAAAGTGCTGTTTACATGATGACTGAATTGGTGCCTACAAGCAAATCCCGACTACTCTGGGCTGCTTTGACCCATCTGAAAAGGCGTCAGAGACTGGAAACCAATACGCTGGCATGTTGCGTAGGGCGTTCGGGCTGTTTGATCTCTCTGGCTGTTCACGGTACTTTAACACATACGTGCGGCCTCATGTGGAATACACAATCAAGGCCTGACAGCCCAGACAAAAGTGAGATCTAGCAAAACTCGAGATTCCACAGTGAAGAATCACAAAACATATCAAAGGTTTGTTTCACCTCCCATAACAGCTTGAGCTGAGGACTGATTGTACAGCGGTCATTATCCGCGCTTATGTGGCGACCTAATAATTGCCTATCAGATTCTTCGGAACCCCTACAACCACTGCCGCCATCTACTGCAATTCAGTCACTACACGAATTTGAGGAGCCATCAGCTCATTTGGCTATGCAAAACAGTCGGCTAGAATGTCAACGAAAGTTTAACTCTCTTCGTGTCTACCAGCCAAGGAATGTCCCCCCCCCAAAGTACGTTGTTTCCGCTCCCACTTTAGCTGTGTTTAAACACTTTTGACGTTGCGCCAAGCCATCTACATTACGAGATATCGCTTAAATATATCAACAGATGATAAAATGCGACGAAAGTTGCACATCCAACACCAATCTACATAACTGAGGTTGGCTCCTTTCTGCCTGGCTCTATGCGAATACTGTGACGATTTGCATCGTAGCAATTGGTTTTCTTTTCACCATGTTGGGGTTCCCATTCTGGTCATCATACGTGACTTGTTAAACAGTCGCTGTTCTACGCATTAATGTGACAGCGTTTAAGGCTACCCTGGTTTAATTCTGTTACGAGTATTTGATCCACACGACGACAACCAAGAAGTTGAGGACATAAGGACAGTTAGAGTAGCTAGAATCACTGAGGAAAACCAAGAGCTTAAGCTATTTAAGTCAAACAATGATGAGGGTATTGTTACTTTGAATAAAGCCGCATAGCACTGTAAAATGAGTGTGTTACATGAGGGTCCCTCGCATTTCGTGGGAATTTTCAATGAGAAGAAGCAAACTGATCAGTTTAAAAGGCCATTTCTAAAGGTGTCAGATAAATGAAGCAAACGGGGCTAATCGATTCTCTGACATTTGACAGAATTCCTTCCGTTGGTACCCTGATTCCCATATTAGGTGGATTACCCAAGATGCACAAAAATAAACTACTTTAAGGCACATATTATATGAAGAGTATCTCTATACCTAAGTTGACAAAGTTGAACTACTGGGGCCACCAAGGGTGAAGCTAGCTACCCTTATTTTGCGTGACACGTTCGAATTCGTCGAAAACATTAGAACTCAGGGTGTGGATAACATGCATCCATTTTCACTCGTTATGACGTCATGGTTTACCAGTAGTCCCGTTAGACCGCCTATCGACTATTTGACTAAACATAAGTAGCGCACATACAGATAAATTGGCGTACTGGTAGAAAAAAGGAAGACGCTGTCCCACTAACGTACGCACCACGTTCAATTTAGCTTCGCCGAACAGTTATGCTATCAGACATACGTCCTAGCTATGAGGTCACCATTTACGCCTCATGTTCGCAGTGTTTATGAGCAAACTAGAGAAGGGTCATCTGAGTGAAATGATTAAGCAGCCGCCACTGTATCAACGCCATATCGGTGACTTGATGCACATGGATGATGGCTCCGTGGACCAGGTTGCATTAGTACGGAAATTCAATCTAGTCGGCAGAAATGTTCAGTTTTGCATGCAACCGGAGTCCAATGAAGGTCTGGCTTTCCTGGATTTTTAAATGTCACTTTGACCAGATGGCTAGCTGCAGCGTAGATTCCGCAGAAATAAGACATGAACAGAGTAATAAACACACTTTGATAGCTTCGTGTAAATACAACAAAAATCGAAGCTATTAAAGTCGCATGTCGGAGTAGCGACGAAAATACGCTCCGGTGACAAAATTTAAGCAGTGCGCGGCCTACTAAAAAAACTTTCTCTACCAAAGACTGTATGGCGAACTAACAGTGCGGTCGTCGAAGAACTCACGACAATAAGGAAAACCGTCTGCTTATATGTGCCATTCAATGGAGCTAACAGTTCCGAACAAGTTGACATACGATTAAGAGTGGTCAACACATTTGGCGCCGCACATAACGCATTAGATTACTTTCCACGCCCATACTATATCTCCTGCTGAAAGATAAACTACCAGTGGATCTCACTTCCTTCTGTGGAAAAGCGCTCTGTGTGCTGGTTCAGCAACAAGTTGAATGCATGGAAAAACCGGTCATACTTTTGAAACTAGCGTGTAAAACTTGGGGCGCCTCAGGAGAGCTTTCATTCAACACGACCTATTTACTTTTTCTTAACTCTCTTTGTTCACATACGATCTAACATGGATTATGGGATACAAGAATGACTAACATGGTGGAAGCCGGACCCCACTATCTTGGGGATTCCACAACGCCTGGACACCAAAACGGTCAAGAGACCATACGACTTACTCTACGAACAGCGACTGAGTATTTTGGGAGTTTTCAGTTAACTTTATTAGCCTTCACGTGGTGACCTTAAGACGGTTTAGCAGATTTTAAGAAACCCAAATCACTCCTGCTATCAGATCACCCATACCAACAGACGGAGAGACCATCGTCTCAAACTGACAGAACAATCCAGCCGTAGGATACAGATTTTTCGCAAATCTTATTTGTTCCACATGGGTTTTCCTCACAAAGCCCCTGCATAGGTTGTGCTCAAATGTCATGTCGACAGTGCACTGACCGCATTACAATATACCATGAACATTCAGAAAACCAAACTGCATCAACCCACACGTGCTTTTTTGGGAAGACCAAAATGGTGACAATGCAAGTTGTATAAACGATGTGGATGCCGCAAACGGACAATATCTGACTTGGCAAGCTCATTGTTTTCAGTTATGCGTTGTTTATGGTTACTTTACTTTTCTTTGAAAACCCTCACTCATCGTCCTGTGAAAAAGGTTAGCCTTGGTTGTTACTCCGCAATGTACTATTGACCATTGTGTGTGTACCAAGTTACCTAGATCGCCTTTGCGTATGGAAAATGATAAAGGAACGCCAGAATAAACAGTAAGATCTATTATGGGTGACACACTTTGTTTCTATTTGCTTAATGCAACATTTATTAACTTAAATAAATATGCTTGGCCTAGAAATTGTACAGGAAAAGCGGTCTAGCAGACAGGAACGTTTTGGTGGATTCATCCCTATGCTTGGTGCAGCACATTCATTTATTTATGATGGCAAATGTTAGATTGGAGACTAGAAAATGAAGGTGTACACACAGCACATCATTGACCTGACTGATATAACTGAGTGACCATGGTGGGTGTGATTTGTTCGAGCGGAAACTGCACTGTCGACAGCTGATCGCAGCGACGCCAAAGCCTTAACGAACTGCTTAGCATACACAACGGGGAGTTGTTTAGACGACTCGTGTTCGTCTTCACCAATGTGAGCATTCGGCATCTGGTAAATCTGACCGCCTCTCACACAGTTGTTCGGGCGCGATGGTTTAGCGATAATGATGGAGACGGATAAGTCCATGGCTCACTGAAGCTAGTGATGGAGAGATCCTGACTCATCTTTGGCCCGCTGTTGCCAATTTAGTACCTTGGACTGGACACGTCCTCGTGGTTGTGCTGAGTTGGAGTTAGGTTAGGCCATTTTTCTAGCTAAAAGTCTGGCCACGCTTCACGTAGGTCGATTGACTCAAGGCGCATTTCCCGCTGCATTCCTCGTTATAATTTTCCAAGCATTTAGCTGGGAATCCGAGTTGTTCTCATGTTCACTTTGGACGCAATGGCAGTATGTCAGTCGAACCACAATCCATGAAGTACTCCAATACTGGAACCTCATGCTGCATTCGTCATCACGCAGTGTGCAGACTCGCTTTATCTGTTGCATAGAGTGGGATGAATAAGCGAAAACATGCAAACGCTGATGCTTCACTGTATTAATGTTCCCCTTCCATTCCACATTCTCCTCCCCCAATTTACCTAACCTTCTACGTCCGCCACTCCGAGCGATTGTCGGGCGCAGTCGTATTCCTCCGCGGAAAGCGCTCAATATCGGATGGTGGAACGAGTGCATACTACTGGACCGGAATACGAATGAGCGTCCCATGTGACGCACGACACTGATCGCCATTACACTTTAATGTTACGGCATTGGTATTGTCGCCCTGAGCTAGAACCGGATTGTTGGCCAAGGCAAGCCGTGCGAAAATAGTGTGGATACACGTTCCACTGGGTGTGGAAGGTCATCACGACACCACGTGAACACAAAATTGGATTTGCAATAACCGACGGCCTAAATAGACATGTAGTGGGTGAGCCGACCGGCATCAGCCCAGAATTTGCATACGCTTTGAAAGGAGTAAAGTTTCAAACCTTATTGGCACGTATGGTTCTACCATGTGTTATCCTGATGACACGGTGCGTGTTTTATGCTTAGTTGATCTCGGTGATGTGGTCGGTGCCGAGACGCAACCGGCAGTTGCTGTTGGACGCTTTTAACGCGCGTGTTGGGTGTGGTGCTGCAGGGTGGACAGACATACTCGGGCCGTACTGCACAGCCAACGGGCACCGTGACCGGCCTGGCGATCACGAACACCTGGTTTACACTGTGTGGGAGTGACATACCTGCATGGACGCACCCACGGAACGGTCACTCTCACCTGCTCGACTATGTCATCTTAGGCTAGTGTGATGTGCACGAACTGTTCATGACGCGTGCTGTGTGGAGCCGAGTGTACCACTGAGCACAAGTTGATGAGGACCAAAATTTACGTACATCTTCGCAAGTTCGTGTATTGCCCGCCTGCTCTTGAATCGGTCGTTCGCTTGGTACTGTTGAGAAGAGGATGGAACTCGGGAAAATCATGGCTACTCGCATCGGCAAAGTCGACTCCATTGTTTCAGTCAGCTACCTGTGACACCATTTCAAGGGGCTGTTTACCGATGCGCAAACTGTAAACGCCCCGATTGCTCTGATGGAAATAGTGCGACAACTGGTGCATTGATGTCGGTAAAGATTACAGCATTTGCTGCAAAAGTGAATCACCCTACCACCTCCAAGAAGCGGAGTCAATTTCGGAGTGTATGTCAACCATGGACTCGAGAGTTACGTCGCATTAAGCTTGCACAATGGAAGGAGAAGGCGGAGCAGATGGAACGCTGTGCCGAACGCCACCAAGATAAGGAATTCTTTGACTCCTTGAGGACAGTGTATGGGCCCATCGTGCAGCCGGTGAGGACTATGGTAGATGCTAATTCAGGCGCTACCTGCAAACAGAATGCAGATACGATGTCAGTTTGGCTAGCGTAATTCGGCTATCACTTGAATGACTGTTCAGCGATTAACTGGGCTATGTTGCAAGGGCCGCAACAAGATGTGAAGATGTGTCTTACTGACACACCGACATTGCTTGAGACGCAGAGAGTACGTGCTTAGCTGCGCATGCACTGTGAAATCGCAGCATGATAATCTCGGAGCAATATGGCTTTCAGCCAATTCGCTCATGCACTACGAACCTGTTATTTGCGCTCACTAGCTGGACTGAAGTAGTTGATGGTGGAGCAGAAGTCCACCTCATCTACGTGGACTTCCCAAAAGCGTTTGATCGCCTAGACCAGCTATTCGCAACGGGAGCCATATGGCCCCCTGCTGTCCATAGAGTATTTCAGGGGGCCCTGGAATGAGAAAAATCTTTAGGGGGGCCATAGCGGGTCATGCTGTGAAAAATGAGTTGTGATAGCATAAAAAACAAAAATTATGTTTAAAACTTTTCTGGTAGTTTTTCTCCGCGCGCTAATCTCATGGGGGTCACTAACGGTCAGTGAAATAAAGTACGTGTACACAAGTGCTTGTTTACGAAGGTTTGAACGCCGGACCGGACAGACTTTCTGTTGCGGAGCTGGTGTAGCTCCGCGAAACGTACGTATATTTAGCCGGTCTGAGAGATGCAATCGCCACACGGGGACTCAGATTGTGCAACTAACGACCGAGCAGTCCCCAAGAATTTGATGCGTAGCCACAGTGAAGCCACTGGACTCGGCTTAGTACACTGCGACAGTTACCACACAATACCACACTGACACTAACTGCGGTTTCCTCAGGACGCTACCACTGGGTGGCAACTGATATACCGATCAGTCTTTCTATTTCCTTGGGTCTTAACGCAGTAGTGCTAGGTTACACGTCTTTCGTCTTCAATCGTAGCTCTCGTGTACGTCTGTCGGTTAGGTCACATTAGCCAGCAACGTTCGGAATTCGAGTGACTAATACGTGCACCTGGGGTGTTATCTCTGAAAAATCTTCGTCCGTTCCGACTAAGTCAGAGCAACTAGGACGCGTTAAAACGCTATCTTAACATTCAATTAAGTTGAATTTTTCAAAATGGCAAGCGGTTTTGTCAACTTACAACGTACTTGCAGAAGTCCGGCTTCTGTGATGAGTATACACAAAATAATGTGCACATAAGTATACTTCTCCTGATAATAAAATGCCTTGTCAGCACGCATTGGACACCACATGCGTTACTAGTTTCGTCGTTGGCTCTGCCTTGCCGAGTTCTTGAACTCTCCGGCATTTTCTTCCGTGTTCGTCTCTTTTGTCCTTTATTTTACCTGTTGTCACTTCTTAGTGTAACTTTCCTGTAATGAATAGGTGCTCACCGAGCATTGTCATTTGCTTAGTTCTATTTCTTTTCTTTCTTTATTGGCTTTTGTCAAAAAGTTTTCATCAGTCATTTTAGCTATCCACGGTATTTTCAGATGCATCCTAAGAAACAGCCTTTGGTTTGCTTCTAATAGTGTTTCCACAATTTTAGAGAAATTAAATAAATGTTTTATTCTCATCAGTTTGAGACACGCCTGTAAACGTATGACTACGCGTGATCAAAAACTGAACAAACATGTCACAAATTAACCTGTACCACACTGGATATATGTAAGCGCGTGTGTAGGTAGCCATGTTGAGTGGATTTCCTAATGTGACTCTGGATCTACGATTTTGTGAGATGGCCCGCAAACGTAGGAATTGATCAAAGGGACTCTTCGAAGTTGATGACATTCGTGAAGTGCGTAAGATCTTCCGGAAAAACCACTTTAGTAAGTGGCTAGTCACATCCGTCTTCAGTATTAATAACACTGTCGGGCGTGATGAGTATGAATTCTCAAGGAGCAATTCAAGCCATTTCGCTCAGCAACTGAACGATTTCCAGGCGAATAGATGAGATGTCTATTGACAAAAAAGTACGTTAGTCGCTTTACTACAGACCAGAAAATTTTCTTTACTCGTAGATGAATCTATTTTACCTGATAAAGACGCTTCTCGTGACGCATGTCCGATTCGTTAATGATAACCAATTAGTGGAAGACATGCAATTTGCCAAGAGAATTGAAAGTCATACAAAGGGTTAGTCTATATTCGAGGTTGTCAATGGCTATCTGACTGGAAACTTTATCACAGTGCGGGACATAGTTGCAGGTACGAAAGATGGTACTGCCGCCATGGTTGGAAGGGATAAAAGCTTCCTTGCTCATCTAAAAAATGTTCTCCCTTCTGTTCACAAAATTCACTGCGATTCATTGAACACATCTAGGGGATAAAAACTTGGGAGCTCACTCAGCTGTTATCATAGCAGACAACCATATCAAATCGCACCCCCTTCACAATCCTCTTTTCCAGAAGTTGTGTGAGGAGAACAGGGACAAATGTCAGGTTCTTTGGTTGCATACAGAGGTAAAATGGCTGTCCAAGGGAAAGTGTCTTCGTCGTTTTGCTGCAGTCTGGACACCATTATCAAATTTCTGTATGGAACTGATTACAAAAAAACCGTTAACAGCTAACCCAGACGAGCTTTATCGGGCTGCTGTTCTGAAAAACACCAGTTATTAAATAAAACCTAACAAGGCAAGTTGCGTAAACTCACCTCAGGCAAAGAAGCCAATATCGCCTTTCTCAAAAGCTAGAAGTGTATGATCAAAACACCCAAACGTCGAGAATTCCCCATTCTCGCTGCAGTCACAAGGGGTTTGAAGAATGCAGATTGATTGTTTATGACAGACATCTATAACAAACGAAAAGAAATGAAAGACGGGTTTCATGACCTGATTGACATGGAAATCTGATTTAGATATTCGGTTCATTAGATGTACATTCCTGCAGTGTTGGGGATAAAATCCAGTGAATTCTTACAGAGCTTCACAGTGACACACTAGCAAGGTCCAAATTCAAGTAGTATAAAAGGATTATTAGATAACGATTGATTCCCTAACAGATATAACAGACTGCGGAAAACAGCATTAATAAATTTCCTTGATTTCCATGCACATAGCAAGTTGAATTTAAATGTATCAGAGCTGTTCTCCTACCAAAAGTAAAAGCAGATCAGACATTAAAACAACTGGGGAAAAGGGAACAATGGAACAATCGAATAAAACGAGCAAAAAAGCTATCAGTTCAGAGGTCCCATAGGATGGTTATTGTAAAAGTTGATAACATAAAAAATTGTTAAACAACTGGTTTACACCAGTGAATTCAATAAGATAAGCGTAATATAAGCTGTACATACAATTGCAATGTAGATAAAAATAACGTCTCATCCAGATGTACACATACAGGAGGTGAAAAACGTGGAAGGAAATCTGAGATTTGACCGCAGTGAAACCTCTTACAGACACGTGGTTTATCGATGGGTAATGTGTCATATAACATGGTGAAGCGAAATAAGTGCACAGTCAATGCAGGCTACGAACTCTGCAAACGTAGGAGCACAACTGACAGCTTCCTGTAGGGCAGTCCATGTACGCAAATGCGAACGGAAAAGAAATGCCGACAGCATCCCAAATGACTGTACTGCTCTGCCAGTTTGAAATGGTGGCCTCTCAAATGGCTGTTGTGACAAAGATCTAGCAAGTAGCCGCACGTGCGCTTGGGATTTATAAAAATTTGCTAAGTCAAAAGAAAGTCTCCGCGCAATCCTCAAACTGTCCGCTGAAAACCTCGAACACTTGTAGTCTTCCTTCATACAGCAAAATACACAGACCCCTGACAATTTTGGTTACCCGAAGATGTGATATCTTCAAGACGGGGAGATGATTCCTCAGCCATGGATGCCAGAGCTTTATTAAGTATTCCACGGAATCGGGTGGGAGTGTTTAGGTGGCCATACAGCGGGTAACTGGACACGAACGCTTGTAGATCGGTCTTAAACTGTTCTCCGGGAGTTGCTTGGAATTCCAGAGGGTGGATGTTGAAATCGCCAGTATTGTGTGTGTGACAGTGAGCTATGTTTATCACCTTCATTAGTGCGGATGTCAGCTGAAACTCCATCTCTGGCTTGGAGGAAGGAGGGTGATAAGTGACCACCACTAAGCAAATGTCGTTACCCTTTAAACTCAGACGGCATAAAAGAGGATATTGTAACCTATTAACCGGTTCCTCTATGCGCTCACTTTGGAGATCACTGCGGAAGTACAGTCACTCCTCCAACTTTGCTGGGTCGATCGTTCTCAACAATGGACATGCCTGACAGTGCGATCCCCATGTCACTCATGTCAGCGTGTAACCAAGCCGCCGTTATAGCGCTGAGGTAGCAAGCTTTTGATGCTTGACGCAGTAGCATTTTGTAAAGTTTACTCAGTAAGCCCTGTGTGTTGGTGCAAATACAGGAAAACTTCTCGGATATCGAAAGGTGTTGACTTGGAGCACATGAATGATGTGTGTTTGTGCAGACCGATGAGAGGTCGGCACGTAATCGTTCTTGGGGAGCTTCATTGACATCATTATTAGTTTATGTTATGAAATGAAATCACGAGCAACCTACTTAGAACTACTGAGCCGATGATTCTTACTTATGCAGCCCTGCCTTCTCCTTTTAGATGTTGATTTCTCGTGAACACACTGTCCTTTCCCGACCGTTAGGGGTAAAACACTCGTGTCCGCATTTGTAACAGCAAAATATACTTGACCTCGGGGGGCTAGACTCCATCGGCATCTGCCATTTTTATATCCGGCGTTTCACAACGTATTCAATAGTCTTTAATCGGGCACCTGGCGACTGAACTTTTGCTAAGCTCCCGCAGTTTGCGCCGATCCCCTGCCTTTGATTCTCTACACCTAAAAGCAACATAAGTTTCTGCTGTGCGCTGCATCATGATGTCCTGGTAACGTAAATTGACTTTTCCAATGTGCTGCTTTCTCGCACGAAATTGTTCACATAGGAGTTGTTTCGGTTTGTCGTCGAATGCAAACGGCAGACATGCCCGATCCACCTCAGGTCCCGCAGCAGACATATACTGCAAATCGGTCACCCCAACCGATGCGTGGGATCCAACGCAGGCACCTACAGGTTTCGCTACCGTGTAGAAGAAAGGACAGCAACAACGATCGGTACATCATTGGCTTCGTCCCATCGGTTAGCTGATGGTAATTCCACACCTGATGTATCAGATTGTCAAATGCGGCAGCCGTCTTCGATACGCACATGTGCAACTAGCTAGTCATCTAGACGTCGGTACACGATATGCTCCCCAAGTAACGAAAGCTGTGGGTGGGTTTCGAAACTTCATTACCAAACTGGATTTGCAGCATTTATTGTGAAGACTAAAATAGCCAAACAGCCTCGCTTGTTTGAAATAAAAGCAACAATTCGTAGCTCAGGTTGTTCGGTCTGCAGTTGAACTGAACTTGGCAATTTTGTTGCGACAATATTGCCAAGCTCGGTGAACGGTTCAACTGCTATCAGTCCTGCTTGTGTTGACGGTGAGCCCAAATTTGGCCGCTATAAAAGCGAGAGCCGTCGTTGTCTGCTACAACATCCGCGCTGTGCAAACAACGCGTACTCGTCAGCAAACAGCAACCTACAGGATGGTTGCCTCACATACTAGGATTCTTGCCCCGAAACGATGGATGTTCAGCAATCCCAAAACAATATGGTGCTCCACACGAACACCGTAATCACAAGCAGCATCAAAAGCACGGCAGATCCTTACCTTTAAGTAAATGTTAAGTAGGATTGGGTTTAAGACACAGCTTTGCTTCACAGCAGAGAAAACATCACATTCATTCGAGATTTGTTTACACAGCTGCACCCCTACTCGCTTCCTCTGTGCAGATATTCAAGTGGGCTTACTTATGTACCTGGACAACCAAACTCACCCTACACCGGCCACAGTGCCTCGCGGTTCACGGTATCAAATGCCTTGGTGAAAGCTACGAACGATGAGTATATTGGCTGGCGGCGCTCTCGGCATTTACCACTAGGCGGACATGAATCGACCGTGCATGTATGCACTCCTTTCAGCGGTTCAGCGCACATTAAGCTGGTAGCCATGATGGCAGCTTCGAGTCAGAGTCAGTCCAACGTCGAGAAAAGCCGAGCATTGTACGCATCGGTTGTCACCATGCAGAAGCCGAAGAAAATACCTCGAACTCCTGTAGTGGAACCAAACAATATTAGGGTAACCAATTGCCACAAGCAACCAAACGGTTAAAAGCGATTTCTATTAATATCAAGAGAAGAAATCATGACGCTTTAGCTGTTATGTGCGCAACTTCTCCAGTATCACAGTCTAGTATCATAAAGGGGAAGCTAATGGATAGCCGTAAACAATGGTAGTTCATCTGTGGTGCAATAAGCATTTCGTTTGAGCCCGCGACACTGATGGGTCATACATCCTCCGAATTCAGTGTATTACGCTAAACTTAATCTTCTCCGGGTGACACAGAGGCCGTTTAACTGTCGTGGATGCGGCCCAGTAGCTCCTCACATATGCTGCGCATGCTTCCGTACATACTTTAAAACGGACGTCCGAAAGAGAATTACAAACCTAAAGAAGTTCATAGATCTGACGAAAAACGGACGACTGTTTTTTTAGGTATTCTTGAGCTTCATGCATCCTCCTCTGAGAATGCGGAAGCACACAGTTGGAAACAATGGAGATACAACCGACAAGAACTCGACAATATCTTTGCTAAGCGGTCAACAGGAATTCTGGTTTCATCAAACTATGAGGCGAACGGTTAAAGGCTAATGAACTTAACGTTCCGGTCTAGTTATTGGCACTGCTTGTCTAGGAAAACTGGTCTAACTGCTGCAAGTGACTGCCAGCAGAAGATGGTTTAAAAGCAGCGAGTAAACGACCGCGAGTGCCTAACGACTCGTTGCGGTTGGCCGAATTGGTAAATCTTCCTCTCATACCGCTCTTTGAACAGACTGCTCTAATGGCAACTCGCCATTTGACGAAATACCACTAAATATAGGAGACCATCCGGATCCGGAAAGCGTCGAGCAACCATATAAGCCAACCGAAATTTAAAGGCCAGTGAATCTAGAAAGGATAATGGCCGACCCATCAACGGTGAACAAAACCTTCATCAGCTAGCTCACTTTTGGTCACCGAGAAACTATCCAGCTTGTATAGTAACGCGCAGTGCATTATTAGTAATTTGGTCGAATTCAGTCATGGTCAAGCTTCAGAGCTTCTATATATCCTAATGATCACCGAAACGTGGCTGAACTGCGAGCTTATCGACCCTGAGATCGTTCTACTCTGTACGTCACTTCTCCGCAAAAACAGAGTGGGTAGGGGAAAGGGAGCAATCATCTCTTATAAAAACAATCCTCTGCTTTGAACCCATAGATGATCCCGCAAAGCGCGTCACTCATCTCCTTTGATGCAAACCGTGATTGTAGGACGATGAGACATGTCTTGTGTCTGTAGTTTCTCGACCGCCCAAATCCACTGCGGAAATGGACCACAGACTAATATGAAACTATCTTGATTTGATAAATCAGAAACACAGCCATATTCTCATTAAAGCAGGTTTCACAATCCAAGGTATGGAAATTCCAGCAACTAACTTATAGCGGATATTTTAACGCGTATTGATAAGAGCTTACCTATACTAGAACCCTGTACAACCGCCTCTTCCATCCAACCAGGTTCAGAACAGTGAATAAGCCCTCAACCTTGGAAGTAGTTCTCAACTGCGAGGAGCTCATGGTTATTGGGCTAAATATGGGTAGTACTTTAGATCGAAGCGATCACGAGGCTCTGCTGTTCGAGTACATGTGCCACGCCGAATGTCCCCGTGTAGGGCCCGAAAGGATGTTTTTCTTATGCATTCGGTGGGAACACTAGTTAGACATTCCTCATAGAGTACACTCCTGAGATAGCCTAAGGAACATTCTTGAAAGTCTTCAGGTCACCAGTCGTAGAAGCATAAGAGCAGGAAGCTCTCTATTTCTCCATCTAACCAAAATTTTTTCGAGAAGCCGAGCACGAAAATATATGGCTCGAAGGGATCGGATATGGGGCGCTTTCAACTGCAATCCCAATTCATAATACTGTACATCGTACGTAGCTCAAAGTAGCTACTGAGTGCATTTGGTTTGTGGCAACTAGTTGACAAACCAACAGGAGCTAACGCAACGACTATATCTAACCACAAGCTTCTTTAAAACACGTCAACAGACTTCGAAAGCTACAGCGCAGAATCTCACTTCTCTCTACGGTTAGTGGGTATACACCTACAGAGAAAGAGGCAACCAGTGCCTTATGGTCCCAGTACTCAAGTAATTTCCTAGGGATACACACTTGAGACACTATTCTTAAATCTATCACTTCACCATCAGTTTTATACAGCGACACATTCGCTGCACAAACAGTGCTGGAAAACCTGCTATTCTTACGTACAAACAGCTCTGCAGGAGCAGATGACGTTCACGGGAAAGCATTGCGGCTAGCACTGGTGCACTACGCCAAATCACTAGCTGGATTATTTCAGCCCATTCCAGACGATAACTGTGTTTCTTCAGGGTGCAAATGCGATAGTATCACCCATATTTAAAAGGCAGGCAAGACATGCAGAATCCTGGATCAGTCTGCTCTTGTTCGACAGCAAGTATGCTAGAGGTTGATCCATGAGCCTTCCTAGAAACCGAAACTCTCCACCTAATCACTGGATAATCCTACGATCCAGTCCGATGCAAATCAGAAGCATGCTGATCACGACCAAGCAAATGGGTATGGTTAGTCTGACGGAAGAAAGCCTATGCGCGTTTATTTACCTACCGTGGCTCGCTTATGGTGAACGCCCGTCATTTACGGTTGTTGTCCCCAACATCCAAAAGCCATCCAATGTGTAGCGAAATCCGCAACATGCTACTGCGCGTGCAGAGATATGAATTTCTCTCTCACCTTAGTGGCGAGGACGTATGGAATTCTCGCAGACGAGTGATATAGTGCAGGGCTCAACTGAGAAAAAGCGTAACCTCTAAAAGTTGTGTTTTTCATCGAGCGAGATGAGTACAGACAGCCACAACGCGTTTCCGGCGTTCGTTAGCTGTCAACCAACTTCGCGCTGCGTGCTGAAGGTCATGGCCAACCGTAGGCATTGGATAGATCGATGGTTAGCTGTGTGTGTCTCGCTGGCTACGCATCGAAGTCGACCTAGGCAACCAAAACTGCGGCGTGAATGTATGCACGTGATGGCAGCTCAGCTGAGGACGAGGTTAGGCATTGCAATTCCTGTCAATGTTATTGCATCACAGTTAATGGAGCACGAGCAGACAATACAGTCGGGATCACGTAACATGCCCCTTACACAGCGCGCGCTGATAAGTTGGCTGTACGGTGAACGCAGTTTAAACGCTGCATCAACTTCAAGAAAATACAATGCAATGAACGCAGGAATGCGTCCCGTCACCGCTCGGTACCTGCTTAATTTATTGAAGAAGTTCGAGCAAACTGGGTGTGTGTGACATGAAGAGAACCGGACCGCCTCGCATCACCACGGACGACTGTTCAGTTTGCGCTGTAGTCAATGAATTGTCAAAAAGTCCCGATCTCAGCATCCGTCGGATAGCACAGCACTGTGACACGACTCGATATGCGGTACACCGGACAGTACAGGAACGAACCTACGAAAGATTCCGTGCTCTTCAATTGCAGATTTTGAACCCCTGCGATCCGGAGAAGCGGCATGAAATTTGCCGCTAATACCTGGAACACGGGGATATTCGTTCTGTTATCTTTACAGATGCTTCATCTGCATGGAACAACGAAACATTACTCTTGGGCTACCAACAACCCACGAAACCTTACCGCATCACGCATGCACCACACTGTGAAACTGATGGTTTGGGCCGGATTAACAAGCCAGGAAATTTTGGGTCCATATTTCTTTTCCGGGAAGGTGACCGGTAGGTTGTTGTTTTGAAGTATCAAAGTCTTATCTTTTCCTAGTATCGTCGTATTTGGAAATGCTGCAGACATTTGTACTTCCCCAGTTGGAGGCAGAAGGGGCATACAATACCAATTGGTGGTAGCACGATGGTGAACTTGCACATTCTGTTAAAACGGTGCGTGTTTACCTCACCGACAGATTTGGTCACCATTAGATCGGACGCGGTGGACCAATAGGGTGGACTGTTCGCTCACCAGATTTAACCCCATGGACTTGTTTATATGGCGCTACCTGAAGCGGCGAGTGTACAAAAAAGGTCCGCGTACTTTGGACCAATTGAAAGAAAATATTGTGAACGAATGTCGCGCTCTCACGAGGGCTACATTGGAGAAAGTGTTCGCCAATTGCATCGAGCGGTCTCTGCACTGCAAACAGAACGCCGGCGGACATTTTGAACATATCATTCATTAGCATAGATGATCGTTCTAATACATTTCTGTTAATGTACCTATCCTCTTTCACACATGTGTTAACGACTAAACTGGTCCGCTGATATATGCTGCTAATGATGCGTCCGGTCGGATAGAATTCTTAACGTCCAGGCTGCCGTTGAACACATGAACAGCGTAGGCACCGAAACGTTCGATGGCTACTTATGGCGGACACACAGAGTTGCTATGAGCTGAGGTTCATCCAGCCTTAATGCAAAGCCGACTGTGTTGTTGACTCAGTTTCAGGCTATTGCCTGTGAATTTGATGTTCGGGATGAGTTGCAGTTGGTGGCAACATGTGTATCTGGTAGACAAATATGAGGTCTCCACCTAGCCACCTGTAGCGCCTACTGAACAATCCGAGTGTTTTTGGTCGCTGCTGGTTCGAAAGGTTACACGATCTCTTGACACATTATGTTGCTCGAGAATGCGGAATTTCGAGCGCCTCAAAGTCACGGTTTAGCCAAGCGTGCCAAACATGGATTGTGTATTCGACGTGTTAACGCCCGTAGGCATGGCGCGTCATAGAGAAGATGAATGAATCAAAACTTTCGAATGCTATCTGCAAGCTAACAATGTGCTGGTTGCCACTTTTGAAACGGATTCCGACTATCTGGAATAAGCGAAGTCATCCTGCACCAACACACTGAGATCAAGTTTCTGAGGGCTTGTCTGAAGGTCATATGCCCCAAGTTGCTAGAGATAGGCCTGTCTTTGGCTTATGTCGACAATGTGTCACTTGACCACATTTAATGGCAGTGAATTGCTCACCGGTAAATGCCAGGTCCCATCTAGGTCGCACATGGAGAACCTTGTGGTCATCCATTCACTTGATCGCCGGCCAGCTGTTAACATCATCCGGAAAAGTAAAATTTTTGAGGTGATGGTTCTCGCAAAATCGTCGCACTCCACTAGATTATGGTCGGGCAGATGTTCGGGCTCTAACCAAGAACTGTTGTTCACGGAGCAAACTACCAACCCATCCTAATAATGCATCGCCTACGTTTTCCAAATAGTCCATCATTACGTTAGGGATGATAGCTTCCATGACTTTGGAAAGGGCAGAGAGAAGTGTCACCGGACGGTAATTGGTAGGATCAGACGGACTTCTCTGAAAGCATGCGGTAAGTGGCTGGGTTAGGTGAATGCCTGCTGCCTGTAGTGTTTTAGGATGAAGGTTATCCACTCCATGAAATCTGTGTGTATGCAAGGATAGTAAGCTGTCTCAGAACCATTCTTGCTATGAATCTGATGCTGGATAACACTGATGGTGTGGGGACAGAAGCAAGTACAAGGTTTTAGGCTAGTACCCCTTGGAAAGTAGGTCAGTACTGGGAAATGGGAGGTTGTCCGCCTTTTTCGTTGTGTAATCCAATGTGCCTCGGCCCTCCACCACTATGATCGATAATTTTAGGTTCATAATGCTCGTATAGACTGTGCGACAAGTGACATGCACATAATTGATGACCGCAATGGCACTCGGGGTTTACCCTCTGAAAACCAAGCCAAATGCTTCAGACTTGGACGTTAATTGTGGCACAGGAAGCTGTGTTAAACGTGTGTGATTTGGATTAAAATTCTCCAACTGTTATAAATTTCTTTTATAACTGTGTTCATATCAATTTCAGTTGGTTTGTTAGCCGAACAACTTCCATTTGGTGCCAGCTGGGTGGTTCGGGTGGAACTCGTTCCAGTAAATAGTTCTGCGGCAGTGTTCCAGGACTTGGTGGAGTTTCGCATGGCAAGCGTTCGCCATATAAAAAGCTACAAATGTCCGTTTATCAACACTGTGACGTGGCGAATGTGATTCGCCACAAACTAAAAGCACTGCCACGTGGATAGCTGGATAATTACATTCAATCCACCGACATTAGTCGTCTATTCTTACATAGCCGACGCTGTCAAACCGTCACAAATACAACAACACAGTTACAAACATAAGCTACAAAGTAACACCTATGCACCTTTACACACACATCCATTCACAAATTCGCTGTTCTGACAAGCATGTTGTATCATTGTACATTTTGTTCACACTTTGTTATCATAACACGATCAGGCCAGTAAAGGCGTGCCTCACTTTTCGGAAAACAAACAACTTATCTATTTTATTTATAGCCAAAGAGAAATACTAAACCATCCGATTTCGTCAGATTCTGCACTGAGTTTACAGCCATTCCACCAGCCGGATGTTTAGCTGTGTTGGCACAGAGAGGCAACAGACTGGCGCAGAGTGTAGAGCAAACATCTGTCGGAAACAGACGAAGTAGTGCCTACAACGGGGTGCTTAAGATCGGGCTCCAATTCAGGACAGAATAAACAAATTTAGGCTTCCAAATACCATCAGATAGCTCCAAAAAGGCGTTGGATAGCACATGCTTTCTCAGGGTCGCGCCTCACATCAAATACTGTTGGAGGCCCGACGACATGCGCGTTCGTAACTCTGCTTCTGTATTCAGTGTTGTCAGTACCACCACGAGACCCAAGACTCCATCAGTTGTCTAGCCAAAGAAAGCTGCTACGTATGCCTCCAACCCAGAGAACATGAAACAATGCTATAATTTTCCAGCGGTTATATGTTCCAGTGTGCCTGAATTTGGGTCAAACACCACAAAAGGTATGCTTATTGTAAAGCTTCTTCGTACGTTTAAGCAGACAGGCAGCCACCACACACCAAGGAAAGCGGTAGACGACCGTTTCGTCCTATTGGGACTCGTCAGTAACGCGCACCCGCCAAATCCTGCCAGCTTCGAACCCACGACCTTACTCTTGCAAGCCAGCTACTTATCCTACTGATCAATGGGGGACGGCAGCGGACCGCCATGATTAAAATATGACTGTGATATAGAGGGGCTCCTCCTCCACTGTCATGCATGTTATGTAAATGCAGAGAGAGTTCTGCTCCCAGAGCCAAGACTTCCTTTGCAAGCCGCCACCAACGGAAGTGGCGTGTAAGCTGTCAAGGCGACTACTGATTATTTGTAAGTGGTAGGACGTTTATTGAGTTGTTTATGAAGATTCATCGCAGTTAGACTCAGGCAGACAGCCCCTCACAAACAGGAAAGCGCTTGACGACCGCTTCGTCCCGTTGGCACCCGTTGGTATGGAGCACCCGCTAAATTCTGCGGGATTCGAACCCACAATATTACTATTACTAGCCAGCGACTTATACCAATAAAGGCTCGCTAACCGCGTCAAGCAGCCATGACCTATATCTAACTGCGATATAGTGCGGCTCAACCTCCACTGTCGTGTTTGTTAGGAATGTGCAGTGGACGTGGCTGGTCCCACAGCACCGACTTCCTTCGCAAGCCGCCACCAAGCAAGGTCACGGGTTAGCTCTAAGGCATTATAGCGCAGTTAGATTTCAGTCAAGGCCGTCCGCCGCCGTCACCAATGGCTCAATGACATGAGCCATGAGTGCTACTGTCGGGTGCTACTAAGACGAAACGGCCGTATAGTAAGTTCCTAGCTGTGTGGTGGCTATATGCTTAAGCCTAACTGTGACCTCAAAAATTGCAGCGTTGTCCACATCACCCATCGACACACCTACATCTACATGCTTGGGGTGCAAAATCGTGGAACACCACACAGGAATGTGACCTCGGTGTGCTGGTACAGGACCGTCTTAGTGGTTCCCGACAGTCTGGGTCCGCTACAAAAGTGGTAACCAACATGTCGTTCTCTTGTGGAGGGCACTTGGGAGTTTGGATTCATTCATCTTCTCTCTGAGGCTCAATGCCTATGTGCGTCCCCTCAACGGGGAAGCTATCCGTGTATAGCAAAATGGCTAAAGCATGGTCTCGCAGTGCCCGGGGCCCCAAAATTGGGTAAAAAATGTCAATGCTCTGCGTCACCTTTCATACCAGAAACCAGTGCAGTTAGTCGAAGTGTTCAGTGGATGCTACTAGCGGCCAAGTGGATATCTCAAATTAGTGTACCAAAGGTGGGCGACCCCAAGCACTTAGGCCACGACCTATTGAAACTCAGCCCGAACATCAGCCTGAAACTGAGTCAAGACTACTGTTGCTTGGATTATCGACGAATTTACTTCGCCCTCCGAGTCTGACAATCTTAGAACGCCCTTTTAAACTCAGTTGTCTGTGCCCCCAATGTAAGTATTTTCAAAGGCGGTTGGATTTCGTTTCGAGCTCCCTAATTTTCTTACATGAACGGATATTCTGGATATATTAAGGCTACCTAGCTTCTTTGGAATTATGATTCACAGTGCGGTAGGAAAATCTACTTAGGCGGAGGAGCAATTTGCATGTCCTTTGCTATAAGAATTAACAATATCAACATGCTATGCCCTATTACACGGTGCAATCTCACTCCCTCAACAGTATTTGATGACCACCGCTACACCACTACACACTTGTATGACCTACGTATATGGTATCCTAATTTGTAAGATCTTCTATTATTAATCAGCGGGACATGCTAAGCTTATGTCTTTTACTCTTCAAAATACATTCTTCCATTGTTCCACTACAGTTGATATGTCGCAAACATCGTATCTATGGGCTGAGGTTTTAAACAGAATCCGCATTGCTTTTCTGCCGCGTTCGTTTCGACTACATGAGTGACGTGACGTTGGAGCATGTTTCGTGCTATCACCCTCATTACACAACTCAGCAAATTAATTGCACAACAATTGTTGGCATAATACTTGTTCTTTTTGTAGTTGACCATTAGTATCACAAGCACATGTTTCAACTCAGCCGGCACGTCCTATTCGAACCACTCACGTTGTCCCGTGCCGTAGCAGATTTATTAACAAGGGGCCGCCGCGTATCAATACTTCTGGTGTTATCTCTCTGCTTCGGCGTACTTGCCGTTTCAGTGCACAATAAACAACGAACAATGTTTTGTTACGGATAAAAAAGCAGTTGCTTGACAAGTCCCGTTGGATAGTAGGGGTAAGACTACAATATCAAAAGATTTGTGCGTTGTCTGTTTAAGCGTCTATGGGGCAA